>VZTX01021540.1:100855-168515 GCA_013400915.1 Pardalotus punctatus | reverse complement strand
TGTTCAGCTTTTTTTCATTTAGTCAGACGAATCTATCTGGTCTGTGTCAAAACTATGTTTTACTTAGGAAGGTCTTCATCAGTTTCTTCCATTAAATGAAAATCTATAGGGGCAGTGAGCTGACAGCCTGCTTAACAACTCAGCAGCTTCTGTTCACAAAATAAGGTGTCTCTGTGTTGAAGAACTAGGAAACTTTCTTTTCCAAGATTGTCTGTGACATGATAAAGAAATTCCCAATATTAAAATAGCTGTGCCATTATTAAGACTTTGATTGCTAATAATGATCGTGATTATCACCATAAAGTTTTTTTTTTTCACTCACACTTAATCAGCTAACAATCCTGACATTTTGCTTTGTCCCATGAAAAGTGGATTTTTTAAGTGATTGAGACTACTAGATTAATTTATATGCTAGAGATTAGCAAGGAGTGATAAATATGCCAATGATATATTAGGGAAACAGAATTCTCTGTCATTGGATTTTAAGATTAAGCACCTTTTGAAAGCACATGAGACACAGCCACTCTTGCTCCCATGTTGGGACAGGAGAAAAATGGTGTGAATTATTTGTATGATTCAACAGACTTGATGAGGAGTTGGAGTCAGTGATCTGAAGACCATCTGAAATGGTGGCAGAAAACAGTTGTGATGGAGTTTAGCTTTAACAGCTGTGGTACCAAACATAAACCCGAGATGCACTTCTTCTCTCGGCTGTGTAGAGCCCTTCATGTTCTCTAGCTCATTCAACAAGAAAAAGAGACAGCTTTCTCAGCACATGCTTTCTTACCCATATTGAAACTCGGAGTTTTGTATATTTCATGTCCTTTCTCCATTAGTCTCTTTGTCATCAAGGAAAAAAAAAATAAAAAAGAGACCAAGAGGCCCTGATTTAGCATATAATTCCAAATTGGAGATATAATTCTGGGAAGCCTTTCAGGCAGAGGATCACTGCTGAGCCCAATTTCTTAACCCAGATGTAACCTCAACACATGTTTTACAGAGTTCTAAATTTTTCTTCCAAATTCTGCCAAGAGGAGCATCAGAAAAGGGAAGGCATTTCAGCTGTGGGGATTTCACAGTATTTGAGGATTTCACAGTATTTGACATTCTTATTGTCTAAAATCCCAGATTAGTCCTGTTCTTCATTAACTTTCTTCTGATTTATAGCATCCTCATTTCCCAGGCACTTGGTAATTTAGAATAATGGGTTTAGATCATGATCCTCTTCTTCTTTATTACCATTAATACTGGAAAGTTAATTTTGAAAGAAAGAAATATGTAGCTTTCCTGTAATATAGAAATACTTGATATTCACTGCTGGAAGTTATACAGCTGTATTTCTCACAGTGGCAAATAAAATAGAAAACTTGCAAGGCAAAAATGATCTAACAAGAACAAAAAAATCCATGTGGCCCTGGGTATATCTAGATATGTTAAGGTAACTCATGAGTCAAAGTAAAGGTTACTTTTCATTATATCTACATTTATGTTCTTTATGTTCAATGACTAAACCAGGGCAGATTCTGATCTTCTTACGCTGAATAGCTTCATAGCAGAAACCTACCATGCCTTCTGGGAAATAAGGTGCTCCTCTGCAAGATAAAATGCACAAGGATCTTTACTATTATGCTCCTGTGTTACGAGGAAATGGTAAGGTCATCACTCTGCGTAACATTTCTCTAAGTGCCTGGATTTTGGAAAGGATGTTACAGGTTAATTTCTTGTTGCCATTTAACCTTTGTAATCAGTTTGGGATTATTGCCTTCTTTTAGGATTAAACACACCATGATACAAACTGGTGATGCCATGAAGAGCTGTGAATCAGTATGTATCAGTCTTTCCAAGTGTACTGTAATTCTCAGGAAAATCTTAAATTCATCACACTTTATTCAGCAATGTTTTCTATGTAGAGTAAACATTTTTCTGGGCTGTTTTACACCAGATCATTCTAAAAATTTTGTGGCAACAATATTATTACCTTTCAAAAGGCCAAGTGATAAGGGGATAGCAAAAGGATCTGCCTCATATGTGATCTGAAAAAGTAATCAGCAAGTAGTTTCAATTCAGTAAGAGATGTAAACTGCATACCACTGATACAATTTGAGTTTTAGGACATTTCTGTAAGAGACAATCCAGCCGTGGCAACCTAACAGTATAAAGTCATAGCCTATAAATGGAATTCTTTTATTTGCACTGATTTTATATATTAAAAACTTATTTCAATTATTTTTTCCCTGTTGTTTTCAGATAGTTTCCATCCTCCTTCTGATACTAAGATGTATGCCTCCAGTTAAAAATACTCTTATGCAATAACTCCTTCTTTCATGTAAGGGAACATGCTTTGCATTAGGAGGCTAAGTTATTTTGACTGTGTGCTTTAACATTAGCTTTTACCTTTTCATCCTGTCAGTGGAAATTTCTTTCAAAAATGCTTTTCAAGCAAAAATATTAGTGGTCCTTGAACAAGTGCTCCAAAGTTCATTTAGCATTCTGCATCACAAGTTGCAGAAGTAATTGGATATTTAGACTTTTAACTAGCGGAAAAATGAAATGAGCATTTCAGCTGCCCTCCAAGAGAAGAGCCTGGTATAACTAACCCAAATTCTGCTGCTCATTGAGATTTTCATGTTAGGCAAAACCCTCTTGAATTACATTTTGTACCATAGGAAAGACAGTTTTGTAAGCAGAAGCAGCAAAATGGGCAGGAGAAAGAACCAGATATCAGGGGAGTTTTCTCCTGCAGGCTTGGAAAGAGTTACTTAGAGCACTAGTGTTCCTATGAACAAAAAGAAGATCTCTCTGAAATATGGATAGAATTTTCAGTAGAGGCTTTTACTACCAGCCATTTTTACCACCTGGAGCTGCACCTGGAGCTGAAGTAGCCATGAAAGCTATGTGAAATACGAAGCAGGTCACTGCAGTCAGGACCTTCTTAGGTTGACTTCCTTATGTTCTTTTTTGAATATCACTCTAAGAAGTACAATAAATCCATGGTTGTGATGATCTAACATTACAGCTACAGAGGTTTTAACATTCAAAACAGTGAAGTCTCTGTTTAAAGTGAGTTATCACCACCTAATAAAGGCCATAGTGGAAAAGCTCAGGCACCTTTTCCTTAAAGAAATAGTAGCATATTGCTTTGATCTTTAGAACTACCAGCTTCACATCACCCTTAAGAGGGAAGTACTTTCCATTGAGTAAAAGCATGATCAGCTTCCTTCTCTCCAACAGTGGTGTTGGGAAGGATCCCATCACACAGATAGGCAAAATGTTAATTTTTTACACTAACTGGAAGAAGAGGAAGTTGAAAGTCAGCCAGAGAAGAAAATAGATGGTTATTTTCTTCTAGTGAACACTGAGAGAAGTGCTGCGTTACCCAAAGAGGAAAGGTGTCTACATCAGACCATGTTCTTTTGTAATTCTGCTGTGATCAGTAGGGAAAATAAAATCATGTAACAGAGGTGACATTCCCACCAGCAGTACTGGGTAGAAGGAAGCTGCTATTGAGAATAATGCTTTTTTTCCCTTTATGTTCCAGGAAGTGGCATAATTCAACTATGTTTTATTAATATATAGACATTACATTAGAGAATATTTAGGGACAGCAAATTGGTAATAAACACTGATACATTAAAATTTAGCAAAATAAAATTAGTCTTTTATATGCTCCTTTTAACAAAGCCTACTTACCACATGGAAAGGAGACCATACTAATAGAATTTTCAAAAAGTACTACTTTGGTGGTATAGATTAGATACCAAATTTGAGCCAAATTAAATCTGTGGACCATTTCCTACATATTATGGAGACACAAGATTCTGCCCTAATTGCACAGAGGCAGTCAGTATTAGGTTGGCAACTGTGTTCCAAGAGAGCAGAGATATTTTAAACAAAGTAGATTTTCAAGATGACAGAAACAGTTAAGCAGTGAGACAGCTAAGAAGACATCGTTAATGATACATATGATTGTCACCAGGGAGAACGAATTTTCTTTCCAATGTCACAGCCAATATTTCCTAATTAAAAGGAAAAAGAACAAAAGTGATTTTCTGGGAAAGATATATTTTAAACAAGTTTACTGAGAAAACATTCCAGTCATTGTGGTAGTTTGAGCCAATATGATGACAGTTTATTTTAATAAATACAATATACAGCATCATGAGACTGTGGAGATGTCTTTCAAATCTGAGAAGCGCAGGTCACAGCCACACCAAACAGTAATTATAAAACACAAACATACTGAAAACAACAAAATTATGCAACATTTGTAGTCATAAATGATCATTAAAATTAACAATATCCAAAAGTTCACAAATTCATAGTAAGACATTGATACTAGTGTTAACTTGTAATAAATATATTGTAGTATTGTAATGTATTGAATTCTTCTCTATCACTTATCACAGATCATGACATAATTACATGTGGCACTAGTCTATGAAATAAGTAACGGAGTTCAATGTGTTTACTATTCAGTAACTACAATCACTAACATCAGGAATAATTATGTCCTGAAATTATTTTAATCCCCTTCTGTGTATGTTTGCACATATAAGTACACTTCTCTATTTGAGTTAAATTATCTGGTAAAATTACTGGCAATATTTACTTTTTGATTATCATGCTCATATCACCTTTGAAAACCTTATGCAAAATCCTTTGAAACAGCTTCTATAAAATTTGGAGCAGACATGAGTATTGTAAATGTGCAAATGATGGCAAAAAGGGTAAATGCAACCAGACACAATCTGTCTATGACAGCAGCTGCAAACTTCCACTCACTGCAGATCTCTTCACCCTCATCTTGTTTCCTGAACCGCATTGCTATGAACTGGACTTCCTCCAGGATCTTCACCATCACCGGAAGAGTATCTATTAAAGCTTTCTTTTGCACAAGCTCAATATCTTCTGCTAAGGGGCATGTCACCTTTCCGCCTTTGCTGCCCAGGTCATTCTTCTGGGGGCAGCACGGGCTCTCCATGGCATGGTAGCTGTAGATGGTGTTGCCATTGCTGGACTGGTGCCCGGGAAGGACGTTCACCTCCATGCTGTTTACACTCAGGTGGTGCTTGGAATAGCTGTATTTGCAGGACAGGGGCTTTATATTTTCACCGGGTTTTTTCATCCGTAAAAACCAAGCACACCAATTCAGCAGGATGACACGGACCTGAAAGACAGTTACCATAGTAGAAATACAGGAGACTCTTTGGCATTTTAAAAGTTTTCAAAACATTTTGTGACTATTATAGCTAGCCTGCATGGTCTCTTAGAAATATTGATGGATTTCTGTGTTCTCCAGCTATCTGCTTTCAAAACTTTTTTGGGGGGTCTAGCTTTTTACCAAGGATGGCCCTTTTTTGGATCTGTCTTGAACATAGGGTTGTCCAATGCCCACTTAGCTTATAAAGCAAAAGAGACATAAAATCTTACTTTACAAAATGGTTCGTGAAGACCCACCTTTATCAAATAATCCCAGATCTCTGCAACTGAGCAGACAGCACAAAATTGCCTGTACAGTTTTCAAACATTTCTCAGATTGTAATGAAAGAGATATAGTTAAATATATTTGGGGGCCAATATTTAGATTCTGTTAAAAAAAACCAAACAAAAAAACAAACCGATATGACAGATTCTAGAAGATTTCCCACCCCCATTTCAATTGTTTACATCTAAATAAAAGGCCTTCCTTTTTTTAAAGCTATTGCATAATCCTTTGATGAATTCAACCACAAAATACAGCAGGCTTTTTTTCAAAAGAGTAAATCAATTAAATTTAGCACTATTAACTGCTGTCATTTCCCTGTGTGCTGGTGCATCACAAGAGTGCTCCAACCTGCACATAGCAGATTGTTCCTCATATGTTTCTTGTCAAGGTCATTTAGTGAGTTAACTACAGAGAGTGCATCCAGAATTTTTTTCCAATGAACTGATCTTCAGATGCTTTGTCTGAAATTGAGCCTGCTAGAATTCCTATTGGTAATATTGTTAACTGCAAAAGGCAGGAAAAATGCTGTGGAATCAGTAACATCTTGTGTGAAGAGCAGGGAACTAGATCAGCAAAATCTTTTAATTAAGAAGTCCTTCAGGTGTTATGCATACAAAATGGACATTTACAATGTGCTTGTGAGGGACCCTCTATGCAGAAAGGCCTGTTTTATGACTTTATCATCCTGATTGCAAGCCAAATAATCTGACATCAAGGAGAGAACAGACATGGGCTCTGGATTCCCTTCTGAGCCTTGGTCCAGGACTCCCTGTGTAATCCTGCTCCTGTTACTCTGGTCATGTTTGACTTAGGATCACACTTTGCCTCCAAAGTTGTTTTAAATGCAGAAAAAGTTGACTCCTGTGTTTGCAGCATACACATACAGGAATGGGGAAATTACAGCTAAGCATTTTGAGTTGCTGCTGTAATGACAAGCATAATTTCAGAAAGGAGGAAGCACTAATAACCACAGTTAGGAATAATACCAATACTAATAATAGCAATAATAATAAAAATAATAACAATAATAATAATAGCCAAAACCAATTACTGGTGAAATGCAGTTACACAATTTTTTAATTCTGCAATGTCAGCTCTTCTAGGTCACAGCCCTGTGCCATTTTCTGTGAGGTATTCTGCTTTTCTGCTTTTCTCCCACTAATGAATCTTTTGTTCTTCATCATTGTAATGGTTTTGGTTGAATAGATTTTTTTTTTTTTCCTAGTAGCTGGTAAAGTGTGGTGTTTCAGATTCAGTATGAGAATAATATTGATAAATCACTGATGTTTTAGTAGTTGGAAAGCAGTGCTTACCCTGAATCAAGGACTTTTCAGTTTTCTGTGCTCTACCAGTAAGCAGGTGCACAAAATGCCATGAGGAAGCATGGCTAGGACAGCTGACCTGAACTAGCCAAAGGGATAAACTGTGGGGAGTTGCTTGGGGGCTGTCAACTGCTGCTCAAAACAGGCTGTGCATCCGTCAGCAGGTGGTGAGCAATTGTATTGTGCATCACTTGTTTCTCTTCCATTTTATTACTCTCTCTTCCTTGCTGTTATTATTATTTTTATTATTGTTATTCATTACTACAATTAATATTATTCCTATTATTATATTGCATTCTATTTCAATTATTAAATTTTTCTTCTCTCAACCCACAAAGTGTTGGAGCTTTTTTCTGATTCTTGTCCTCATGAGGGAGGGGAGGCAGGGTGTGAGCAAGTGGCTGTCTGGTACTTAGGAGCCAGCTGGGTAAACTACAACAGTCTTGAAAGACTGTTTTCCCATTATTGGTATTCTTTTGCTTAAAATATTTCATTATTTCCTCCATATTCACCACAAACAAATAGAAACCTATAGTGTTGCAGCCTAAAAAACTGGTCCTGCATTTAATTGAACGTACTTAATTACAATGTACTCAGACTGCTCATGGAGACCAAATGGGACAGACTGGAAAAAAATAAAGCTCTTAATTATTATTATTAAAACCTTAATTAATGTATCAACAGTGTTGGTTGCAAAGGGGAGAAGGAAATTAATTCTCCAGGACTGTGAAATTCCAAAGTACTAAGTCAGACAAACTTTCTTATTAGAAAATGTTAATATGTCTGCCTTAACTCTGGAAGGAGATGTGAGGTGAAAAAGCACACTTTTACAGGAATGCTTCTTTTTGTTTCAAGATAGAGTTTTTGCTCCTGAGGGAAATTACATTTATAGCTACAGTCAAACCCATTTCCCACAGAAAAATAAATACCCAGAAGACAGTAACACAGCTTTTAATTAGCTTGGATTTTCAAATGCCCTATTTCCTTGAAAACACAGACTTTCAGGCATCAATCTGTTCTTGTCATACCAATAAATTCAAGAGACAGCTGCAGCATACAGGTTTTTGGAAAACAGCCTGAGTATGATAATATGCATCTGTACTCTCACCTGCATTGTCATGTATGGGTTTCTATGAAGGAAGTACACAGGTACAGCTGTCTTCAGAGGTCAACAGCCTAACCCTGCTCTGAGCATCTCCTAATTATAATGCAGCTGTACTGCTTCCATCACAGCCACATGCCTGGCCTAGTCCAGGACAGAGAGTCTCTAGTTAAAGCTCTCTTGATAGGGGCACCTGCACCTGAGCAAAACTGTGCATGTCCAGGTTTGAAGCATATCAAAAGAGAAGCCTGAAACATAACAAACCTGATTTAGGCACAGCAAAGAGCCAGGGTTCTCTAGCATTTTCCCACAAAACCCCTTCTTCCCTCAGTGCTTAGTCTCTCCATATCTTTCCTATGCAACAGTCTTGGCTGTCAGCAGAGGAAGGTCAGTTGAGCTGTAGTCCGTGTCTAATGTTATCTACTCCCAAACAGCTCCTTAGCTGCACCTTCCTTAGTGTTCCTTTCCATGCTAGCTCAGCAGACATTATCAAAAGTGTCAATCAGACATCAGCTCTCACTCCTCAACTGAGTAGCCAGCAAATGCCCTGGCTGCACACCTTGGATTTAAACTCCTCTCTTGGAAAAAGCTGGTTTGTAAGTCATCAAAGATTAGTAGGAAGGCACAATTCTAAGCAGTGGAATAAGGGAAGTGAACGCCTACAGAGAGGATAAACACTAACAGGCACTCTCCTCTCTCTTCTGTTGCAAAGTGCAAAGACAGACCCCTTGAGAGACAGGCAGGGGAAATAAACTGCCCAACTGTAAATGGCTTAGAAAGCAGGCGTTTAGGCAATGCATCCAGTCAAATCTTTTGGGTTGCAGAAGCTCCCACACAAGCCCAATGATCCCTTGCCTCCCCCTGCAACTGACTCCAGCAGTCTAAACCCATTTAAGCAGGAGGTGAGAACAACCCTGTAACAACATCCAATTAATCAAGGTTAGAGTTTGCAGGAGACTAATGTCTGGCTCTGACAGGAAGAGGACATTGTGGGAAGTAGATGGTAAGGGCAGCTGCTGGTACTGGAAATGCAGAAAACAAATTTCATGCAAAAAAATTTCCTTCTTTCTTAAGTTGCTTCTTCAGATTTGATTTTTTACTGATCAAAAGTCATTCAAGGTGTCTCTGTAAGACAAACACCTGGCATAGGCGGTCAGGTGAATTTAAAAAAAAAAAAAAAAGAAGAGACACTGCCATGAATTCTAACAAATGAGCCTTGCTTGTGTCTTGCAGAGGAAAAATGCAAGGGTGAGATCAGCTCTCCGGGGTCAGCCTCTTCCCTACATACTTGGCATTCACATTTTTCCTCTTGAGATCCCTCAGCCCTGTCAGCTTGTCTGGTCTACAGCTTTTATGGTCTATCATTTGCACTTCCAAGTAATGCTTTCCACAGTTTTTGCTTCCTGATGGCATGTTTTGTAATGTATGCCAGTTCAGCTGTCAGGCCACTAAACACCGTTCCTCTTGAGTGAAAATTTGTTGCATGCTGTGTTTCCAGCCAAGAAAACAAGAGACTGGTAGAGAGCAAGAGCTGGCTTGCAGGGCCTGTGAGCCGGTCTAACACGAGCCATTGTGTCTGGGCTCCTCGAAAAGCAGACAAGCAACAAAATGAGGTTCGTTACACTGCAGACTCTGTCCATATAGACACCTGAAGCCTGTTTCCCCAGATTTGTGCCCTCAGGTTTTGCTTACATGCCGCATCCTCCAGAAGTCACATTCTCTGCTGTCTTGAAAGTAAGGTTTTAAAATCATACAGCACTTTGGGAAATAATTGTAAGTATGCTTAATTGTTACTGGACTTTTAAAAAAATTGCACTGAAGCTGCAGTATATTTTAAGAGAGGAATTAGAAATCAGTTCTGAACTTGGGCTGACATTGGTAACCATGTGATATTCATTTATCCAGCATGTCTGGATAATAGTGTAGCATTACAAATGTGGTGAACAGGATACCAGAGGATGTTGTACAACCAGATGCCTGTGAAAATAGTGTGGTAGACAGTGGACTGCGACTATTTGTATCTGCTTCTGCTTTTTGTTCTTTTTCTTCTTGTAAACACAAAGCATACCTTGCCAATTCTAAAATCTATTAGGAAAAGAAGAGAGGGGGAAAAAAGCATAACTTTTAACTTGAAAATCTAAAGGAAACATTCAGTTTGAAAGCCAGCTGGCACAGACCTTACTGGGCTGACAAAGCCTGCTGCTATAGAGAAAAGACGGTGCACAAGTCAATGCACTGGGAATGGATCAG
Source organism: Pardalotus punctatus (assembly GCA_013400915.1). Taxonomy (NCBI): domain Eukaryota; kingdom Metazoa; phylum Chordata; class Aves; order Passeriformes; family Pardalotidae; genus Pardalotus; species Pardalotus punctatus. The sequence goes on along the minus strand of VZTX01021540.1, from coordinate 158,356 downwards.
ATGGCAGCAGACAAACTGTCCAGTAGAGACTAGTGTTTGTTTAGCACATTCTGCCAGTACTGGTGTCTGCTGGATAAGAAATCAGAGACGCTGCCCACAGCATTAGCACTTGCCAAGTAGGTGCTGAGGGTGATTACTTTGTCATGACTCAACCACTCCATCATAAGGTTAAAAAGAAAGGCCAAATAGGAGGAACTGTTTTTAATGAAGAATAAGATAAACTGCTTTTAATGGAAAAGCAAATTTAGTATGCTTGTTCTTTCCCTTCAATTGCAAACATAAGTGTCAACTATGCTGTTTGTAACTGGCTCTTCAGAGCACAACCTCTGCCCCTCACCTATATCAAGTTTCCTACAGTTTTTAGACAATTTTCTTTTCTTTCAGTAGTAACCTGCAGAATGTTTACCACCAAAGCTGCTTACCCATTTGGGCATCTTTCCTGCTTGAGGGTCATGATGGTGAAACTGCAGAACCAGCACTGTTACCACCACAGACAGACCAACGATGACCATGATGCTCGCGAAATACTGAGCTGCAAGCAAAAGGAGGACTTGGTTAAGTTTGGGGGGGGAATACAAAGAGCAAATAACATTCCTCAGCCATGCCTTGAGATCTACATTTGAGAAGCATTGTATCACATCTAAACACCCTCCTCTCTGGTCTGCTGCACTGGAGCATTTGAGGTTTTCACTGTATCTGCTCAGCTCCCTCCTCTCCCATGAGGGAAGGGCTAGAACAAATGAAAGGTGAAAACTGTTTTGTTTTTGTCCCCTAAGAGGAGTGCAGAGCGCCACAGTAAGAACGGCTTTGTGCCTGCTGCCAGGACAGTGAGAAGCTGAGCTGACAATACCTACTGAACACCAGCATTCCCACTCCTGGGCCTTCCATGGTACCAGCAAAGGTGCTGGAGGAAGATGCTGTCCTCATGGTGCCTCTGGATCCCTTCAAAAAGTGTCACTAGTTCCCCACCTTTGCCCCACTACTGCTCACAGGTGATTAGGCATATTTCTCATTACTCTTCTTAGCCCTCAAGACTACTTCTTCTTGTTCCTATGAAAGAACACTACAGCCTTCTTGAATGCTAAATTTAAATCTGATGTGCAGGAAAGAAATCAAGATTTTGAAAGCCAGAACTGAGGCTTGAAGCTATATCTCCTAAGTGGCAGTACAGCTTCCTCATGCCAGGAGTGAGGTTGATGCACTGGAGTGTAAAGCAGAATTACCTACAGGGGTAATGACATTTGAAGGTTTCATGGCAAAATACCAGGGAGCATTACTGTTGGCTGACACGATGGTGCAATGTGGGAGAGCATATCACACCACCCCAGACTGCAGTCTCTTACGACCCCCAGCCCTCCCTCCTGCAGCTTGAAGGAAAAGTAAAAAATTCAATCAAATCTCCAAAGCAAGTCTTGTTTTGTCTGTGTTTCTTAATACCAAATCCTACTGCTTCAGGAACAAAAAGTTTGTTCATAATAATACGGTTCTAAGGCCTGCCTGAAAACAATGCTGCAATTGCTTCAAGAAGTAGGTATGGCTTTTCATGACAAAATGGATTGTGTATCTAGATTAGAAGAATAGTCCCAGAGGTAAGGTGAATTTAAAGGTCTCTGTTGCACTTATTCACGGAGAGGAGAATCAACAAGCAGGCAGAAGGAGGGCAAACCAGGTTTCAGGGAAGTTGTTACGTGCCCCATGTAACAGAAACACTGCAGTGCTGATACTGTTGTTTTAATTACTGCCATGAGTCATTTAAAAACTTCCTTAAACTCTGTGTCTTTTGATGCCACCAGATTTCAAAGGCTGGAAGTGGTCCTTTTAAAATGGCTTTAGCTAAGATTTTTCACATATCCTTGGAAAATTAGTCATCTGATTAAACTTGGAAACAACCTGACAACATCTGACTGAAGATCCTAGCCAATGACAAGCAGAGGAATTGCCAAACCCAGGTTTTTTTATGCTGTAAACCCTGGAACTGAGGTCAGGAAACTGCTGTGTAGACCTGCTAGTAAATCAAAAACAGTTCTCTCAGGAACAGACTAGGAACCATAGGGGAATTAGGGACCCATAAAGAAAGATGTTTTATGGTTTTACCGGGCGATAGGCAAGGAAGAGGCTGGGTGTGTGTCATCTGCATTTTGAGGGGGTGGAGTGGGGTGCTCCTGTTCAAGGTACACTGAAGTCTTCAGTTAGAAAGCAAGGATGGAGGACACAGGGCATGTTACTTGAGCCCTATGTATTAGTTTGAGGCAATCAAATGTGTACAAGATTATCTGTGAAACCTGGCAGGTAGAATTATGTCCCCCAGGTAGGTGCAGGTGCTGTATTCATTTCAGGGAGGGAAAGTTGCAAAGCCCTGGAAATGCGCAGACCTGTTCTAAGGCTGGGTTTTGCCAGTCCTGAAGAACCAACAGTGAAACTGGAGCTAAAATATAACAATGACTGGCACAGCTTCCAGTGTTTCACATCTCTAGCTGGAGATATGATGGAGGCTGTTGGCTCCTTTTCTGTGACAGGAGAAGGTCCTCATAGCCATTGGTCACAAAGGAATTGCTAGATCATATACCCATGTGTCTCTTTGATTGAAAACATGACTTTGATTGAAAACATGCCCTTACAATCTAGAGCCAGGCAGGATGGCCAAGGCTCTGGCTCTAGACTCAGTGACCATCCCCCTGTAAGGGAACGAAAGGCCCCAGAACTCAGTGGGTATGTCCACAAGGCAAAATCTTCCTGGCTCTGAAATTATGTCCTTGCTTACTCAGCATTTTCTGATCTTTCCTTCCAGGGTTTAATCCTACATCCTCTCTTTCCTGGCAGCAGAAAAATACAGTCTTCCTGCAGTAGGAGACCTGGTGAGGAAAACTCCTGTGTTGTCCTCCATGCACATCCCTAAAAGCATGGCCTAATCTTCCAGTCTGCTCATTTCTGTTCCTGACAGTCTTCTGCCCTCACATCAGCAAGGTCAAACCCATCACTTGGTGACAGCTACAAAGGCTGCTGCTCCTGTTCACCTCTAGCATTCCCTGTGATTATGACCATGACTCGGCCTTCTCCAGCAACCCTGTGAGCAGAAAAGCCTTTCTGCTGAAAGGATCAAGCTACAATGTTCATGGATAAAATATCCCTTGGAATCTTCACTCACTCTACCCTGGCCCCAGACTGCCCTGAATTAGCAAAGTCTATTTCTGGGTCTCCACTGATGTTACTGAGCACAAAAATAGGATACTCTCCTGTGAGGCTGGGCACAGGGGACACAAGTAATGAGCTTAGGTCTCCCAAGCAACAGATTTGGCCTAGCCACCAGACCTTTTCTGTCAGTATTTTAGGAACCATCCTAAATCCTATAGCATATATACATTTAGAGCTTTGAAAATGCTGCTCCCACAAAGTCCTAGGCCCATGTGTGTCTGTTGGCAGAGGTAAGTTCAAATCCGCTTTTACAAAGAAGCTCAGCCTCTTTCATTTAAACTGCAGGAGGGAAATGCTTGGCAACTCTCACTAAACATCCCTCTGTGTCCTACTTGTAACTCCTAGTTACTAGCTCAGCTTGGAGTCTTTAACAATTCCCTTCACCTTGGGAAGTGTCAGGAACAGCAATCCCAGACTGGGGTGCATTTAAAAGACCAGGGACCTGGTTGCTGTTAATTCAGCTGCTCCGAGGCACAGTTTGGAAGTGACTGACACATTCTGGAGGGTAAGCAGCTCATTTGCACTCTGCCCTGGGTAGCTGCCATAGGCCAGATAAATGGACCAGAAGACCTGTGTTTGGAGCCCCTCAATATCCCTGACCTACACGGCAATATTCCTCAGGGATGCTGAGGTCTGTACTTGTCACTTCTAAATGTTCTTCATAGGTTTTAAAACCTGCATGATGCTTTCTTCAGCAGAAGTGTGTGAACAGAAAAGTTGCTTTGGATGTTTGACTGATCTTCAAGAAGTCTGAAATATTTGCTCTTGTACAATTGTTTTTTTTTTTCCCTTTCTTTTCCAGAGGCATGATGTAACATACTATCTGGACAGCAGTTCTAACATCTAGGAGTTGTTATCCTCTGTCACAGCACAATCAGAAGACAATCAGGTGCTGTTGTCACAATAAATATGGATCTAATAAACCGACAGATAGCCATAAGGTCTTCTAAAAAGTCAGTGAGAACAGCTACTTGTTCTTGCAGGCATTCTCTAGCATCACCTATATCAAAAGGATGGCAATGATATGCAATTTGTCATTTGAAGAGCATTCAGTACCATTTTTGATGTTTTGTGCCATTATCTGATGTTAGAGAAGCACCTTAGGATTATTTTAGAGATGCTTTGGTGCTGAAGTGGAACTGAAGACATATTGCTGAAGTGGAACTGATTTAACTTCAGACTGATTAGAAACAGGGTAAATAAAACAGGATCCCAAGGAGGACCAAGACGATTCCAGATGGATGCTTTGCCTTGATCTTGTCACTGAGTAGTGATTTGATAACATATCATCATATAATGACAGAAAGTATCAGATTATCCATATTTGGTAACATAGTCAAACACAGGAAAGGCAGAGCATCTCTACTGTGATCAGTTACAATCTTGTTGCTCCTGTGAAATACTAGAGGAAGGAAGAAAGTGTTGTGCTCAGGAATTCACACTGATCATGTTGGATGATTGATGCCTACCACTAGTATTCCTGTTTCTATTCTATCTTTTCAGAAAATATCAGCATTTACATGTGAAATGATGAATGGGTTAGAGCCACCCTAAGTCAGGTAATTTCAATCTTTCAGGGCTGAATGCCTTGTGCTTCTTGTGAGCTCAGAATGAGGTATGAACTGCTTTTTCTTCTGGAAATGGTCCAGGTTAATGAACTGAAGCCTGTGGAGGTTGATGAAAACCTCAGACACCAGCAGAGGGGCTTCCAACCACCCTTCTTTTCTCCTATGGTAGGGACCAGGCCTGGTGCTGGGCAGATGCTGTAGCAGTCTACAAAGTTACTCAGAGACCAAGAAAATCAAAAGATAGAGGAGAAAGTCTCTTTCTGAGTTCCTGTTGTACACAGACAGCAAAGGAATACAGAAGAGGACATACAATCAGGTACTTGTGTTTTGAAACTCTTTTCCTCCTATATGTTTTTGAAGAATAGAAGTGGGAGTCTGAAAAGTAAAACTGTTCACTTTTTTTTGTTTGTTTGGTTGTTTTTTTCTGTAAAGGAAAAGCATCCAAGACTCTTGGCTTTGGGAAAAGCATCACTGATCATGGGGTATGAGACTGTAACGATTGCTGTGAATAAGAATTTCTATTTCATGAAAGAGATTGAACAGGGTCCTGATTCTAACAAGGTACCAGGCAGGACCATGACAGGATAGGGGGAAAAAGCACTCCAAAAACTCAAAAAAGGACAGAGTAAAGTGAGGTGGCATCAGCTGAGAATATACAGGAAGATGACAAATAATATAATAGGAAATTAATCTAGCTTTCTCTCTCTGGTCAGAACAACTAATGCCTTATTTTCATAACTTATAACAGTCTGTAAGTCCTCAAGGTGACAAAGTACCAGATTGCTTCCCGTCCTAGTAATTTTCAGTCTCATTTGCTGTATGACTAAATGCAAGAAATCATGCAAAGCATCTGCTGCAAAAGTTCTTATTTACAGTGTAAAATGTTCATGCTCACTGCAATAGCATAGGCATGGTAAGGAAGAGCAAGGAGGGGACACAGCTGGAAAATATCATCCTAATGGAGCCCTAAGCAGCAAGTAAGTGTTGTGATTTTTTAAAAAGCAAGTAGAGTAGCTCAGCAAAATACAACAGAGAGAAATGCAGTTTTGCTAACTGGAGATGGAGAAAACTTAATTTTTATTGTACTTTGTTTGATTCATCCAGCCAAAATGTCAAGCATCTCATCACCCTTAGTCATAGAAAATGACAGTTCCACATATTCAGGAGTCTCATGTTCCCCTTTTAAATGCTGTCCACATACCAGCTTCCTGGTGTTCCTCATTTTCCGCTATAAATTCCTTTTAAAGCAAAATACAGACTCTTGATCCAAAATCAGTGGTGTTATTTTGGAGAGAGCTGGTAGAAAACAAGAATTTGCAGCACTTTGGAATTACTATGGCATGGAAAACAATCAGAAATTATTAACCACTTATTCTACGTAAGGGGAAACCTTGAATTGCAAAGTGTAAAGTGTGTTTATAGAAGAAACAAATCATGTGGCTGGCCTGAGACATCTGAACCTCTCATTTCAAGATTTGTCTTTTGGGCAGGAGCCTGTCTTATCTACTTTGACAAAGTACTTTGAAGGTGATATTTCCTCAAAGCACTGGCAAGGATGGACAGAGAGCTGCTAAGTCAGAGCTTATTGCAGCTTTAGTCTAAAGCTGAAAGAGTCCAGCCGTGGGTGCTGCTGGCTGTTTTTCTGTGTGACTGTACCTTCTGTGCCATGTGGGGCCTGAACACAAAGCCTGCAGAGCTTTAGATCAGTGCAAGCGCAAAGAGCTGTGCGAAGTTTTCAAAGCAGGCATTCTAGGGTCTGTCTCTGCACAGCATCACCCTGCCCTCACACTGGTGGAACTGCAGCATAGTAAACCAGAGGAGAATGCAAGACAGATGTGGGTGGGTAAAGTGGGTTATAGACAGCCTGTGTCTCACTGCACAATGGAACAAGAGGTGAATCTGTGGCCTACTAGGGCTGGGGACTGGTGTTTTCTGAAAAATAAGGCATCTGGTGCTGGAAGCATACAGGATCACAGCAGTAGAGGGGAACTGCAGACATCTACAAACTTTCCAATGCAATGTGGCCCCAAACATTTTGTCCCTCTGGAGGTGATACTGCAGGCAGGGGAAAAAAATAGTCAGGAAGATGTGCTGATTGGGCTCCTAACTGGCTTGACCTCAATTTTCCAGAGCAATGGCTTTTGGCCATGTCTGACTTTAATATGGCCTGTGGATTGATTCGTCTTTCTGAAAAACTGGCTGATTTTGGTAGGAACTAAATATTACATTATGATATTAATTCTTTTAAGTCTATGAGCTCAAACTAGCAGCTTATCCTGAGACATTATTGAAGACATTCCTATCGCACTGCATGATAAATTTGATTCTGGTCACTGCTTTATTTGGTATCACTGGATGTGGGACCACATGACCACCAACTGTGTAATCTTCAGGAGGCTCCAGTCAAGGGACAGTAATGAAGGTGAAGAGTTACTGTTAGGAATCTGTTTTGACTTCAGGGAATTTGTTCCTTAGTGACTTCTTAATGCATGATTTCCTAGTCTTAATTACATGGCTGCTTTTGGATAGAAAACACAGTTTAATGACACTGATCAGGGATATGAAGACTTTAAAGGAATTCAGCCATATGTCTATTGCCTAAAGAAACTCATCCTTTCTTTAGAGGAGGCCATACAACCATTACCAAAAACAGATCTGGTGGTCCAGTCTTATTTACACAGAATCATAGAATCATTTGGGTTTGAAAATATCTCTAATATCACTGATTTCAACCGTTCACCTAACATGGATCTTTTTTAAAAGGAAATAGTCCATACAGTTTAGAGCTAAATACCTCAAATGTAGTTCTCAGATTAATTACCTAGGCCTTTAATTTCAAAAGGCAGAGCCTGAGCTTTTACATAAGCTCTAATTAAGATAAAAATACTTGTTAATAACAGTATTTGTCTAATTTTGATTTAGTTGCTGAACCAGGAAATCAACACAGTAGGACATGGTTATGTCTACATAATGCACTGGATAGGTAAAATAATAGGGAATGGAAGGTGCATGAAATCCACATGAAATTACTAGGATTTATAGTGCAAAACAAATCTGCATAATTACATAGGTTTTTAGAAGGAGAAAAAACAATTGCCGTGTACCTGAGCTGTATCACCCAGGCTTTAGGATTTTACCTAGTGATTTGTGCAGTCCAACCAGTAATTTAGTTGTGTAATCCATCTGGAGTTCTCTGCATTTCTGTACCTACTTTCCTCAAGTAATGAATTCCAGTTTCCTACTTACACAGACTCTTGGTAAGAGTAACTTTCAAGAGAAAAATTAAAAGTATATAAAATCATGACTGCAGCAGGACACACTCCCTGCAAGGCATGATTAAGCTACAGTAGGAAGGGTAAGTTTAGGACACAGTTGCTGCTGTACAACCATGGTCTGAAAGTCTTTCAGGAGCTACCCTGTAGAGGTTTTAAGTGCCAGGAGGGACTTCCAGTACCCTGTAGAGAGAAAGAATCCTTTCTCATAAAGTTGACTTGTGCTGGATACTGGCCAAACTGTTCTGTTTGCAAATGTCATGGGACTTTAATGCTTTTGATTTAAACAGTTGAGCTTATTGCTGTGCTATAGATGATTAATGTTTTAAACAGAAACAGAGGCATCTTTCCCTGGTTCAGCCTTCTCCTTTCACTAGCATGTCTGCAGAAGGGCAGGATTCAACCCTTGAAATATTGTGGTGCCTTCCCTAGCATACATGCATGCTGTTGAAAACTGGGCTTTGAAATTACACAGCTTCCTCAAAAGCGAGGGTGTGCTGGAGAAGGATGGGAGCAGAATGCTTCTGGGCAAGGAGCAGCTAGCTACTGGTGTGAATGCAAACCCCAAGAAAGCTGAGTGACAGCAGGGTGCCAGCCTGTCCATTTGGAACATTTCTTTGCGCAGAAAGTAGATGGCTCGCATGGAAAGAAAAGCTCTACTCATAAGTCTGCAGCAGGAGCAGCAGGGTCCCAGTGCTCAAACATGCTGAGCAGCTTGCTACTGATTCCTAGGCCAGCTCTTGTCCCTTGCTCTTTACAGAAAAAGAAGCTGGCTTGTTTTTAACATATATTACTACAACAGTTGGTAGGCTACGGAGAAATGGGAATCTGTTGTCTGGGGAAGCTGGATGTGTGGGGTAAGAGACTCTGCTTCGGGCAGCTTTACAAACAGGCAGAAAATGCAGAGGACATACCAAGGAAGAAGTGACCCATTTTGCAAAGGTACCAAAAAGCAACTGTCTTGTCCCATTTGCATAATTCTGATTATTTAATCTGAGACGTGCTTTGTTTGTTATTAATATAATTTGAGGTCAGGGGACAGTGGCCTTAACTAAGAGCTATAATTTCCACATTACTCTATAAAAATGTTCCAGATCACAAAAGCTAGTACTTTTCTAGATGTCATATGAGACTGGTTTTCTTTTGCTACCTCAATAAAGACACTCCAACAGCAGCTGTAGGATTTTCTCATATTATTATAGTAGTTAAAGCAGAGGTCAGGAGGAGAAAGTAAGTACAGCACATTAGGCATTAGTGGCTTTGAAATAGCAAAGGCTGTGAGGGTTCATACAGATCCAGATAGGTGCGGATGCATGTTTGTTTTTAAAATCTCAGGCCCTAAGAATATAATACAGATTTTTAAAGCATGTGGAGTCATGTTTTCAAAGTATCTCTCCTCCCATGTGCATGAAGACCAGTAATAGTGATTCTTCAGCAGATCAGCAAGGGGACTTTCTACTTCAAGAACAAATTATCTGCATCCTTCACAAACTACATGCTTTAGAAGATTTGTTTATTCCTGCAATCTGTTGGTAACCATTCTGATTCTTCAAAAATTGAAAGGGTTTTCCAAATGTACTCCTTTTCCTTTAATTCTGAGGATTTTAACTGGACCAGAGACCACACTGAAAAAATGCGATCATGACCTGGCATATTCAGTTCAGCAGCTAAAACATCCCATTTGGGGTCACCTGTAAGACCACTGTGAAGAGAAGATGCTATGTTACTTTGTTAGACTACGGATAAGGTTTTCAGAACTTGAGATCATGTAAAATTGCACAGCCCAGCTTTGAGCAGTTGCTGAAGAAGGGCTGTTTGGGTGCAGAAGCCAAATGGAAAAGCAGCCTCCCTGACAATTTAGAGCGGAACAAGGAGTTAGGGGGATGGCTTTAAACCAGGAATACTGTAGAAGGGAGAAAAGAACCCAAATATAAATGCAGAGTAGCAGACAAGGCTGGAAAGAAATGGTGTTGGGTAGTCAGAGCAAGAAAGACATCAAGAATGGTGAAACAAATTGGAGGAGCTCACCTCTAGAGTGAGAAAATGTATTAAGTCTGGGTAATGTGCAGGACCAACTAGAACTCTGCACATAGTCATGAAAAAATAATATTGCTCAAAAACTGAGATGTGGAGGGACATTTCTCACTATTGGGAGATCTTCAGGAGGAGAAGTTCAGAGGGAACAGTCAGTGAAGACAACATGGGTTGCCCTGTAATGTGAAAGAGCCACTTGGGTGTGAGGGGCTCCCCTCCGGACAGACAAGAGCTGCTGGAGAGCTTGTGGATCAGATTCAGTGAAGAGGCCAACAGGAGGGATTCTGTGGTGGGAGTGAATAATAGACCACCTAAGCACAGCAGACACGGGTACTTCTTAAAACAACTCAGGGAAACCTCTGTATCACAGACCCTCATTGCCACCAGGGGCTTGATCTTCCCTGATAGCTGCTGAAAATGCAGGACATATGTAATGTATTATCAGGGGTGGTGCACAGTGTGCGTCACTAACAATGAAGAACTGTTTGGGAACATGATAATCAGTGGCAACCTAGGCTGGAGTTATAATGAAATAGTGAAGTTCAGGACTGTGAAGTGAGTGAGGAATAACAGCAGAGTATAGACCTTGGACTTCAGGTGAACCGACTTCTCATTTATTTTGGGAACTAGTACTTAGCATCCCACTAGGGAATGTTCTGAAAAGATAAAGCAGCATGGGAAAACTGCAAGGGCTCAAAGCACAGCAGCCTCCAAGTGCAAGAAATAAGGGAGCACACCAGTAGATAAGAGTGGCTACACTGTGAACTCATGGTCAGGCTTCAGTGCAGAAGAGAAGGGGCTGTGGGAAGCAGGAACAGGCTACAAAAGTAAAATTTGGGAGCATTGCTTGGTCATTATGGTTGGTGTCAGGAATATTAAAGCTCATTAACTGACACTGGCAAGGGAATCAAGGGCAACAGGAAGAGTTCCTATCACTACATAAACACTACACAAACAGCTGAAGAAGGAAAACATGAACTTGCTGCTGAAAGAAGGGGATGATTTAGTGATAGTGAACAGTGATAAGGTCAAGGCAGTGTGTACTTTGCCTCAGTTTTCACCATAAAGTTCTCTGATGTCTTGATGGTCAGAGATTGTTCAAGGATGAGGAACACAACCAACAATAGGTAAGGATGGACTGACAGATTGATTATGAGATCTGAACATGCCCAAATCCATGGGATCACCAAGATCATAGCAAGACCACGGAGATGGAGAAAGACAGATGTTGCATTCACCTCTAAAAATTTCAAAATAATAATCCAGAGAACTAGAGCTGTGTCATTCTGACTGTGTCCCTGGGTAAATCAGGAAGCAAGTCCTTGGGGAACGTTTCTGGAGAGCTGAGAAAGAGGGTGGGGACTGGGAACAGCCATCCAACCTTTAATAAGGATAAATCATATCTGACAAACATGATTGTCTTCAATAATAAATTACAATATTTGCAGAGAATGAGAGAGCAGGGTATGTCATTTACATAAACTTCAGCAATTCTATGATAAGTAGAAATTACCTGCTATTACAGCAACAAAGTTTTTAAAAATTCATAATTATTAATAGCTTTTCTTGGTACAAATCCTACCTTCTGCAATAGAAGACTGTATTAGTAGAAATTGTTGTGGTTAAAGCTGGTGGACTGGCCATAAGAAAGTGTACTCCTTTTCTAATTCTAAATGGGATTTGTTATGTATTATACAAAGCAAAGTTATATCTACAGTGATTCAAGATGGCTTGCGTCTTCTCTCCACACACAAGTTTCTCTTAGAATTGTATCTGTCTCCATTGTGTCCTGGGTATATGTTCAGAAAAGGGTTCTGTTAGTTTTTTTGGAAGCTCCTGTATGACTCAGACAACAGTCCTCCAGACTTTCACTAAGATGGGTAAATATTTTGGAAGCTTTCAGAAACTCTTGCCTGTGGGTGTCATTGTCCTTACTGTTGCATGCTTATCCTCCTTCCCAAGAGTCAGGCCTAGTTTTAAAACCTTGAAGAGAGATAAGGAGACTCGCTGAGTAAATGCTTTTTTGTCCTAGCCATTATATAACTTGTGTGAGGTTTTCTTTCATTATACACTTGTGAGGCACATCTTTCCATCAGCGCCTAGATATATTGTTGACTCTTTTGTTCAGTTCTACTGTCTAGAATGTGTGCTTTAGTCATGATTTGCACTCATAGGTATTTCTGGTGGTGTTTGTTTTTTTTATTTTGCAAAATAGGACAGGTTTATTTTCTCTATCCTGCAATGAGGCCCCATGAGACCAAGGTAAAGGGGTAGTCCTATCAAAACAGAGGATGTAAAAATGTCTGCCTGGCCCACAATCTCAAGGCGATGATCTGTCCCCTAGTTTTCAGTACATATTAAAAACACTCCAAGAATATATTTGAATTTTGACTGTTGTATCCTGCATTGCTCTTCAGATAGAGAGATGAGAAGGAGAAGGGGGAAGGCAGGTAGGAGTTGCATAACAGCAGGGAGGTGGGGTGATGCAGTAGAAGAAAGATGAATTTTCTGCAGTGTTGATTCTGTGTCCTCTCAATCTCAATAATGCATTTACTGCTTATCTAATATTTTCAGTGCCTTTTTGCAACCGTCAGGTAGGCCCCTTTCATATATGCACATGGTGAAGTCATGGCTGACATTTACTGTTGACATTGCTGAATGCAAGACTAGAATAACAAAAAGAGTCAATCCTCAAATTGGCTTTGAACAGCTCTTGAGAGGTATGATACCTGATGTACAAAGCAGAGAAAATTAACTTACCTATTAGTGGGACAGAGTCAGAAGTTGCAGGCATGATCTCAGCCACAAGCAGCATGAATACAGTCAGGGAAAGAAGGACAGTGATACCTGCAGGGAGTGAACATGTTTGGGAAGAATGAAGAAAATGAACTCTGCAGCTGCTCCTCTGATGTCTTTGCTGTTAAATATGGCTTTGTCCTGGTATTCAGCCAAGCCAAACCCACAACTTCATGTCTGTCAATGCAGATTAAAACTTCCACAAAGTTAGAGCATTTTTAGATGCAACTTATCTGCTCTCTTTTCACTTTTTTCTAATACACACAAACCCTTCCTCCTCTCAAAGGGAGAAATCTTTTCTGCCGAGTGAAACGAAGCTTGCAGAACTGGTGAACTACAGTGCTTTTCCAAAACACTGCACAAAGCCCAAATGGTTGTTAAGGGCTAGGAGAAGCTTGCACAGACAAGAGTATAGGTTTTGCTGACGCATATTATGTAACATCCCTCAAAGACATGCAGTCTGTTTTAAAATAAGCTCTTTTTTCAGTCTGGAAAGGCTATTGCTAAACCTAACTGTCCTGGTACTCAGAAATCAAAAAGTCAATGCATGAACATTAGCTCCTATTTTTGTGTCAACACTTTACTTCAGCTCAAATAACTCTTTTCCTTAACTCCATCCTATATTTCAGAGACAGCAGCTGTATCCCGATAGCCTTTGTTTTACTTCTTGTAGGATAGGCTGCTCAGATACCCAATTTTTTACTAAAAAAATGCTGATGACACTTCATGTGGTTTAAAAGTCTCTGTCCTGAGACAGCATCATGCACAATTAACTCTTAAGGTCTCATCTGGATCAGTCTGGTGTATTTAGAGCTCTCCTCTGTCTTCTCTTGGAACAGCCTTTCCCATTTTTATCAACATACACAACAGTAAAACTCATTTAGCCCTTCCATGGCTGTCATTCCTTTGTGTTCATAGGGGACTCATGGCTAGGTGTTTTGGGACTGAACTTTGAAGGTGAAAATCCAGTGCCCAACTGCTGCTGTTCATAAACCTTCACTCTTTGCTTCCTAGTATGTCCTAACTGAAAAAGAGAGTCAATGAGCTGTGAAATGCATTGAGATGTACTAAAGAACATAACAACAGGCATGACAGAATACTATCACTGCTGCCTGTGCCAGCAACAAGTCCAGCTTCCTCCCGGTCCAAAATATGTTAGAAGTGTTTAGCACAGGATGTGTGAATGCCATACAGAAAGCTGTTATCCTTATTCCTGCAGCCAAAAAAGTACTTTTATTGCTCTTTTAGTGAAATCTTTATTCATCAAGCACCACAGCACCATGAGGTATTTATTTTCCAATTTACAGGACGCTTATTAAACAAATGAATATTTTAGCACTTACCTAAAGAAATCTTCTCCCCTGAATCAGCTGGCAAAAGGAATACAAGCAGTGCTAAGCCGGATATGAGAACACAGGGAATGAGTAAGTTCAAGCCATAGTAGAGGGTGCGTCGACGCATGGTGATGGTGTACGTCACATCTGGGTATGGCTCTTTGCAGCATTCATAGTACATCTCATTCCTCTTCCCTGGGACACCTACAGAGAAGGTGATCAGAGTAATGGGGAGAGGTGCAAGACTCCGAGTTATCTCCTTGGACTGGACCAAAAAGTGATGGCTTATGAGCCAGTGTGTATCACCTCTGCTGTTCCTAGTCCACCTCTAGTTTCCTAGGGTTTACTTTCATGCTTTCTGAGTCACCTGAACCTAGCTTAGCCAATAAAGCTTATGTGGGCCAGAACACAAGAGTCTTGGGCATCGCAACCTCCACAAGAAAAATGTGCATTCTGCCTTCCTACATTCTGTGAATGGTATCATACTGTTGATAGGATATTCATTAGCACATGAAGCATATCTTCTGTGTGGCAAGTGCCACTGCTTCTTATTTTTCTGTGATTCTCTATACATATTTGCTTTTTTTTTTGTCAGGAAAAGCAGACAGGATATGGCTTAATTTTCAAAAAGGATGTTAAGTTAAGCTTAAAGCCTACCATATCTAAAGTTTACAAGACATAGCTGTCCAATACAGCTGAACTGCAGGGTTGTCCATGGTGATCCCACTGCAACAGAGCCTGACATGCTGCCTGATGGGGACTACAGCAGGACAGCAAATGTCAGGAGAGATGGAAGAACTCAGCACCTTGTGTCTTTCATGCCAAAATTGCTCCCTTCTCTTACATTTCTGTGGACATGACAGAAAATGTGACAACGTGTGCATTTTGGCAGAGCCTTAGCAAAGTTTTCTTAAAGGATATGGCCATGGCTTGCCTGAGGTGCTACTTAATGCTTTTGCTGTATGAGCTAAATAAGTCCCTGTTTTGTTCTTCCCTGGTCAGGGCTGAAGGCAGATAAACCACAGTCTCTCATACAGACACACAAACAAATTATTGGACAAAAATACCCACTACAAAGGAGTATTGGACAGTCAGGAGCGCTCTGAAATAGCTGGACTTTAGGGGGACTTCACTGTGGAGTCCTCTAGCTTCTCATAAAACTGAATATAATTTCTCAGATGCCCTGAATGATAAAATACAGCACGTAGTTGGTCAGCGCAGTTATTTCCCTGTCTGTATATCCAGACTGGAAAACAAAATGTCTATTTTGCAACCTCCTCTTGCAGTTGTCTAAGTCCCTCAACTTCTGTAACACTGCTTCGGACTTACAACTGCTTAGATGAGTTCAAAATAACTCACTAGAAGCTCATTCTCAATAACTAGTTCTGGGCATAAATTCTTTGAAAATACAGGTTATCTTCCAAAGCATAGAAGAGAAACATACTAATCTGCAGGTTTTATGAACTGGTAGACACTTTGATGCTTTTCTAGGTGAGAAAGATTCATTTATGTAAAAGTTTTATGAAATATTTTTTACCCAAATCAATTTTGTTGATGTGTTAGAGTAAATGTGACAGCAGTGTTCCATGCACCTACACGAGACACATCCAAGCTTAGTACTGACAAACTGCTCAGATGTGTCAGGACTAGTAGCTTTCATTTATGAACTCAGTGGCAGGCAATTGCTTCAGAACACAGTGTTTTCAGACATAGTTCAATGAATGTGGCTGAAAGGCCGTCTCTGATATGTGATTTTTTTTTTTCTCTTTTTTTGCTTCTTCTTAGATATGTATTTTTAATATATATATTTCATGTCCAGTTGGTTGATTATTTCTATATATTTGAGGTTTGCCTTTGAAAATCCAACTATTGAAAATTTGTAGGCTGGCCAATTTACCCACTAAATCCCATTCTCCATTTGAGATGTAGTTGGAAATATCAGCCTCGAGCATCTGCAGATCAATCAACCAGCCACTGTGAGTCCAGGAGCCAAACTTCAAATCACACTTCTGCACATCAAAGGGGAACCAGCGGACATCAATGTAACACGTGCTCTTCAAAATGCCTGTAGATAGAAATCAGTCATGATCAAGAATGTGCAGGGTGCATTTCATCTTACCCTGATCTGTCTCTGATAGTGAGCAAGTTTCCTCTTCAAAAGGTCTCTGCGATATAGTCATGGGGTTACCAAGTGAGTATTGCAAATGGAAGATGCTGCCATGAGTGGAATAGCCTCCCTTCCTGCACCAGTGAAGATCCCTCTCACTGCGTCCTTGAGGTAGGTTTCCTGGGACACTACAGCCACCCAGCAGTAGCCCATCCTGTCTCCCAATTCCAGCTGGCCCTAACAGATTACAGGGAGTTCTGTTTGGTCTGACAGGAACAAAGAGTATGCCCCAGAGGCTGCTTGTACTGCTACCAGCTCTTTGAAAGGAGTTCATGATCAGGCCCTGCCTCAGACAAACAGTCTCTTGAAAATATATTGTTGTGCTAAACCTTGCTCAGTGCTGGCCTTTACTGTCTGTGTGCTAACTGAGCCTTGAATTTTACTCTGGATGTGTCTAGTTCACTCTCTGGGATGCTTTAAGGGGTCTGAGGGGTAGGGAACAACAGTGGAGCAGCATTAGGGAAGTCCTTGCTAATTCTTACTGGGCCCTGTGGACCTGCTTGAGGACTATGCTATGCTATGACACAAAGTTTAGGAACATTTTGTCCAGCACAGTGAGCAACTGTGGGATAGTCTGTGTGTTTGCTGGTGAGTCCTGGCTGCTGGACCATGCAGGCATGGAATCAGCAACACAGGTGAAAAGATGCTGACACTTGGGTCCAACTGGCTGAGACAAACCCTAACTTGTCTTTTCACCCAGATTTATAGCCTCAGCCTGGCAGGAAGGGCTTCAATGCAGAGCAAGTGGTGCTCTCGGGGTCTCTGCTCACACACCTCTCCACATAACAAAGACCCAGCTGGACTGCACATGAAACATGATGAGACAGTGCCTTGCCACCTTACTTTGGGTGACACCTCAGGTGGGCCTCTGGATGCTCTGAGCAAACTGCTCAGGAGAAAATTTTACTGATTCATAAAGTGGAAATACACCACTGATAATGGACTTAGATTTTCTTAGTGGATCTGTCCCATTATTAGAGAGCTTGCAAAATTTCCACAGACTGGTTTTAAACACCTTGTTTTCATTCATGAAGGAAACCTGCTTGAAATTATTTGATTAAAAGGAAACAAATACTCTCTGTACCCTACCTGGAGGAATATATTGGCAGGATCCAGAGTAGTTCACCAGCACGTTTGTGTGAAATGTTGCATCAAACCTTTCATCTGCACTGTAACACAGTATAAACAAAACAGAACAAAACAAAGAAGAAGCAAGCTGATGTTTGAGTAAAGATGTAGTAACTGTCAACATAAAAATCACCTTTTGGCTGAATTAAGTTCCTACATCTGGGTGAAGGGTCTACCCTTGAGCAATATCTCAGTTTCTTGTAGTTACTGTTGGCAGGCACCTGGGCAGGCTGGTTGTACAATACAATGTTCTCAAAGAAGTGAGAGATAGAGTGTTGGATGTCTCAGGGCAAAGGCAGAAGGAGAAGTGTCACATTAGCTGTATCCAAAACCTGGTCAGTCAGGACCATGAAGCTTTTCTAGGGCACCTGTCAAAATGAGGCAGCTCACCGCACAAATCAAGTTTTCTGTTACCTTACCCAGATATCTGTTGTAACAGCAATGATGGCCTGATGTAATAATTCTGCAGTCTCCTGAGATTCAGAGGGGACAAGGGTTTGCTCTTAGCATTGGAAAAGGCCGCTAGGAAGAAGCTATTTTAAGGGGCTTGTAGGAGGAGATTCATTGAGACTCCAAGAGATAAAGGGACCAAGAAAAGAGAATTTCTTTACTATTCCAACAATTCGGAGAAAATTAAAGGAGTAATGAGCCAGACAAGGACATGATTCTTCAAAAGAACAGGTCTGAGGGCTTTTTCCAGAGGGTCTCTTGGGCAAAGATTAACCACAGAGGGATCCCCTAGATTGTGGAGCCTTGCCTGTAGTGGCTATGTGCAGTTCTATATTGCATGATTACACCATCCTATATACCCTACCTTTCAACCAGATGTAGAAAATTCAGACCCTCCATTACTCTTATGATCTGCTCTTTATCCATGTCTCGAGTCCTCAATTCTCAGCATTGCTGCCAACGCAAAACAAAGGGGATGACACTGAAAAGCCTATGTCCAGAATGAGTGACTATTATCAAAGACATAGCAGGCAACAAAAAGGGTTTTATAATACAAGCAGACAAGGAAAAGACAAAGGATGAGATCCATCCATCCCTTGCTATGGAAGGGAAAAAACCCAACAGGATATAGAGACTTGCAGTATCCTGCACCCTGTGTGCTTCATCTTTGCAATTAATTCTCACACAGTGGCAGGAGACCATGGCAGAACAGGGGACGAACAGGTTAAGGAAATGTAGATAAGACAGATTCTACTCAGCAGAGATGATGAAATTTACTCTTGAGAACTGAAAGAACTGGCCGAAATACCCTCTGAAGCATTAACAATTACCTGAGAGCTCATGGAGAAGAGGGGAAGGGCATAGTGAACTAGGGGAGATCAAAGAGAATTCTGACTCCTTTAAAAGGTGAAATTATAGACACATCAGCCTAACTTCAAAGAAAATGGGGTGAAAACAGCTGGCACAGATTTGCAAAGAGCCAACTGCATCAAATCAATCTAATTTTCTTACTAAGAGGAGGTAGGTGATAAATCTGAACTTCAGCATGTTTCTATAAGCTGCAGTAATATGGACCAAGCTGTATGCCTCCTTTTTAGAGACTGAAGAGGAATAAAGAGACAGTAACAATCTAGGTCTCTCCAGGCCTCCTTTGGATATGTTGTAGTGAGGGTTTAGAATGGAAGATGGATCTTGGTGAACTCTGGAAGCTAACAGAGTAATATTTGATCTGGGTAATTAGAAAGTATTACCCTGAAAACTGTCAGAGAAGGATATATCAGGGAAAATCTAGTAAGACAGGAGGGCTGAACTACAACATCTGGGATTTGCAATAGATCAAAAAATAAGTCCAAATATAAGATGCTATTAGAGAAAACCCCAAGTCCCCTCCTCCTGGAAAGCATTAAGGAAACAGCTGACTAGAGAGCTTCCACTTCATTCAACACTGCAGTAATGCTGTCTAGAGAGCTAGATTCATCTCTGGAGGAGAAAAAACAGATAAGAGACTGTTCAGAGGGGAAGAGGAATGATGGAGAGGTTTATAAAATATGTGATGAGGAAAGTGAGAAGATAATCCATTTGTTTATTTCAATCAGAAGCACTATGACAAACATATGACAATAGTACTCCTGCAGAGATATCGTAATTTTGAAGAGAATATAGTTTTCACTTTGCATTCACTGAGAAAAAGTTGAAGAAGACATCTTCAGAACTACAGCAAGGAAGACTTAGACTGGCTATTAGAAAAATCTGTTAGCTGATGCTTGTTTGTTTTTGATACTCTTTCAAGAGTAAGAGCCAAATCCATAGATGGCAAAAGGACCAAAGTATCAGTGAAGCACAGTAGATTTTCAGCACCTAGTTCTCGTCTCTCACCAGCCACTTCACATCTTGCTTACCTGTTATACAGAAGAATGTCTGGTACCCAAATCTGGTCGGCAGGAAATCGCAAGTTCTGCACACCTGGGTATTCATACTGATCCCAAGACAAGTACAGGTCAACCCAGTACTGTTGGCAAACACATACATCAGATTATATGAGCTTGTAAAAGTCTTCTAAATTCTGTGGAACATTATGAGAACAGAATAGATTTTGCCAGTAACAACAGCAGCAGTATGATACTAGTTTAATGCTTGCCTTTAATTATTAAGAACGGTTGGCATATATTGAGGGAACAACAATGTGACTACTGAAGACAGTGTCTAGCTCTTCACCTTCCATTCCAAACCTTTCCTGTGGGCTGGCAGAAACACTGGCAGTAGGCACCTCCATGAGGTATGCTGGTTCTGATGTGAGGTGGTTTTTGAGGTGGTTGGTGGCAGGGTGGACCATGGTCTGAGTCCCCATTTGGTGGAAATAAGTTAACTAATAACAAAGGTTGGGGGACTCTTTAAATAACCATCTTGCTATGAGAGGTAGGCAAGTGAACTTTATGCATCAAGGGGTTGTTTCTGATCCTGTCTCCTCCTCCTCAACACAGTTAATTCGAGAAAGGTGCAGGAAGAGCTTTTGGGATGAACCTTAAGACTTATGATGAAGCTCAATGGGAGGGCTGCAAGGAAGCCTTTATCAGTGCTGTAACTGAAGAACATTTCTTAAAGGGACAGGACACCCACAGGCTCTGACCAAACAATCCTATAGTCAGATAGGCTTGCCTGGGTTAGTTTTTGCAATACAAAAATGCTCACTTCTGCTGCAAATCCCGGTAGGTAGCTGAAGAAGAAACAGCCTGTTCAGTTGAAGATATTAATATGAGATAGTGTTTGGCTGTGAAAGTCAAAGCAGAATTAGTTTAATCATTCAAGTCTCCCACTGGTTTTTCCTCCAAGAATTTTCCTGAGCACAAGCCCTTAAAGAGATGTGCTTATGCAGCATAAGAAAACACTGTATTTCTCACCATAGGCAGCCAGGCAGATCTGATGGGAAACTCCTTCCTGCAAAATTTCCCTCCCTTAGTAAAGGTCAGTTTTTCTTATCCTGTATGAACAGTGCAGGCAAATGCTCAGCTGGAGCACAGCTGCAGAAAAGGGAGGAGGAATGTTTTTGGAAGAGATTTGTAAAGTAGGAGAGAAGGCAAGATTCCAGTGAGGTGCCTGGGCACTGCCAGCAGTAGCGCAGTATGAGATTCTCTGTGGTCCTGGACACCCCACCACCCACTATGAGCAGCCTCCACATGGTCCAGTGTGGCTGCATCACTTCTGTGTCCAGGGGAAGGTGCCCTGGCTTCTGATTGCAGGCAGAGGTGGAGATTTCCCAGATGTGATAAGTACAGATTGTCTGGGTCTTACTGGGTGTCTGACTCCTTCATAAGTCTCCCAACACTGGTTGTGGAAAGGGCCTTAAGCCCCTTTGAGATTCTCTTCTTAGCCGTGATGGGGCTCTAACTCTGGGCTCTTGGTTACTAGATCCCTGCACTCACTGGCAAAACAATGCAATTAGTTTCATCCTCCAAAGGTCAACAGGTCTGTCCACAGGTTAGTGTAGTCACCTGAATTTAATTTTTAATGCTAAAAGGAGCACTAGGAAAACTTTAAAGGATGCAAAATGCCTGCTTGTATTACATTATACACAAGCTATAAGACAGCAACCTTGCTTTTCATGTAAGAAATCACATTCAGTAGTTTTCAATTAGTTTTCAATTAAAGTTTCTTTACTGACAGAGGTTACTCACCATCTGCAGCCAAGCATTGGTGATCAACACCTGATTCTTCTCATCCTTTGAACAAAAGAGGGAAGGAAAGAAAAGAGAAGAGAAAAGGGGATGAAACGGTTTGATTAGAGGGGGAAGAATTTCTGTGTCTTGTAGAGAATCCAGACTCTTGGGGTACACAAACCAAACTCCATGGAGGGAGCTCTCTGGAACACTTCTACTTGGCCAAGAAAATAGTGACTTTTTTCTATCCTTTAACCCTACAGACCCCCTGTCTTTATCATAACTGATCAACAACAGAAGGAAAAGTAATAGATGATTTCTCTTATTTTTCTGGGGACAAACTCCTTACCAAGTTGTACCTTCCACCTACTTGCTCAAAACAAGATGTTTTCCAGTACCATGCTGTATGTTGTACTTGGAGAGATTTTATGTTGTATTTGCTGCCACTGCAGAATAATGGTGAAATAGTGCTGGAAGTGCTGTTCCTTTTGAGTGTCAGTGTCAGTATATAGCTTAGTTCCGGCTGAAAGGAAAGGAAGGACTGGCCTTGGGCAGAAGCTAATACTTGGTGAAAAGGACACAAATGCTGCCTGAATGGGACCTCACACGGTGCCTGCACGGAATGGAAATCTGCAGGTTCAGACATCTGCATGCAGCTCTTACAACAGAAGCAAGATGTTCTTACCACCCAGTTGGTGCCCAAATCCTTTGGGGAGTCACAAGGTGCCCAGCCTTCTGCAGTTACCCTGCAGGTACAGGGCCTGCAGAGTGGGGATGGAGAAGCAGAGCTGTGGAGTTACTGTGCTGCAGACACATGGGTACCCAAACACCACCACAGCCACACCCTGCACTTCCCAGGAGCTGAGGCTCAGGGGGAATGGCTCACTGTATGCCCAGCTGTTCCTGTGTGTGTCCATGCCCTAAGAAGCTTACATGGTAGTCTGCAGTGTTTGGGGTGGGAGATATTGCAATTGCAATCTGCTTGGCAGGCATTTAAACAATACAGAGTTCCCTGGATATGCAGGCCCTCTGCTCACGTCGTTAGCATACAAGGTGATGGTGTGCTTGCCATTGTCCCCCACATCAAGTGTCTATCTCACTACTACCTCTCCTTCTCAACTAGAATCTATGCCACTTTTACCCTTTATTGGCACTCAGCATCTAAAAAGACTGCTCTCCAAAACCAGAAGATAAACTGCACTCCTGAAATAGTCTGGGCTTTTTGGCTCACTCTGGATCTAAATTACATGGGGGGGATGTTTGGGTTGGGGTTTTCTGGTTGTTTGGGGTTTGTTTTGTTTTGGGTTTTTTGTTGGGTTTTGTTTGTTTGTGGGGTTCTTGTTTGTTTTGTTTTTTTGTTTTGTTTGTTGTTGTTTGCATTTGGTTTTGGTTTGGTTTTGGTTTTGTTTTGTTTTTATTTTTGCAGTACTTACTCTCTAATAAGGAAGAAAAACCTAAACTGCCTCATTCACTTTGGAAAAATACCAGTCTGCTCACCTCATGCTGCATTCATTCTGCTTTTCCTCCCCTCCTCCTCTCCTGAGCAACCCTCACAGTACATATGCAAAGAAACTGCCGCAGAAGTGTCAGGGAAGATGTGAGCTGCTCAAAATCAAACTTCAACGTCTCACACTGAGCTGCAACACCAGACGTGTGTGGTCTTCTGTGAGTCCTCTGGAGTCCCTTCTTCTGTGTCCCATGCAGGAACTGCAGACTCCTAGGCTAATGCATGATGAAGAACTGCCCAGAGAATTCTCCTAATTACTGATTCCCCAGCACACAGGACACTGAACCAGGGGTACTGCTGAACTCTTAGCATAAGCCTTGTCTATAGCATGATCTCCTTTTTTCATTTGGGTTGTTGGAGCTCCAGAAATACCACAGCCTAGAAAGGGAGATGTCATTCATCTGGAGGATTCCTGATTGTTTTGGCACTGTGGCGAGGTTCCTGCCCCAAGAAAGATAAATTTCAGGCACAAAAAAGGTCTTTGCCATCATGATCCAAACAAAACTGTCTATCACACTGCCTCCTCTTGAGTCCCCTTGAGGCCTGACTACACTGCTTCTGCTGCTGTGAGATGGCACACAAAAATCAGATGTGATTTTTTATTGTTATACTGTTCATACATTTCCCTTTCTCCTCTCTGCTGCTCCAGCAAATGTATGCCTCTATACAAACCACAACCCACTTCTAGAGGCCTGGTCCATCTTCATCCCCTTTTATTCCCTTGGTTGCTGTGGCTGAAGTAATTGTAAGAAAATCTTCAGAAAAATAAGAGAAGGACTAGGTTTGTTGAGGCAAGTGTTTTAGATGCTGAAGGATTTAATGTGATACATATCATATTGAAAAAGTATAAAATCCTAAAGTAAAAAAATAACCCGAGTTGGTAACTGATAGAGCTGTCAGACCTATCTGTGTCCACTAACCTGGGAAATGAAAGCAACCCAGCAATACACATGTTGTGTCCCAAGGATCCTCAGAGGCCAGCCATCAGCCTATCTGATGCATTTCTGACCACCAGTGGCTCCCAAGGTGTCCTGTAGGGCTGGTGAGCATGACACTCATCTGAATTGTGCATCAAATCCTAGCAGTATTTTGTGTTGATAGCTAAATAATAAGTGCTTTATGCTTGTAAGTTACACATGTCCTCCTTAAAAAGACCTTCTGTTACTTTTAAAGAAGCCTGAACACATGACTAAAAACATGGTAGGGAACAGTCAGCCAACGCCTTTCCTCTGCAGAATTAAGGATTTTCCCCATCTGCACTGAACCCTATAGGGAAGGGTAGGAGGGGACATTTCTTATTTTGTCAACTACCTATGTAAACCACAGGGCAATGCATTAAAGTCCAACGTACATCTGTGAGGCTGTGAGTTTCCAGCATGTGGAGATGCATTCCATCAGGAGTCTTTCATATGTAGCTCTGATTTACAAGGAAACTCCTTTTTTCCTAGCATAGTAAGTTTATACTTGACAGCTTGCGAAGGGAGACATTTCAGGTTGACTTTTGTATTTCACAAAACAATTTGTTGTCCTCACCCCTTTTATCTGTGTGTCAGATACTAATGACCTGGCTAATCAGCTTTGACTCCAAGCAATTCTTCAGCCATGTATTTCATGTAGCTTTAAATTTACTGTCTTGGATCTGCTTTGTCTCCTTTTCACAGGGCTACTGTGCTCACCATGTTTGTCCTGCTTCTTAGATTTGTTTCATAGTCAAAGGAAAACTTGTCTTTTAGAGTTCTTACAAGCTTATCTAGAGAGCAACCATGGTTTTCCTTGTCTTGTGTTTTGACAACAGCAGTCTTCAAAAAACACAAGGTCTAACTAGGCCTTTGGGCTGCTTATGTCTCTCTTAGCTTGGGTGAAAAAAAAGTCACTTCAGGATGTTTTCCTGGCCATTTAGAAACTATTCTCATCCTTGCCTTCAGGCTGCTGAGCTCTTAAATGGCATTTGGCATTTTGGCAAAATACAGAAAATGTTTCCATATGCAGCACTGGTCAACAGATGCAGCCTGATGGATCCTTCTTACTGCATGACAGAACAAAATATTTTTCAAACAAGGATCTGAGTTTGCTAGAAGTGCCTTGGTTTGCAGAAGCAGTAAAGCTTACTTTACACTGGGCAGGCATTTGTCCAGGTCCTCTTTTGCTAAGTCCTTTCTAGAGAAGGACCCTGAGGAACCACTGAAAACGTGCCTGCTGGGGCTGCTAAGGAGATGAGGGTCATGGGAATCTTGAGTCTTAATCTATCCCCTGTTAGAGCAAGAGGCATTTACGAGCTAAAGTGTTTATGGAGCTTTCTGTCTTTGTGGTGGTTTACTGAGCCATGTAGCTTTGCATCCTGTAAGGAAATACATTGGGCTTTGGAGTTGGCTGGTTGCCTTGCCTTTCCAAAGCTGCAGAAGAATTACAGCTCTTGCCACCTTCATCATGACCTGTGTGCTGTATGCATCTCTAAAATAACTTGGCACAGAAAGGACTGCATTTTTCTGTTACAAAGACACTCATAAACCAATAACCATGAGAACGTGTGTGCTTCACTCTGTCTCAGGAGATCACTGGTCACCTAGTTTTGCCTAAGCAAAAGTTAATTATTGAGCTTGGGAAGTGCTGGAGGCAGTTGCCTCACTCTGTCATTGGTTTGTGCAGAGGGGTTTAAGGTTATTTGAGAGGATGCCTTTTCTCCCAGGAGAAAACTTGAATAATCCATCCACATGGCTTTTTCTGCACAAGACTCCTGTCTTACTTGGCACTGTCAGCCTTGGGGATGACCTTCCCTCTCCACTGGGCAGGCTCTCAGCTCTCATCTTTCCCTGTAGCAAAGCATCCAACACAGCCCTGCAAAGATCCTGGGTGAGGCTGAAAATTATCAGCTCCCAGAAGTGCTTTTCCATCACTCCCCTGGCAGTTCTCCTGGTTTGCAAATGTTCAGCTCAGACAAATCATATCCCTCCTGGTATTTAAAAATGCTGGGAAAGCTGTGGTTGCTAGTGAGTGCAACAGTTGTTCTCTAAATCCTTCCTATCTTTATCTGGGTCACTTTCTCCTCTTTCTATCTCCAGCCTGACTCCAGTTAATCCTCTGCCCTGGATATCTGCTTATTCCTACAGCCACCTTTGACCCATGCAGAGTGACAGTTTGGTTTGTCCTGGTGCACATGCTGTGACATGTGAATGTTTTAGTTTGGTTTTCTTTTCCCTGCCCTAAATTCAAAGCTTACAAATATATGTACATCTGCCTGTATCATGCACCACTGCCTGTCAATAGATTCTTCCTTGCCAGGTCAACGTCTAAATAAAATGTAACTGCCCTTAGCCACATAATTACCTGGGTTGTATCACCTGGACAAAACAAACCCAAAGCCCTTCCTGGTTCAGTAGTCACATCGTATGATTACATGTCATCTCTGTAGCAAGGCAAGTGACTAGCAGGAGTAATTAATTCTTGCCCTCTCACAGAGCCTTAGAAGTGGGAGTTGAATCAGCCATTGACTTATTACAAGACAATGATCAGAAAAGTCCCAAATTGAACAAGTAACTCTCAGATGTACTTTGGTACTACTTTGGTTAATTTGTAATTTTTTTTCCCCCACTGTTTTTGTGCCTGAAGATCTGAAGACAAGGGAAACAGTCAAGTGACATGGAGACATTGACATGGACACTTGGAAAGTTTTGTTAGCAGGGACATTGATCTTTGAGTATGATTTTATTCAAAATATCCAAAGGAATTGATCAAGCTTTCAACTGCTTGTATTCTCAGTTTGTGACTGCACAGGAACTCCTTTCCATTGCTGAACCACCAATATGCCCACAACCTTCAGATGATTATCTAAAAATCAGCTCAAATGTATTGAATGGTTGAAGGCTCACAGAACCAGTAATTTTGAGGAAAGCCCCAGTTGCCTTGGCAACACTCAAGTAAGAATCACTGGACAGCCTTTGTATTTCAGGGGTCTCATTAAAAAGCTGGAATAAATCTTGCCATGGTAACATCAACTTCACAGAGATATCTGAAGTTTAAGTACTTCATCTCAATCCCTTTAACAAAACACCCTTGGGAGGAAGACAGAATTCAGACAGGAGGGCCCAGAGTCAAGGTGAAAGACTGGGGAGAAATACAAAAATACAAAAGAATAACAATGGATAAACAAACATCTGCTGAGTATTTTGTTGCCCATCAGGATGAAGATGCATCTAGGCGAGTGCTCATAGCTGAACACCTTTGTTGCTCAGGCTTTTTCTCCTGTGAATGGTTGGAGGTGATGTCTCATAAGTGTTTTTCATTTAGGGTTAAATCACATTCCCATCTGATGCTACTGGCTTCTCCTTGAGGTCATGCCTTTCTTGGTCCCCTCTGTCTTGTAGAGGTATGTGTTCTTTCACTGTGGGCAAGCAGTGCTATCTGCCATTGGTCTTTCCACTGTGTGGCACCTACTATAAAGGCAGTGTAGTAGCCCGTGTAGGTTGGGTGGTCCCACGGTCTTTAACTACCCGCACACTTCTCTCCCCAGAAGGGCAGTCTGGGGGAGCTACCATTGCATCTGTATCTGCTACTTTCAGCAGAGTCTACTCACTGGCTTTTGAGACAGGAACTTTACATATTGGAGGTTTTGGCCACTGACAGATCACACTCCTCCCCTTGCAAGCCTCTGAGCTTGCAATCATTTGTGGTGAAAGAGGAGAGTTTAAGAGAACCTTGTACTGGGAGGAACACAGCCTTGAAAGAGAGATGGTGCCAGAACAGCCTGCAAACGCAGGGAGGCCAACCATATTACTTAGGCTATATAGTGCATGCAAAGTCTTCAAGAGGTATTCCTTGTGAAAGCCTTGGCTCCCTGTATGGCAGAGATCAAACAGATAGATGTTAAATGCAAAGGCCTGGATGAAGAAGCCTCTGCAGCAGGCACTGAACCCATGCATTCCCCAAAGGTGAGAGTGGGAGGAAGAAATAAGGGAAGAGATGCCAATTTCTATTGCCAGTAAGGGCTTCAGAGTAGGCAGCCCTCCCTCTCACTGGCACAATTGGTGACTGAGAGTCTCCCAAGCCTACTTGATTCATGTCTTACTTGTCTGTCCGTCAAACATTTTCCAATTTTCCAATTTCCATTGTGGTGAAAAAAGGCAGTCTTGTTCTTGCCCTGCACATGCAACATGACTTCCAACTACTGCCTGGGGCTGTGGGAACTTGACTTAGGAAACGAATTTTATTTTTCTAGGTGGTAGCTTTGCACTAATGCCTGAAGATCAAGACTCCTGTGAACTGTGACACAATGTAGACTTCAGCACTGGTCCTAAGACAGTTTGACTTCAAATTCCTCCAGAAAGACCTGCAAATTGCAGGACTCCCTGTCCCCACAGTTCTCTGGAATCCTGGGAAGAGTGAAGCCACAAGCTTTATCCCACTGTTTCAAATATGCTTCTCATGCTAACCCCAGAAGCTGCGTCAGAGGGCCTCACATGGCCTTCCCACACAGTGCTGCTCTCTGACTGCTTGGATAAACTGATATACATGCATAGTTCCTGGGGGAAAGGCTGTTATGTCACCATAGAAAAGCAGTCAGTCCTCCATTAAAATCCTAAATCATCCACACATAGCATGCAGGTGGCTTTTATATTCTCCAAGGTGAATACCTCAGCCTGAAATAGCCCTCCTGCATTTTGTGCACAGTTGGCAGGTGCTTCAATAAATAGGACTAGACACAAATCGGTATTCCAGGATATAAATTATTAATTGTCCTTTTCAGCATTTGAAATCACAAGGAAAACAGTAGAAGGACGGTTGAGAAAGCAAACCCTGAGTACTTACCAGAGACTGACACTCAGGCTATCTGCAAGGCTGCCTTTGCTTTTTATCCCTATATTTGCATGCTACTGTGACAGCACAGCAAAAAATAAGGGGATGTAGGCATGGTCCAAAACTCAAGTGAGCTCTTAAAGCCTGTGATCAGGGATAGAAAATGGGAAAAAAGGTTTTTACTCAGGAACTGAACTCACTGCCTCTCAGGACTTACCCTCAGATAACTCAGAAAAACAAATCAAATACTAGGTTCAAGGCCACCCCAACAGCTTTGGCTTTACTAGTTTATTGCAAATCCTTGATGCTTCAGATTAGTTACCCAAAACTAAGGAATATACATGAGCTCGAGATCTAAATTCCCACATCTACAAACAACAGAGTACAGTCTTTTCACCAGGCAGACAGAAAATTGTTTAATTATCATGAAATGCCCAAGCTGGATGACCACAACTAAAAATCTCAGAAGGAAATTAGCCATTCTTTTGTTAGAGTCACTGCCACTAAATACAGCTGGTGGAACCATGATTAAAGAAAACAAACCACAGAATTGCTGCTCACTAAATGAGCTGTCTCCACTCTGCACAGAGTAGGGCAGAAGTCAAACAAAATAAAAAGAAGCCAATATGGTTCACATAATTAAGGCTCCATCATAATGTTTCATTCAAGTGTGTGCAAGTAGCATTGGTCAGGAAGCCATACTACCCATGATGCTTAACTTCATTGTGCTGGCAAATTCACATGTTGCATGTTTAATTGGCTTCATGATACTGCCATTTTGACAATGCCTGGCACATAGGAGACAACCAAAATAATAATTCATAGCTCAATTAGCCCTGAATTTCCCAATTTTCAAGATCCTCCCATGTTAATGAAGAGGTATTTTATTTTTCCTTCCTGCAGTTGACAATTAGTTACACTAAGTGAATTCTGTGACCAGGAGAGATTTTGGGATTGAACTCTAATGAATATGTTGGTCTAGAATCCTTTCTGTAATTTTTCTGTCTGGAATTTTAATGACTACTATTCATGACCCTTAATTACTGATTTTCAGATTTTATAATGGTGTCCAGTCTGGTTTTCTTCTCAGTTGCACCATTTTGCATCAGCCTCACTGCTCTGGTCTCATTGAATTGTCTCTTGCAAGATGAGAGTGAAAAAAACTTTGTGGAAAGATACGTGGTTTGGTAGAGTTAGGTCTTTCAAGGAGAAACAGAGTAGACGTCACTCACAAAAGCTATGCAGGAAGCCCACAGATAAATGCAAAGGCATTATTAGGAAAGAAAAAAAAAAGATACTTTAATCTAGAAGGGCTGAAAGAGTCAATTGAGCGGTCAAGCTTACATTGTTGAAGATATCTATCCACAAAAGATTTGTAAGGGATGTACTACAGGGATTATGCTTTAATCTAGTAAATACTGATACTATATTGGGAATAACAAATGAATAGGTGCTTATGGTCACTGCATATTTTTATTTGTTTCCTTGAATCACTTGTCTGTTGATCTGAGTTTAAAATGTAACACCCAGCACAGATTTTTGTATGTGTGCTGGAATGAAAAGTGGGAGCGAATGACCTAGATGCTGTAAGGTCAGTTTACAAAGGAAGAGGTGAATGAGAGCTAGAAAATAAACCCTTGAACTTTCTGGCCTTTCAGTACACCTGCAGAACCAGCCCTGGAAAGCTTATGAAACAAAATCACTTAAAAACAAGGATATCAACTGCTAAAGGCATTCAAATCTAGAGATTTTGTGAAAAAGACAGCAGGAGTGCTGTGTCAGACAGGAAGCACCCCAGGGTTAAGCATAGCCTTGCTTCCTGCCTTCTCACCTTTAACTTAAGGCACAGTATACTGACAGGCAGCCTCCAGCTTTGGCAACTCTCATTCAAACAGAGAACTCTCTAGCGAAGAGGTCACTCTCCACCAGCTCTTATGGACTGAGTTCAACAGTCATATTATTTGATGAGCAGATCACCTGAGAAATGAACAGGCTGGTGCAGGCAGCTTTGACGTCAACAGATGCCTGCATTTAAAAGTTGTTCTCTTACCAAACACTTCCTAAAAAAACCCCAAACCAACACAAAATAACAAAAACCCCCAGCTCCTTCAGGGTTGTAGTCTCTAATTTAGGGGAAACCAGTGGAAGCTTAAGTTTGAATCAACGTTTTGGTAAGTTCCAGGTAAGAAGGCAAAAATAGCTGTGCTGCTAAGCTAGTATGCTGCTTATAGTGACAATGACTGCACCTGAGCACTTGGGGAAAGTATGTGAGGATTGTTTCCCTCATTTTCCATGAACAGCAAGGCACAGACCCTGTTTTCAGGAAAAAAAAAGTGAAGTGAATCTTTGTCTTTGTTGTCTTACTAAGCTCTTACATTACCTTGTCTTGCTGCTTTTCAAAAATGTTGATAGCTTTGAAACACCACAGCAACAACATCTGCAGTTTAAAAGTGAGATTGTTTGCAAGCAGGTGATTAAGTTTGGGATAATCCTACAGTCCCTAGGATGTACAATCATTTTACATACTGTGCAATTGAATCAAAACAGTCCATAATAAATTTTTTCCAGACACAGCATTTGTTTTGGGTTTGCAGCCCAAAATACAGCAAAATGATGTAATTTTTGGCTTCTGGAAGTGCAAAATGACTCATGGATTGTTGGGGATTTTTGTCAGCACTTTTGTGGCTTCCCACTGGTCACCTTCAGTCCCTTTTTTTTGACCTCTGGCAGTGGCAGCTGGAAGGCTGAATATGGAGGAGAAAAGTACTACAGAACTCCACCATATATAGGAACCTCAACAGCTGTATTTTTTTTTAAATAATAGTGAAACTACATGTACATCCCTTCAGGTAAGGTCTCCTGTAAATGCCAACAGCAGCAATGAAAACCATCATTCATAATGAAAAATAGTTTCCACTTAGCAGGTTCCTTTTGCGTGCCAAAGGAAAATGCTTGCATTTCCTCTGCTTTGGAAAATGTCATGCCTTGTTTCTTAATTACTCTAGCCTCACCAACTGACTGGGCTCTTAGACAAAATAAGAAGAGAGTATTTGTTCCAAGTACTCTTGGATGTCTACCCTTGCTTGGGCTGGTAGGGCTTGGCAGTGCCTGACATTGCTCTGTGGGAGAGATCACCAGCCAATGACCTTCTGAATCACAGGGAGTGAGTGTGGGCCAGGCTCCAAGCAAAAGTGACCCTCAGAAATGGCATATGCATGAGGCAGCTGAGCATGAAGTTGTCCTTACACACAGAGGACAAGGCAAACTGAACTGAACCCTGCTGTTAAACAGGGGCTCTAACTGCCCCTCTTTCTGCTCATTTGTTTCCTGAATGTAATGGGCCTGTCATGGCTGTAGATACGAATTAATATAATTTTGGGGAAAAGTCCAAACCCTAAAGTCCTTCATTTGCATTTGTCTACCACAACTTTGACAAGCAGAGAACACGTTCTTCTCAGCTTTGAGTATGATGCTGGCTTTGAATGCTAAAAACAATATATATCCTGTGTAGGCAAATACATGCAAGTAGAAGCAGAAAACCTAATTCAAAGCAATCATTTTTTGAAATTTTCTTTGAATGATTGTAAGAAGAGGAGGTGAGATTTTTAAGTAGTTACTTGTACTACTGCTTGGAAAACCACAGTGATTTCAGAGCTGTCGTTTCTCTCTATATAGCAAAGTGAAACTAGATTGTCACCAATTCTGTTCTCAGCAAGCTGTGTGCAGAAGATTAATTTGGGATTCATTACATTTTAATACAGTATGTGTAGGAAACAGACTTATGGAGGCATGTCATGGAACCTGTCCCAGAGGGAAGAGCATTAGATGGGATGCCAGGTTTTGGCAGGGATAAGGCACAGATTTCTCTAAGTATCTAAGTGCAAGACCACAATGGCCTTCTCATTTCCATGCAACAATAAAACAGGAGTCTTGTTTTCATCTTCT
Organism: Pardalotus punctatus; assembly: GCA_013400915.1. Lineage (NCBI taxonomy): Eukaryota > Metazoa > Chordata > Aves > Passeriformes > Pardalotidae > Pardalotus > Pardalotus punctatus. Next base: position 125,520 of record VZTX01021540.1, on the reverse strand, counting down.
TCACATTGTTTTCTCCTGCAGAGAAACCAGAACAGGGTCCACTGTCTCATGTCCATCGCAGTGAGTGCTTGCAAAGCATGTCAGTGAGTCCAGCAGGGCTGTAGTAAGCCTTGGCACACCACACTTCACTGAGCATGGAGTGCTTGTTTCCTCCCCAGGGAGTGTGGTGTAAGGAGTGCCCTCGTGCTGAGACCCTTCCTAGCACCCTGCTCTTTTATGGTAATGGAGCACACTGGACACACAAATCCTCAGAAGGAGCAGCCTTTCATTTTGTTAATGCATATACCATTACCAAGACTGTGATGCTGTTCTCTCCCCCAAAGTGAAGAGCTGTGCACCAGTTGCTTTGTTTTCTGCCAGGCAGGGCAGCTGAGGAGGTAGAGTCGACTCACACCCAGCCTCCCATCTGAGTGAACAGAGATGGCCAAACTTGGCTTGCCTCATGCTGCCTCAGCTGATAGAGGTTACCTCTTCCTTGTAGCTTGACCTCTGCTCTTTACATCACTGTGGCTATAATGAGCCTCCTTTCAAACAAACGTTTACTCCAGCAGCTGAGGCAGACAGATGCTGCCGTCTGTCCAGCCATTAATGGAGGATGAGGGGATCACAAGTACAATGCCCGTTGCTGCCATATTTCTGCATTGATTCCTGATTTAAGGACCCAGAGGATCAGTGTTTTGTGCATTTTCAGGCTGGCTGGTTTAGCCACTTGTTGATGCCACCACATTTTTCTATACATTTTAACCACTGAAAAGTGGTTTTCTGTCCTCCACTGAGGAGACAGGCACCTTTGCACATCATCCAAGACAAGCACTTCAGGTGACTCTGGATGTTTTTAAAACACCTTGAATGCAGTTTGCAAGACCAGAAGCCTGGGACATGTCATTAATTCTGACTAAAACCGATTAATATCTAGCATCTGTACTGGGTGCAGCAATGTAGGGAAGAAAAGTTTTGTTTCTGATAGGTATGAACATTTAGCATACCTCTTTCATAACATGGACAATCAAAAGGGAACACTAGAACTAAATTTCTTGTAATGGACATTGACATAAAGTAGACAAAGCACATTTTTAAAATGCCAATTTCCTGAAAGGTTTGGTTTCATATGTGAATGTGAAACACAGCTGAAAAATTGTTTTATGTAACTCCTCCTGACTGACTGACTTTGAAAATGTACAGTCACAGACCCAAGGCTGAAGAGTCCCCTTTGGTACCCTCAACCTTAAAATCAGGTTGAAAGAAAACACCATAGAAAAAGAAGAGCTGCAGGAACATCTTTGGAGCTGAGATGCCTCTGCTAAACCTAGAATTGCTTGCTGAAATTGACTTGAAATTAGCTGCAGGAAATCTTTGCTCTTTCATTCATGTAAAGGACTTTGGTTGACAGTACTGATCTCCTCTCTCTTCCAGTTCAATGCAGTTGGTAACATTTCAAAACAGAAAGATGCGTACCCTGTCTGAGTGGCTACTGCCTGCCTCCAGGAACACCACAGCTGACTGGACCTGCCACTTGTATGTTGTGATGGTGGGGGGCTACATCTTCAGGGTTCTGCTTACCTCTCCAGGGAGAGCACCTGGCGTACCGCACACTTTCAGGAAGATTGTGACAGCTTTAAAAAGTTTAAATATTTGAGGCCTGTTAAATTGCTTTCAACTCCACAAATGTTTCCACATCTCTCTGTCTACTCCTCATTTCCTCCATGACAGTGATGGTGACTGATTAGAAACTAGCCTCAAATACTGTTTATGAAAAAGGTAGGATGAAGATAGGAACACTAGCATGTTCACCTGTTTGCTCTGCTGACAGGGTGAAGATGGTCAAAATTGTTCTTCTGGCTTGTTTTTCTCATGTAGATGAAAGAAATCCTGTCTATATATATCATGGTTTATCATACAGAATCCTCTTCATGATGAAAAAAAGGATTTGGATTATTATGTTAAAATTTACCATGGGTCAAATCTCCAATACTGTAAAAGCATGTTGCAGTCAAGACAATTAGAGGGCTGTGCCTCCAGGTTTTGCTTTTATGTATTTCTAAGCTCATCTCAGGGCAGACTCTTTCAGTTGCAGTGCATAGTAAAAATATGATGGGAGAAGAGGCCAGTACCATTATAATATCTAACGAAAAATTGTAAGTGCAGTGATGGTAGCTTTGAATGCTGCACATGGTCTTGAGTTATTGCACCCCACATAGCTCTGAAAAAAATGTATCATTAATAATTTGTAGCAAGACATGGCTTCTAATTCATTGAATTATTTTTTTGTGTTTAAAACAAATGGAAAAAAATACATAATTAATCTCCTTGGAGCTCATGTTGTGTCATAAATGGCTGTGCTTTCAGGAGGATATTCACTGTTCTAAAGTGTCAAAGCATGTACTCCAGCATTTAGGGAGGATGCTTAGCAAAAGACAGACTGCTTTCATCTCTGATAGCCTGATAAAGAGGAAAAGTATGTCTCCTAGATGAGAAATCAGATTTGTTATGCTGAATGGGTGCCACAGAAAAGAGAATAGCAAGTAACTTACCACATCAATTATCTGCAGCAAGGAAAGCTGGAGCTCGACTACGAGTGGCTGGGAGTCATTCACTACCGGTCGTTCCAGACGATTGTAGTTCTTCAGCAGTTCTCTGTACAAGCGTCTCTGGCTTTCACCCTGCTGAGAGACTAGAGGAAAAGAAAGAAGGTGTCTGTCATTTGAGCTGGTCACACTGTCACCATTGTCTGTCTCTTTTGTTGAAAGGTCCCTCTTAATAGCTTTGTCATTTGAAAGCAGTTCCTAAAAATATAGCCCAAATTCTGCACATGGATGTGGCAGACACAGCTTTTCTGCATATGGAATGATGAAATCTTAAAAAAATTAACTACTAACATCTAACTCATTACCAACATTCAGAAACTACCTAACAAAATCTGGGGCTCTGACTGAATGTCCCCATTCCTTGGAGTCCCTCCTGCTGATGGTCAGTAGAGTTGTGGCTCTAAAACCACCAGACAGCTTCCTGGAAGGCAGTCACAATTCTTTCATTTCCTAGTTCTTATTTCCTAGAGACTGGCTACTGTGAGCCAGCATTGGTATTACTTAGACATACTGTGTTTTTATCAAGCATGGGTAACAGGTATTATTTCTTGGAGTTGATGCTATCAGGACTTTTTCTATGCTCAAGAAACAGTAACAACCCTCCTTCATACCTTCTTCAGTTTTGTGTAGCAGTCTTTCCAGGCTTTGGGTTGCTTCCCTTGGTTTTTTCCATTCTGATGGCAGCACATTTTGTTAACACCTATTGAGGTGGGGGTATGAAGGCCAGAGTATTTGACAGCTGTGACAGTGATACTGAATTTCTGGTATTGCATGCTTAACCCAGTTTCTGCTGGGAATAGACTCCACACAAAACTGTCATGCAAACAGCTGAGCACGTTAAAGACTAGTAGAATTTTGGTCTATGCTTAATTTCCAAGATGCCCTAGCTCCCCCTAGCTTTGGGATGGTGTAGAAAGCATCCATCTAACCTGCCTGACCAGGTTTCCTTGCCACGACAACAGTAGATGGTGAAGGTTTGGGTATCTTCCCTCATCAGAGCAAGCAGTTTGCTGGGACACACTGCTCAGAGCCCTGGTTTCCCCAAAACTGAGTAGATCTTGTTGCTGTGGTTAGTGGCAGCCTGAGCCCTGCTTAAGAGCTGCACCTAAGAGAGTGAGGGTCATGGACTGCACATTCCCTGAGGTTAAACCAGTCCTGTCAGCATGACTGTATATTCTCTGAACTGTATAAATTCAATCCCTGGCAGAGAATCTGCACCATAAATAATTATTACTTTGGATTGAAACATTTTTATCCACTGTAGCTCCCTGTCTCTGTGTGTGATGGTTTTACCTCTTGATCAGAGCTCTGCACATTGATACCAACATTTTTTTCACTGAGATTGTGATGAATATTTTCTTGACAGTGCAAACAAAATGTAACAACCCATTCTGCCTTCCCAGTCTCTTACCATGCTCAGCAAACCCTTCAAGCCTCAGACAAGCTGCCCTACAACACAGCAGCCATGCCTTTTAAAGCTAATAATAAATTCAGTTTATAAACACTTCATAGGTCTGTTTAACTTGTGTTCTCTTCATTTTTGCTGATACTCAAGGGAGCTTTTTGACTTTCTAGCACGGCAGTACCTGGTAAATAAAAAAGAAGAGTATTTTGGTTCACTTATGTAAATTACACCACACATCAATTTCATGGGCCCTCTCTCCTCTTGTGTAATACTCTACATGATCACTGGCACACAGAGGAGAAAATGCTATAAGCACTCCTTCAATAGCCCTTGCTGACAGTTCAGTATTGGATGCTATGTTTTCACCAATGGCAAAGACAAGCATTCATCTCAGTACCTCTCCCTTCAGCATCTTAAGTAAACTCTCTCTACTTACTTAAGCAGTTATTTAAAACTTCTGTTATGGCCTTTGCACTTTCCAGTGCTTCAGCAGGCTCAGACTCTGTTATAAAAGTCTTCGGTGGAAAGGAAACCTGTGAAAATCACCACACATTGTCCTATGGAAAGAGGCTTTGTGTTTGGAGCAAATTTGCTGTCCTTTCACTCAGCTATGCACCCATGTTCCTGTGCTTTAGGAAGAAATTACATCCTGAACTATTGCTCTCATCTTGCATACTTATGTAATACTTGCCTTTAACCTTTCTTTAAACTGGCTGCTTCAGCTTTTACAAGGTAAAAGTGCCCTTCACCCATCTCTGGACTCAGCTGGGCTGTTAGACTGCCCTGGTATCTCCATTGTCATGGTGCATTGAATCAGGACCCCAAGGGAGGTCTGACTTGCAGAAAATTGAGCATAACCCTTTGCTGTAGGCTTTGGAAAGCTGTCTTTGCACTGTGTGCTTCAACCATCCTGAAGCCAAGCCCCTTTCCCTGTTAAACTTTGTGATGTGAAGCAGCCCAGAACTGCACCTAGTTTTCCACCCTTTCTTCAACTCTCCCCTCTGTAATGTGATTCTAACAATTTGCAATCTCTTGTATTCAAAATTGTTAACATAGTCATAGCTGATCTATTCTTAGTCTGCCAAGTTGGCATTGGTGATCACTTATTTGTGTGCTGCATGGTTTTGCTTACAAAATGACATAGATTCAGAAGCGATAGAGCCTTGGGGTGTCCTGGCAAATAGCCATAGCAGCTGTTGGTACCACAAAGAGCTGGCTAGTCTAATCACACTGCCATCTCTCTGCTACAGCTGCTTTAGAGAAGCAATTGAGGTGGATGCCTAGTCTGACTTGTATGTTCACAGACTTTTTCTTTAAATTGTAATCTTCAAATACTTAATGTTTCATACTTTAGAGAGATTTCTGCTTTTTTCCCCTGTAATGTTTGTGCTAATGCATTGTGACACTACATCTCTGTGTGCTAAATGAAGTGTTTGCTGGGGATGGGGAAGCCTGAATCTCTCAGGAGTAGTGGTAGAATAAGCTTTACCGCTGACTACCCCTCAGTCACAGAAGTTTAACCAAAAGCAGTAGCACTGTTTCATCTTTTAAACTAGGCTAGATTATGGATGTCAATATTTAAGGTTGCCAAGTCAGTCTCCCAAAACCAGTGTCAGACTTGCCTATGTATGTTAGTGGTAAGTAAAAGTAACTGGCAAAGGGGATGATATTTTCTAGGTAAAGGATCTGAGAGTTTTCATGACCCACTGCCTCTGATAGTGTCTCCCTTGTTTCCAAAATATCTTTGAAGCAGTAGGAAAACATACAGACTAATTAAAATTTGAGGGAAGAGCAGTGAATGATGTTTACATCAAGTTTAGCAAGACTTTTGACAGCATTTCTGAGAAATACTCAGAGACATTTATCTGTGACTTACAGGCTAGGTAAGTGAACAGTGAAGTGGACAGAAGAGTGGCTGAACTGTCAGGCTCAGAGGGTTGCAGCCAGCAGCACAAAGTTCAGCTGAAGGCCAGCCAGTGCTAGAGTACTCCAGAGACGGACACTGGGGACAAGGCTATTTAACATTGTTATGAATGATGGGACAGAGTGCACCCTTAGCAAGTTTTCAGATGGTACAAAACTGTGAGGAGCAGCTGATACAGCACATGGTTTTCTGCCACTGAGAAGGACCTTAAAAAACTGGAGAAATGACTGACAGGAACCTCATGAAGCTCAATGAAATAGTGTGTAAAGTCGTCCCGCATCTGAGGAGTAACCCCAGGTACCAGAAGAGGCTGGGGGCTTGCTAGCTGGTGAGCAGGTTAGGAGAAAAGCCCCAAGGAACCACGTTGGTACCAAGTTGACTATAAGCCAGCAATGCACCCTTGCACCAAAGGTCACCAGCATGGTGAGCTGCAGTACGAAGAACCACACAAGTATGTCAAGAGAGGTGATCCTTCCTCTCTACTCAGCACTGCTGAGACACACGTGGAGTGCTGGATCCAGTGCTGGGGCTTATCAGTAGAAAGGAGACATGGAATTCCTAGACCAAGGACTGGATTGTTCCTCAAGATTTATTCTTGAATAATCTGGAAATGTCCCCTAAACTGCTCCTGGAGTTTGCAGACAATTGGAAGGCATAAGGCAAGCAATCCCCTGATGGTTTTGTGAAGAGCTCTATGGAAAGCAGTTACTCATGGACTGCATTAAACTTTTAAACACCTCTCTGAATTCCCTCCCGTGCTTCTGCATGTGCAAAGAAGTCTGCAAGAAGCCCACTGATTGAATGGCATGACCTATAAAGTGCTAGCAATCCTTTGAGTACATGCTATGGTTGCATTTCATGTTTCTTTCCAGGATGTAATTGCTGAGAATCACACAGCAAGGAAACCTGCAACTAGATCTGGCCAGATTAGCCATATGGCATCCCCAGGAAGGACAGATGCTCTCTCTTTTCTAGGAGCTGTGCTGTCATGTCTGGTCTTGGCTGGTTGATCTTCCTAATCTGCTTTGCATGCCAAGGTCCCCGAGTTATAAGGCAAGAGTCCAGCCCTTCCAGTTTCCCAGGTTTGTTCACCAAATGGTCAGCCTCTTAAATCACAGTCCTGGTGTGAGACACATTCTGTCTTATTGTGCACACTAAAGAATAAATAATGAAATATTTACAAGATAATAGGTAGAAGAACACGGATTTCCACTGGTTTTTCAGCAATGGTACCTGTACTTATCTACAATTCCACCTCTGTTTGACAGTATTCCTGGGTTTTGTTTCCATAATCTCTCAACTTTTTGAGGGGGGCAGCTGCTAGCTGTTTTCTAGCTGTTGCTCATTTCTTTTGGCAGAGACCTGAGCCTGAATACACAAGTTATTATTTTATTCATACAAGATTGTTCGTACCTAAAGTGGTTTTGAGACAAAATAACATATTCTTTCCATATCACTTTATATTAACATGTATGCATGCTAACATGCCTCTGAATTAGAAGATGTCTCTGTTTTTTCCTTCTGTTTTCAAAGAAAGTTCCTAGAATAATTTTCATATATAATATTTTTGAAGAACATGCTAAGTTACAATCAACAGCATAGTTCTGGTCCATCACATTGTTGCTGTTATATATTTTGCTCTCCAATACTTAATAAAAGGTCTCAAACTGCAGTGATGCTGTGGCTGTGACATTTATTCATTCCCCTTGTACCTTCTGCAGGTATTTCACCACATCTATGTCACTTTTTTCTCTCTGTACTCCTACTTTAACACATACCCTTTGTTTTATTTGTTTGTGTTACCGTTTCCTACAAGAAAATGAGTGAAGTTCTGGCCTTTAAAAAAAAAAACTAACAAAACCACAACAGTGCCATTATACTGTGAGGTTATTGAGTTTAGTTGCATAATGATTGTATTTAATTTTATTATAATTGGAATATTTACAGAGGGAAAATCCATTAAAAATTATGGTTATCAGAGCTAAATCCTAGAACTTTCAACTATTTTTCTAAAACCTTCAGACTCCTCTGCCACAGTTCCTCTTCTATTATATATTTTCATTTTAGTTTATTGCTGTAGTCTTGCAGGAATTTTTAGCTATTGCTCTCAGAATCCAAATAGAATGATCACAGAAGACACACACACACACACACATACACACACACACACACACACACACACAAAACATACGTATCCACACAGACAGTATACAATAATAAATTATGGAGGAAGTAACAGGAGAAGTATGAGGAAAAAAGCAGGTTATTTCACAGACAATTTCATTGGCATAAAGAAATGCAATGGCAAGAGCATTTACAAAATTATGCATGTTCTAATGATTTGGTAGCTATAAAAAACAACTTATTTTGAATATTTTGCAGATTTTTGAGAATGTAAAGCATGTCGCTGCCATATGTCACTTAATCCCCAGAGACACAGATGTGTCCCATCTGCTTTTGTTCTTATGTGCAGCATTGTTACTTTTATCTGTGGCTGCAAATGCATTATTTCTTTCAATGCCCTTTGATTTAAAATGCCTGCCATCATGCCTTCAGGGAAGAGGATTCACATAAGAAACAATGGAATCACATCAGCTACCTCCACCCTGCGTGTGTCAGTGTGTGTGTGTTTGTGTGTTATGTATTTGAATACTTCTCTCATTTAAAACCTCTTTTTAATCTACTTCCCTTCTGGGTAATCTTTGACTCTAATCTTTGTCTCTCGCTATGCAGATTGTTTCTGCATCTTACACACAAAATTCATCAGATACCCAGAGGAATGTGAGAAATGACACAATTTCCTAGGCAAAAAGGATCTAATATTCCTGAAACTGGTCATTTCTGTTCTTTTATACCAGATAAAGAGTTCCCAGCAGTGATGGGGATTAAAAAGGTATGATAGGAAAGGTTTCATCTTAAGGACTCTAGGCCCGTGACAACACACTAAAACTACATAATGAAATGGAGGGATTTTATGTTTGGTCCTACTGGCTTAGTGCAGGTGTTTTAAAGGGTGAATTATGTGTGTAAGGTAGAGAGACACCCTTTAAGGTATTAACGGTGGGATACCTCTCAAACACATCATAGTTATCTAAATTACCTTATTACTCCAGGTCAGAAACATAACTAGCTACAGCCAGTCAAGGCAAAAATACACTTTTAGTGTAATGTTTGTTTACAGTAGCTCTATGCAATACAAGTTTTATTACTACAACACTAGATGCAGATGGAACACAGGAGGAGGAAGTTGGAGCAGTGATGAAGAGAGGGACTCCCCTTGCTACACACTGAAGAGTGTTGTGGCTGCCTGGAGGTGACTCTTGCCAGCCATCCTGGGATTTGTGGACAGGAGCAGCAAAGGAGGCCAAAGGAAAGAAACAAAAACATAAGATAAAAGCAAGATACCAGTGATATGGTCATCAATGTACTGGACTGAGCTTCTGTACTCCCTGCTCCCACTGGCTTGTAGAGCATCTTGTCACGTCCCTTCCCCTCCATGTATTTCAGCACCCAAATCAGTTAACCCAGGGAAAGCCCTTCTTGGGGAAGTACTATGAACTTCACCCACCAGGTGCCATCAGTGAGGCAGCCGTGGCAATATGCACAGCATTCACAGATGGCTCTGAAAAGGGTCAAGGCAGTCTACACCTCCCCATCAACTGCCAAGTCTACACCATGCCAGGCACATGTGGGAGAGCTCAGATCTGGTAAAGTCATAAGTGAACCAACAGGTGTAATAATGATTTCTGTGAAAACAGATACTCAAGTCTGATTAGGCTGAGAAATAAATAGGTAGGAAGAGTTCTTTTTACCTAAACCCAGTGCAGATAATAGCAGTGATAGAGCCTGCAATGATATTGTGGTTTAACCTCACAGTGCAACTGAGTACCATGCAGTCACTCGCTCACAACCTCCCCTCCCCTGGTGGGATGGAGAGAAAAGTTAGTAAAAAAATTACAATAGTAACAGTAATGAAACATGTTTATAACAATAATGAAAATTGAGACAACAAAAAAGAGACAGAAATAAAACCCAATGAAGAGAAATTATGTAAAATATAATTGCTCGCCACCCACTGACCTCTGCCCAGCCCATCCCCGAGCAGCAATTGGCCTCTTCTGGTCAGTTGCCCCCAGTTTATACACTGAAATACATTAATTTCCATGGAAGAGAAAAATAAGTCATTTTGTCCCAAGATGCAAAGAGAGCAAAGATTCCAAGAGCTATTCCTCAGTCACAGGCATGTCTTTACTAGGAAAAAAGGCCTGTTTCCTTTTTTTATGTTTCAAAGGTGAAGGAAGGATTTTGCCTCCAAACCATAACCTCAGTGTGTTGTTGATAAAGCAGCAGTAATATGGCTAACTTCTCTGGGCAATGCAGAAGACAGGCTGGTGTGGAAATGATACAGACAATAATATTGTGAAAATGAACTCCCCAGTGTACTCAAAAATGTTGTAGGGTTCCTTTCCCTTTTTCCTTTTGCAGTGCTCATCAGCTGGTTATGATCCCAGAGATAGCTAGTTTCCCAAACTATGAACTTGTGCCTTGCCAGCCTGCTACCTGTACTTGCATAGCAAAGCTAAGCAGCAAAGGTGCTAAGGATGCAATAGGCAAGGCTAGAGATGGCTTTCCCCACTTTTTTCCCTCATCACTCAAGCCTCAGCTGTTGCCCATAAACAAAGTCAGAGTTTCACTGGCTGCAAGGCATAGGCAAGGCACAAATGTCCAAAGTGAACCCGGATCTGGGAAAGCAAAGCAAGTTCCAAGTTTGTCTTTACAGTATCAGAAACTCAAATGCTGGATAATGAGAAACATAGTGTAAGAGCCCTTTGAAAGGGATGTGAGTTAGTCTGATGAAAATTTTGACTGCACCTTGAATGGCTGCTAATTTGTCCAGTGCTTAGTATGTGAACTGGGAAATATGGAGATACATTTACCTAAATCTGAAAGAGTTTCTCACTTGGGAAGCCAAGCTTTCACGACACCTATAGATGAGACTCAGCCCTGTTTAAGGCAGCATCAATGAGTTTTCACTAGGTCACATCAAACTTGCTGCTTGACTATGTGAGATGTTGTGCTGCCAGCCAGCTGGTGATAGTCTCGAGGTCTTGGCAGCAGGAGTCACTGCTATCAAGGGACTGTTTCCAAGGGAAAGAAGTCAGAGGCTTTGGTGGTTGAGGTCTTCAAAGACAAAGGGAACTGTAAATAGAGGCATGAAAACTCTCAGCGGGGAGTCTGAATTTATTTCACATTGAAGAGAAAAGCTGCTTCTGATACTGTCTTGATGAGGTAAATGACGGGCTCTAAGCAAATTGGACTTGTGACCAATCAAACTATGTTTGTGGAGACCTGACCTAGGACACTTGAAATTGTATATGCTACGCTTTGCCTGATTCAGTCCTGGTTTGTTTATATGCATATAAAGTGGCTTAAAAGCTTACATCTCTTTTGTTGTTTGTTTTGGTTTTATTCCCAAACTCTAAGGGTAACAAGATCTCATTGACAGCTGAGGGTTGGTTAGCCTTGATCTGTTTTCAGAATGCGAGATGCTATTGTCTTTTCCTCAAGTACACAGCTCAGGTCTTGGTTTTCTTGGGATCAGTGTGTATACGAAATATTAGTCTCTCCCTGCTGCACCCTGCCAGCCAAACCTGCATTGGCTGAGTCACTCATTCTGACTAAGAGCAGAAAGGAAACAGTGAAATTGACGTACTTCTAGACGATGATTTGAGGAGCCTGACTTTGTCCTGTCTTTACGCTGTTGATTTAAAGCTTTGGTAACTTCAGTCTAATGCCACTGAATCATTTCAGTGCAGACAAAACAAACCAAAATTAAACCAAAATTAAAACAAAAGTGGTGTCCTGTGTGTCCAGGTGGAGCATGACTGTCCTCCTATGATACAGTAGCAACACCTGCAGATGCAGGATGCTTGATCTCCAAGTGAGACCAGAATGAACCTAAAAGTCAGAAAGTGATCCTGTCCTGTCTGGGCTGCCCTCTTGTATTCCCCAGCAGACTTCCTGGATTTGACCCAAAGGTGAAATCATTTATCCATTTGACAGAGGCCTTCTCTGGAGAAGGATGTCTCTTCTCCTCACCCACAGACCTGTTTCCTTTAGACATATCTTTCTGTACCCTTCTGCCCCCTTTTTGACTTCATCAGGCAACATGTAAGTAGATCTGAAGATGCCAGGAGTGCTTAAGTGCTTGAGCTGAGATACCAATCCAATAAATTTGAACTATAATTGGTTACCCTAATATCTTTGGAAACTACATTAGAAGGCTTAGATCTTGAACAAAGTGCTACTGCAGACAGTATGCTGCAAAATAGCTGTTTGGTTATACTAGAAAGGCAAATCTTTTGCTTAGAGCTCCTGGAGCTGCCCAGTTGCCTTTTATGAATTCTGTGTGAAGCCTGAACATGAATGGGTTCAATTCAAAGTTGCTGCCCATTTGCCACTCAAAACAGTGAAATGTGCAAACTATCTACTAACTTTTTGATTTCATTTTTGATCTCCTCTTTTTTTTAAATTTTGATTTAATTTTTGATCTCATTGTTACAGTTGTCCAAGCTGGATTTCAGTTTGCTGACCACCCTTCTAAAATAACAGAGTATTAAAGAGAAAGCACACCACCAATTGCCATGACTGCTCTACCACTTCTGCAGGCTCTTCAAAAAGACCACAAGATGGCTAAAAATTACAGAATGTATTATCTGTGTCATTATATGACTACCTACTTCTGGATTTTCCCAAACGTACTGACTCAGAGGCAATGAGAACATTAAGCAAAATCATTCTCTACAGTCAGCCTGTGCTCAAAGAGACCCACTGCATGACACACACTTAGCCCTGGGTTCATGAAAACTTTGTAGGGCAGCACTGACCCCTTGGACTGAGTGGAGTGGAAGCCATTGAGACAACAAGCTGCTGCAGCACACCATGACAGATTAGAGATAAAGAGGTATGCCTTTGATGCACTTGGAGAAGAGAAAACCAGGTGGAGTTGTTTTGGCTCCCATCAGCTTCCATGAGTAAGTGCTCCATCATGAAGAATCCAAGCTCTTCTGGGAGGTGCACAGGGACAGCACTGATATAAAAAAGTTGCATGACGGGGCATCGCCTCAGTACTCAGTAGGGGACCCTTTTGTTTTTCTGAAGGGTACTCTGCATGGGGGACACCACTATGCTTGGAGATGTTTGCAGCTTGACTCCTCAGATAGCAACTTAATAGAGAAGAAGGGCTGGACTGGGAAGCCTCTGGAGGTCCCTTCCAGCCAAATTATTCTACCAGTATATGAATCTGTATAGATCAGACTGTCTCTCACCTCAGCTGCCACAGACACATCTTTTCCAATTTCCAACTTAATTTTCTCCCTTGGCATGGTGAAGATCTAAGTGACCAGTGATGCTTTTCCATGTAACCACAGCTGAGCTTCAGGGAGCACAGTGTACTGTCTTAGTCCAATCTGCAAAATGACTTCAGGCTTTTTGAGTTTCCAGTAAGAAGTGAGACCTTCTCAATCCTGCCTCTTTCTTCTAAGTAATTTTTCTGTCCAAATCTATGTCACATTAAGAACATAAATGAGGACTGTGGCTTTCTCTTTAACATTCTGGAATGCAATAACTGCTGAAAATATCAATCTCTGAATGGTGATAATGTTTGCAGACATCTGTTTCAGCATTCCATTAACCACAGATTTTCTAATTCAGCAAAGCCAATTGATAGCAAGGCAGGACAGAGACACCTGCACCTTACTGTTTACATGCATAAGTACTCATGTTGACTACAGGTTCTCTTTCATTGCAATTTACTGACTTAATTGTAAGCCCTGGGTGGGGAGATTCTTACGACCAAACACATCATCTGGTTCTGGACTCAGCCTTCTTATCAGCTGTTTCACTCAATGCAGAAAGTATTTGATATGCAAAACTCTTTCTTCAAGCCATATTTTCTTAGCAGTGTGTTCTAAAACAGCAATAAACTCCTGTCTACACTTCTCATTCCCTGGGATGACACTGATTGCCAGTGCTAGGCCTACCAATCCCAGTCAGATATCTCTTTCTTAATTAGTTTATGCAGGATCTCTAGGCAGTAGACATCATCAAACAACGATGTCAGGACTGACACGAAGCGTTTTGATCTATTTTAATCACACCCTAGAGCTGAAGAGACTTTATATCTCCCTCTTTGCTTGTCAATACAAATGAAATGGTCAATGCTACCACCATCACTAACTCATGCTCTTTTCCACATGCCTTAGGAAAATAAACCAGAGAGCGAAAGGAGCTCTGAAGCTGTCTTTAGGACACGAATCCTCTGCCTGGAAGGGGAACTTCTGCTCTGAGACCATCGGAAAGCCCTCTGAGCTGGAGCAAGGCTGAAGGCTCCCAAGGTGCCATCTGGCAGCATCCCAAAGACCAGATGGGTGCTACTTTTCCAGATGGGCGCACTGTATCTGCTTCTGGAACCCTCCCTACCTGCAGAGTGCTATACCAATAGGTGCATATAACAACAGGCACCAGTGATGTCACAACCCAGGTGCTTTTTCTGGACCTTCCCACTTTTTCCAGTGAGACTTGAGAAGACTTACCACATGATTTAGCCCAGATCACTATCAGCAAATGTGCACATAAATACCTCCAACTTTCCTGGAGCCTGGCAACTTCTCAGAAGCTTGGGCCAGCTCCACTGTCGCAGCTGTGCCTATGATAATACAGATCAGCCTTAGAGCTGTGCCAGTGAATGCACATAGAAGATTAGTGACTGAACACAAGGTCTGGTTCATTGAACTGAAAAGTCAACCTCAAGAAGCACATACAGCAAGTTACTATAGCAGACAGAAATTCAGAGGAAATAGGGGTTTGCTAGGACCCTGCCTGCCTGTCTTAAATGTATTGACACATATCAACGGCACTAGTGCTCTTGATCACAGAGCATTTGTGCATCTGCCATGGACAAGTACATTCACTCCCTGTGGCTCCATGCGTATGCGATGCCTTAGCACGCTGTCGGCATTCAGTGATCAGCCTTGGTGTCTGTGCTATTAGACATTAAAGTAATGGCAGGGATCTGACAGCAATTTCGCATCTCTGCAAGCTGCACATGTGGCATCTTTTTATGCCATCAATATGGAAGAAAAGACCCACCAGTACAAGCTAAGGCCTTTTCTATTTTCAACAGGTATCAGCTGCTTTGTTATCTATAAAATTGTATCACTCAGTGCATCAACATAGAGAATGTGGAAAGCTGAGGTGAATATAACCCTCAGACCTTTAATTAAGGGTATGAAAGATTCTAAATTATCTGACTTTCACACCTGGTTCTAGTCTGATAACAGTTATGAAATGTCAAAGTAGAGCTACTACACCAACCACCTAAATTATCAATGATATTACATTGTATTCTATTAAGGCACAGGAATCCTTTTATCTGTTCAGCTGTGTCTCTTTGGAGTAAGAGTTTGATTAACACACACCACTGCAGCTCCATCAGGCCTACACAGCAGAGGCCCAAAGTTTAGACTCCATATATTGGTATTTAAGTAACGCTCTTTGCTCTTCCTACTACACAGATCTGTAAACTCAAGTCACCTCAGTCTAATTAGCTCACATTAGAGAAATTGTAGCTTGGCAGTGGAATCTGGCCTTCTGAGGCTGTCTTGCCAATGCTTTTGCTGTTGCAGAAACAGCACCTGCTTACATGGAAGTGAACCAAGAAATTTGCGAGGATTTGCTCCTAGAGATCATCGCTTGTGTTCAGATGTGATCACTACAGCTCATTGAAATAAGCAAAGGTGTGAGAAAACATGAAATGGGTGTAGCACAGCAATTCAATTCTGTATTGAGAGTGAGCCAATGTAAAGCTGCTTTGCACCAGCTGGGTACGCCAAGTCAGGCTGAATTACTTCATCATTTACATCTTGGAGCTCATTACCTCACTTGCAGCATCCCCTGCATAGGATTTGCCCCATACAGCTGAGTACTTATATTCCCACTGGACTGCAG
The DNA here is from genome assembly GCA_013400915.1 of Pardalotus punctatus. NCBI lineage: Eukaryota > Metazoa > Chordata > Aves > Passeriformes > Pardalotidae > Pardalotus > Pardalotus punctatus. The sequence continues at coordinate 109,598 of VZTX01021540.1, read as the reverse complement.
AGAAAGGTCACTGTCCTCAGTTTGCCTTTGACTTTGTTGGGCTTTTCAAAGCCACATGGCCAGATATGACCCTGATGGCAGGCTGTACAGAGCAAAGAAACCGAGAGGTCTGACCGCTCTGTGCGGCAGGTGGGCACTGTAGTACTCTCACTTGAGAAATAAAAAAGGCTATAAAAGCACAGTAATTAGAATACATGGTTTGACTGGAGACTAGCCAAATGCATGTTTAACTTCCCTGGCTATTCAAACCCTGTAGGTGCCTGTGTCCTGAGCTGAGGGTGACTCCTCAGAGAGGCTACATGCCTTCATGGTCACTGAGATGTGTTTCTGAGAACATCCTTGCAAGGCTGCCTGCACCCTCGCCCTCAGACTGCACCACACTCAAAAGATGGAGTAGAAATGGCTTTCATCCCTTCTTTCCAATCAGGACCAGGGTTTTCAAGTCATTCCACCCAAGGGTGTTAGCTAGCTGCTGAGACTAATTAGGTACTTCTATGTTCTGAGTGCTCCTTCAAGGATTGTCCCTGGCCTGGAAAAGATGTCTGACTCTGGGAGATTTCACCAGGGATCTAGGAAGATTAAAAACCAGTTTCCTGATTTTTCCTAAGGTCCATCTCCCAGAAAAGGCATCACTAGCTCTTCAAGAAGGAGGGCTGCAATGAGCTAGCTTAAATAACATGACTACTGGGGCTCCTAGCATTATTTTAAGTAAAGTCAGGTTGAAGCAGAAAGCAGAGGAAAGAACTGGGAAAAAAATTCAGTTCTTCATGTGTTGTGCTTGTTTGCTCTTTACCTAGTTCTTGTCACAACTTTCCTCTCAAAGAGCCCTACAGGAGTTTTCAGTACTTGATAAATTGTTATGAACAATGTTGAAACAACTCAGCGCTATGTGAGAGTGACATTAGCTATGATTTGAATTTGGTGTGACTTCCATGTGGGTGAACTAAGGAATCCTGGGGGTGCTCATCTGGAGTTACTGTTAAAACACTGTTACTGATAAAATGCTAAGATCACTTTGACTTCTTTCTCTTCTGCCCCAACTGCTCAATTCCCAGGTCTTTTCTTTCAATTTCTTTTCCTTCTTTTTTAAAAAAGTTAAAAATCCATGAAGCAGAGGTCAATTACAGACCAGCTTTATCAGAGATTTATTTTATTCTGCTTTAGCAGTTGTCTGTAAAAGTCCATATTTGTAAACTGTTGGTAAAAGCACCTAACAAAAAATCCTCTGAATTATTTATAAAAGCAGTTTGTCTTCATGTGCTGCTGAGAGAAACTAGGCATCCCTCCTGATGAATTAGTGATTATTCATTATTTAGAAGGCAGTATTTACATGACACACAACTTCCCAAAATGGAAATGTCCCCAAAGTGACTTATATCATAACTAGATGCTATAACCTGCCTGTTAGTTCAGCTCCTAAAGTAGCACAGTAATGTCTTAAAGATAGCAAGGTTCTTAATTTAGCAGGGTGGGGAAATATTTTTCTGCAGTACCATTGCTACATTAGGAAACTGAAATATGGATCTGTAATAATGAAATGCCCAGATGTTTTGCAGCTTCAGATGAATGAGAAATTATCTATGTGGAGTGAATAGTCCAGCACAACATCACATATATGCAAGTTTCCTGTGCTCCTGCACTTCAGAAATAGGTGGACCACTTTTTCTGCTTTTAAAAGACAATCCTGCTTTATGTATTAATTGTGAGTAACAAGACATGGTCCTTCACACCTGGACTACTCAGTTTTAAGAATTTTTGGCTGCTGCAGGCACGTATGTTTCAGCTGTAAGCGAGCCATAAAAGCACATTTTGTGTAGAATACTGAACATCTTTGAGGACTGTGGCTATTTCAACACTTTCTGTTAAAAACACTTTACTGTCAGCTTGCAATCCTGCATGTTTTGAAATAATCATTCAGCTCCTATTTTTGTTTGTACCATGATAAAACTTCAGAAGACAGCTTGGTCAGAGGTCGTGACACCTTAGACTACAGAAGTCCATTATTATTTTTATTAGATGTGTCCAACATATACATATGTATCTCTGCCTGCATGGTTTCTTATTAAGCATACTAAGAGTATGTTTAATAAAAACAAACCAGAAATAGTAGATTTATGTATTTATACAGATTTAGTCCTCCTAAATGATGCATAGAAAGTAAACAGTTATGAATTTTCTCCAGCTTATTTTTCTCCCTAGAACAGCATTTCACTCAAACACCTACAGGGTTCTCAAAGTCATTCTGCCCAGCCCGAAGTTATAATTTACTGTTCTCCAAAAACCATGGGAAGGTCAAATTTTTAAAGAAAGCGAGAACATGTTTCTTTTGAACCACAACCATTTCAATTAATTTCTGGAAGTTTAGATTACTCACTTTTAACTGACAAAAAACCCCACAAAAACAAATCCACATACCTCTTCCTTCCTTAAAAAATGTGCCCTGCACTGTAAGGTCTACAAACTTACCCAAACTGATTACAAAACTCAGTTAGAAAAGCATGGGACTCTAATGAAGTTGAAAATACAAGCAGATACAAGTCCTTCTGAAAATAAGAGTTGGGGTAGGATATAATTAACATTTACCAAAAAAAAAAACCAAACCCAGAAAATAACAGAAACAAACAAACCAAACCATAACAAAAAAGCAAAGCCCTGGGCAAACACAGATGAGCTTACCTTTAAAGAGTGAGAGGAATAAGGATGACCAGAGATACAGGGCAGAATAAACAAATGCCAAGCACTTTTCTGTGAGCATTGTCAAAATAAGCTGGCTCTCCTTCCTGAGCAGAGGGTGAAAGAGGATGAAGTCTTGGAGACAGCCTGCAATGACTGATGGATTTGGCAATTACGGTAATAAGGCATCAAACCAGCTTCCCACGAGGGCAGAGAAGTGCATTTGCTCATGTGCTTCTTCAGTCCCCAGTAACCAAATCAGCTCAGCGCTTGGTCAGTAAATCCAAATACAAAGGAACAGGTTACATTCCTTTGGACTCACATTGTGAGACACACTGAACCTTTCCTTGGTCAGGAGCAAATGCAAGTGATCCTCACACACAGCTGTCTGTGTACTGCAAGAAGGGGGAGTGTGCTGCCTCGGAGATGCTTTCCACTTCTCCACATATTGTACCTAACTCAAGACAGCACGGCTGCAGTGTTTCCAGTGCTTGCACTCGAGTGCCTCTAGAGCTGTTTCTCAGTGAAATGAGTTTGTGTCCCTCTCTGCTCTCTCTCAGCTGCCAGGGCAACTTGCAGCAAGCACCTGTGGCACACACCTGCATTTTCTCCCAGCAAAGGTGGCAGGGGAGATTCAAGAGTGCAAAAGTTTGAAAAGATGGGAATAGCCAATCTCCTGTCCTTTTTTGATGCACCCCTTCCTGTGATCACTTCCACCAGTTGTAGGGAGCTGGCCTGAGTGCCCTCTTCCCCAGCTGCCCACTGTGGAATTTTGCATACACCCTGACTCCCTTTCCTCCCCACAATTTTATTCACCAGCTGAAGAAAGACAAGGAGAAATAAAGGCTTGAATAAATTATATTAATTTTTTGGGCCTTTCTTTACTTGTTTGCCTGTTCCACACACTTGCCCACTTCTCTTTCACAGCAAGCAGGGACAGGGCTTTCCACTATCCCTTGCTGAATTTCTTGGGGCTCCTGCTTTGGCAGGGTACAACCCGGGGCTGATGCAGAGAGCAGCAGCAAGTCGTGACTCTGGGCAGGAGGAGGGATTTGGACACTGCCGTAGTGAGGCTGCAGCGGGCAGTGCAGGCTGCCAGGAGAGCAGAGCGCTGGGATTTGAGGCACACGGTGTGCTGAGGAGCTGGACTTGTGAGCATGAGCAATGGGGCACAGGCTGGCAGTCGAGTCCCCACAGCTGGAAACAACTGCCCCGGCATCAGCTGCAGAAATGCAAACCTGTAATGCTCAGGGAACAAGTGAGCACCAGGAGAGGGGAGGAAAACAGTGCAAATGGGGAGAGCAACACCACTGGCATCAGCTAATAATACTGAGATGTTTTCTGCACTTTCCATGCTTTCATTTTCTTTTAATAAATGTTAAATAGATTTGGAAGGCCGGGACCACAAGGGGCTGGTGTGTACCCCAACTGCAGCCTGGACTGATTTAGCTGGCTCCCAAAGCACTCTCACCCTGTCACTGGATGGTGGGGTGTCTTCCTGGAGGCCTGGGAAGGGTCCTTAGAGCTGCTGGCTGTCCCTTTCCGGGCTTGCCAGGGGCCCCCCAGGTGAGCATTCATTGTCTGGCTGCACGTGAAACACTCAGGCACAGCCTCCTCTGGGTTCTCCCAAGCCCTCTTGCTCCCCGTGGGTGGGAATGGGGACAGAATGGGTGCTGCTGGGACCCTCATGAAGGCTGGCCTGGGAGACCCCCGTGGGTGGCATCACAGCCAGAGCGAGTAGTGAGGCTGTCCTCCAGGCCCATCTGATGTCGGGCCTCCCTACTCAGCCTGTATGCAATGGTGTCAGTAAGCTGGTGGACAAAGCTCCTTGTATGCCTGTGCAGGTAGGCCCACAGAAGCTGGAACAAAGCCTCCTCATCCAGGCCAACATAGAGCAGGCTGGATGGGATGAAGCACTGCACTGCTGCTGCTTCCTAGCATCCTCAAAGCGCCGCCCCAGCCCCTGATGCAGCCATGACAGCAGGTCACAGAGAAGAGCAAGGTAGAAGAGGGATGCCCAGATGTAGCGTGGGAGGTACTCACTGGACTTCAGGGCAGTGGCCACACAGCTGATGGCAGGGCTACTGCAGTGCTATGGGGACTGGGAGCAGCAGGAGCTCCTACTCTCAGGTGGAACATGTCTGATAGTGCTGCAGAGCAATGGAGACTGTTGGCAGCTAAGTGCTCAGGAGATCATACATCAGATTTTCCATGAGTTTGAAACATGATCACAGCTCCCAGCAGGGGAGATCACTTGAGCAGAGTCAATAGCAGGGAAGCCTGTTCCTGCAGCCAGTTGTACTGCCTAGGGAGAACCTGTACCAAAACTTTTCCTTTTCCTCCTTCTCCACTCCTGTCACATCCTCACAGTAGAACAACATGGACTGTAGTTTTGTCCATTATTTTTGGTTTAGATTTGTTGGGTTTTTTGAAAATTCTTTTAAAAATGAAAGCTTTCATCAGTGAGTACAACTTCACATATGTCAGTTCTGGTTGCTGTGCTCACCTTTAGCCACTGGAGGTGGCTGTTCTCCCACTCATGGCCAGAGTGTGGCTACTGGAGGCAGCTGGGTATCTGGGACTTCCTCCTATCAGGTAAACATGTCTGACGGTGCCCCATGGAGTGGAATGACACACTCCTCAAAGTTATCAGCCTCCCACACTGAGTGCTGGATGGAGGTCACACTTCGCTTGAAGAAGGGGCACTGGGGTTTGCTCCCAGCCCTCTGCAGGAGGCACACTAAGCAGAAGTGGTGCAGCCATGGCAGTACATAGCTGGCCTCCTCCCAGCTGTCCAGGCAGATGGGACAGCAGTTGTCCAGCTCTGTGGCCGTGCTTGCCATGTGCTGTGGGATCTGAGGGCAGCTGGGGATGACAAACCACCTCGCTGCCTCTCAGTGACATTGCAGCTGCCAATGTTGTGCTAGAAAAGCAAGGCCACAATTGACGTCTGGGCCTAGGATAGATGGATGTAATGCTCAGCTCCCTTAGGAAGGAAACCCTTCCTGCTCCCCAGATGGAGTTTTCCCCTCCCAGATCACTTCTGCTGCTGCAAGAGTGACTCCTGAGTGCCCTGTCTGCCTGAACAGAGAGCCCTGTTTTCCAACTGATCTCACAAGGATGGCAGCTTGGTGCTGCATGGAGACTTGGTCCCACTTTGAGCCTGCAAATGCAGGAAGCCAGAATCCAGGGGCTTTGCAGTCCAGCTTCTTTCTGCACTCTTCAGCTCTTAATCACATTTCCAAATTAGGCTACAAGTGAATTCTTGGAAATGCCTGAGTTGCTTTGTTCCACACAAACCATTTAACTATATCACGTGGCAAAAATAAGCGTGTCTGACAACCAAATATACACCTTGGAGTCTAGAAAACAGAACTTACTGCACTCCTGAACTGCAACAAGGCTCTTTGTTGGGATCGCTGCTCACATCAATGCAGGGGCAAAACTGTGTTTCTCTCACAGGCTGTTGTCAAGGCAGGAAAGAGTGAGAACAAGCTTATTGTCCAAGTGTGTCATGCTCCTCCTCTCCCATGTCCATCTGAGCTGTGCTGCTACTGCAAAAGGCTTTCCCAGAGAAGACAAAGGCCGTTCTGACTGAGATCCTACAGTAAGGATGCACACCTGCCCCTCAGTTCTGAACAAGTTCTTTGCTCGCCTCCCCTCTCCTACAGAAGCAGATGACATGAACATAGAAACCAGGATTTTTCACCAAAGAGATGGGAGGCAGACATTTCCTTTCCCTGCCATTTCCCTGTGAAAAGCTGACATGGACTGCTGCAGACTGGGGCTTATCGACAAGGTCTGTATCAAAGCTCTACCGACCGGTTCAGGCTGTGCTCTGACCTTGTGAAGTTATGTGACTTGCTCCTCTTCTTCTTGAAGTTGCTTCTCCTGTTGGTCACATCAGTACAACTCCACAAGCTCAGAGATGGGCATCCTTCCTCTGTGGATGGGTTTGTCTGTAGGTGAGCCAACTCTTCTTCCACTGCCACTCCCAAAGCTTGCTGCTGAGTTTACCCAGTCGGCCCTTCTAGCACTGACTTGACCCCCAAGCCAAACCTCAGCACCTCATGCTGGAAGCCAACACAAATAAAAGACAACTGGCCACAGTCACACTTTAACAAGTGAGCAAAGAGAAAGGAGGTTGAAGAAAGCCCTGATAATGCAGGTAGTGCTGCAAAGTACTTTTCCCCAGGAGTGGTTTGGATGAATTATGAGTGATTTGGGGAAGTGTCTGGCAAAGGTGTCAAGTGCTGGAGTGAATACAGTGCATTGTTCATAAGCTATGTCATGAGGGTTTCACCATACATGTCAAGCTGTAGAGAGCACTCCCTGGGTTCAGCAGATCTCCAAGGAAGGTGGGTGACACCAGGCCACACATGTGCAGGCCAAGTGACCTTGCTGGTGAGGCTGAGGATGCTGGAGGATAGGACGGTACTGTAGGATGTGAATTCCTGGCTGGTTAAGCAGGGAGCTGGGTGGGGTGATCCCAATTCTGCTGGGCACTAGGATGAGGAAGCTAGGGAAGTGAACTGTGGAGGGGTCCACTGCTGGTGCAAAGGAAGGCAGATGGTGGCAGGAGGGTCGGCATGAACTAGGGATCTCATGGCTCCCCGCTCCTGCAGGCAAGGTATGCCTTGCGGGTGAGTTGGCAGAGGAGCTGCCACCTGCATGGTCCAGTGGCACATGGAACAGAGCTGCACAACAAAAGCAAGGTGCAAGGAGCTCCGACCCTGTCAGGCAGGCATGCAGACATCCCCAACGGATGAGGCTCTGACTCTTCAGCTTCTGCTATGTCCCTTCCCCACAGAAGAGGAAGAGAAGCAGGAGGTGTAGGGCAGCATACCGAAGCTCGGCTGGGAGGGCAATTTCCCCTCCTCGGGTGCTGGGGTCTGCACCACTGGGCATGGTGGAAGCTCAGCTGGTGAGGCAGCACTGCCAGCCCCTTGCCCTGCTGGCAGGGGCTCAGCCAAGATGGGGTCTGTGCTCACACACAGTGCTCCTGGAGTCAGTCAGCCTTGGCCATCATGGCCACCTAGCATCCCTGTTCTTCATTGACCTCCGAGTCATTGAAATGCTGTCTGATACGCAGCATCACTTTGCGTCATGGCCGTGCTGGCCCCACGTTCCATCCCTCCCTCCAGGCCTTGACTGCCAAGTCCAGCTGGAAAGACAGTTTCCCCTGATGCTTGTGTGGGGCGGTGAGGACGCAAATGAGTCCTTTCCCTATTGGAAGGAGAATCATGGAATCACAGAATTGTTAGGGTTGGGAAGGATCTCTGAAGATTATCTAGTCCAAACCCCCCTGCTGAGGCAGGGTACCCTAGAGGGTTCCACCAGGAACATGTCCAGATGGGTTTTCAATGTTTCCAGTGAGGGTGACTCCATGTAACAGGGGGTGAACCCCAGGACACAGCCCTGAAGCATATGCGCCAAAGGGTCATGAGGACTGGGGATCTTCTCAGCTGTCCTATTTCCCATCTCTACATTTCTTTCTCCAAATCACTGTCCATCTTCCTCTTTCCTTTCATGCTTCTTTCTGCTCTCCATCCATTTTCTTCTGTTTCTGCCCCACCTCCTAGCTTTTCCACTCTGCCCCCGTTTCCCAGTTTGTTTTTCCCACTGCCAGGCCCTCAGACTTGTTTCTGTATCCTTTCTGCTTATTTTCTTAGCCCTTGTTTACCCCGTCTCCACAAGTCTTTCTTCGTCCCTGTCTCCCTTTTGTTCTCACCACTTCCTCCTCCTCCTCCTCCCTTCCTTGTCCCTATTTCACTCTCTCTATCCCCATTTCTTGTCTCACCGTCTTTCCTCTCCCGGTCCCTCCCTTCCACTCTCGGACACAGTCCGACGCTGCTCCCTCCCTCCTCCCGTCCCGAGGCACTGTCCACCCCCCCGGCCCTGCGCCACGCCGTGCCCGGCGCATGCGCACTGTCCCCTCGGAGCCCGCGGCGCTGCGGGCGCACCCGGGCGCATGCGCGCAGCCGCCCAGGCCGACCGAGCCGCGGCCGCGGCGCCGGCTGTCCCGCCGTTCCGTGCTGGCGCTGCCGCGGGGTCGCCGTTTCCCTCGCCT
>VZTX01021540.1:80702-100580 GCA_013400915.1 Pardalotus punctatus | reverse complement strand
GAGGGACGGGGGCGGGATGTCCTCTGCTGGCAGGAGCCGGCGGAGCGGCAAAGACATCCCCGCAGCATGTCATACTTAACTACAGTGTGTCTGGCTGTGCCATCGCAGTGTTACAAAGTTCTTGGGTACTGTTTGCAGAACCGTGGTTGAGTATACTTAGGCGTCTGTTTTAAGAAAATATGATATTAATTACGTCCTGATCAGTATACTTATAATTCACCAGTAACTAAAACGTTTGCTTTGGTTTTAGAGATCTGTTACAGATCTGTGAACGTCGATATGCTATAGAGAGTATGACACAATAGGACTTTTGGAGAATGCAACTGGACTGAAAAGTGCCCAATCCTGACCCATCTAAAAATACTCTGAAAAGTTTTCATACCTGTTGGTGGGGCATGCACAATTTGATATCCTTCATAGAACTTGTGGCATGTCATCTGTTTGAACTGCTTGGCATCATTTGGAAGCTGCAAAGAGTGATCCTAGAAGTCTGGGTCCTGTGGCGCTGGAGTTACTAAAGGAGATTTGAGGTACATGCAGTGAGTCAGCCACACACTTGTTTTCTTCCACTGAATATCGACTCTGAGCTGTGCTGCTGACAGGACATTTTTGAACCAGCTTCCTTCTCATGTCAGGACCATCCCCAGCAACAGGTCTGTCACCCTGCCTTTACCGATGCCAAACCAACTGTTACTTGACAGTGACAGATTAGCTACATTACCTATACAGTGTACCTATAGAACCTCTTCTTGTTGCCCCTGGTTAGATTTACTTCTACAAGGACTTCAGCTGTCCTGACTTGATCCCTGCTGGTCTGGACAATCTCTCTGCACTTCTCCCAGGCTGCCTGTGCTTGCCTCCATCCTCTGTGTGTTTCCTTGTGTCTGTGTTTGTCCAGGGGTTCCTTATTCATCCATGAAGGCCTCCTGGCATTTTTTGCCTGAATTCCACCTTGCTGGGATGCATCACTCCTGTGTTTGGAGGATCCTTGAATATCAACCAGCTTTCCTGGTCTTCTCTTCCCTCCAGGACTTTATCCCTCAGTACCCCTGAAGAGGCCAAAATCTGCTGTCCTGAAGTCCAGGGTAGTGAGTTTGCTGTGCACCTTCCTCACTGCTCTGAGACTCTCAAACTCCAGCATTTCATGGTCACTGCAGCTCAGGCTGCCCTTGGGCTTCACATTCCCCACCAGCTTCTGCTTGTTGGTGAGAACAAGGTCCCATACAGCACCTCTCCTTGTTGGCTTCTCTATCATTTGGAGAAGGAAGTTATCATCATGTTCCAGAAACCTCCTAGATTGCTTATGTCCTGCTGTGTTGTCCCTTGGACAGCTATTGGGATGGTTCCAGCCCCCCGTGGGGATCAGGCTGTGAATGTGAGACTGCTCCTGTCTGTCTATAGGGGGACTCATCTGCTTGGTCTTCCTGGTCAGGCCCCTGCCATAACATCACCTGTCCCTGCCCTCCCTTTAAGCTCTTGGTTGGCTCCTCATCAATCCCTGGGCAGAAATCCATCCACTCCAGCATGCTCTTGGCACAGAGGGCGACTCTTTCCTTGTCTCTCCGGCCTGTTCTTCAAGAGCCTGTAACCTCCCATTCCAATGCTCGAGTTGTAGGAGCCATCCCACCAATCTCTGTGATACCCCTTAGCCCATCTCTAACTCCTCTCCATTCATTTCCCATGCTGTGTGTGTTTGCACAAAGGCATTTAAGTTTGATCCCTTATGAAGCCAACTTACTGGCTGGAGTGTCAGGAATGCCTTTGTGACTTTTCATGTGGTCTCCTTCTGACCCACTCCAAATTCCAGGCATTTCTTCCTGACTTGCCATCAAACTGGAAGGACTAAGATGGACTGAGACTCCCATCTCCCAACACCTTGAGTTTAAAGCCCTCTTCACCAGTTTGGCAAGCCTTTGGCCAAAGATGCTCTTCCTCTTCTCAGAGAGATGGACCCCATCAGCCCCCAGCACACCCAGTTTCTCAAGGTGAGTGATGTGGTCCAAGTAGGTGAACCCCTGACTGTAGTACCAGCCCTGCAACCATTTGTTGATTTGCCAGATCTGACTGGCCCTTTCAAACACCTTCCCTTTGAGGAGAGGGTTGATGAAACAGCAGTGTGTAATCATCAGTGAACTGTACGAGGCTCAGTAGTCTCTCAGTGAGATCCCTGCTATGTCTCTCCAGTAAGCAGCACCTCTCTATAAAGAGTGGAGAGCTTTGTCAGGTCATCAAATGCATACCTCTGAACCTTTCCAAAGAGTCACCTACTGCTATTACCTGTTGCCTTATCTTAGTTGTGCTTAGCTCTGATACAGGAGCAGCTCCGGGGCTGCCTTACTGGTTGTTATACAGGGAACAGATGGGCACTTACTCAGCACCTGTGCCTCTCATGATGTGACGGGTCTTTCCTTTTCAGTCGGCAGAGCAACAAAGTAGTTATGCAAGGGAACTTCAGGCTTCAGAGAAGTCTCTTACTCCTGCTGGTCCCTGCTGTTGCAGCTTATGGGGGGGCTGTGGTGAGCTTATGGGGGGCACTGCAGTCTGTGCTTGGAACCAGCTATGTAACGCCTTCTCAGTATCCCTGATGTTATGCAGCCTTCTCAGTGCCTTCTGCAGCTCAGCCACCTGGTGCAGGAGGTGCACCACCTGAGCACACATATTGCAGGCAGGTCTGCTGCTTGTCCCTGCCCCAGGAAAAACGTGTCCCTGCAATCTGAGATCTGCCCTATCTACCCTGGTGATTTCAGCCGCCCCCACTCAGACAGAACTGCTGTAGGAGGAGGCTGCATTGCAGACCTCAGATTGCAGCCACAGCAAGATTTTGTATACCTGCCTGTTTCAGAGAGCTTTTCTCTCATCCACTGCTGTGATGAGACCAGTAGCCTGACCTTTATGTCCCTCTCCGTTGACTTCACGAAAACAGAAGGGCTCTAGTGAGACCAGACCACAGTCAGGACCATTCACCTCTGCAGGAGGCTTTCTGCAGTTTTCCAGTGACCCCTACAGACCTAACTGTAGAGGTGTCTGCTGGGTCACAGAAGGCTTAAGGCAGACAGACCACTCCTTTGGCATGGTCCCCAGCATAACTGGCCCATGCCTTAACATCATAAGCTCTGTTCTGCTAAGATTTCAGTTTCACATTTTCCACAGGCTTTCCAGAGAAAGGCACATCTAAAAGTGAGCTGTGAGACAGATGAGTTATACCATCTTGAAGAGTATACAGCAGAAAGTCTACTTTAGCTATGGTGGTAATTACAGACTAGCATGGACATTTGAGCCTCTTTTGTTCTAAACACAAAACATGAAGTTGACATAGCCAGCAGAGGCAGCTGATAGTGCTAAGTCGGTATCTGTGTGAGCTGCTTGGCCTCACTGTTGGCCGTGCCATCGTACTCTTATGGCACGCTGCCAGGGTATCACAAACCATAAACTGAGGGAACAACCTACTCCACTACACATTAGGAATCCAGAAAGAGCCTCACACACCTGTATGTCTCATGCATTAGTAGAGAGAAAAATCTCCCCTTTTTAGAATCTCTTTTATATGCTTCGATAAAGGTAATAGTGTCTCAACTGGTGCAAGGCAGACTCCGACCAGGGCAACAGTAGGTTTTGGAGACAATTGCTAGCAGCATTTCCTTACTCCTTTAACCTATCCTTCAAAATAGAGCTAACTGTATTTAATAGAGCTAACTGAATTAGTTACAGCTAATTTCATGTGGTCATTTTAAGGATCTGAGATAATACTTCACACATTGTCAGTTTAACAACAAGTTCATGACAATCTGGCAAGTATAGGGGTCTTTGCTTTGTGCTGCATAGCAATCTGATGCACCCTTGCACCTATAAAATATTTTAAAAAGACTGATACAGTGAGAAGAGGTTAATCTTTTTTTAAACCACCCTTTATTAAAAAACATAAACATTTGTAAATATATAAAATTATAAAGTATTAAGTGCTTCTTGCTTCCCAGTACAGTGGAACTCAGAAGTGGCAGGTAAATTTGGTGTTAATCTGTTTGGTGTGTTAGTTCCAGTGCTGCAGAACTGACCAGCTAGTTTTGCAAAAGACAGCTAATCTCATTCCTCTGGCAGGTCTAAACAATCTTGTTTCACTTTGGTTTCAGACTTCTTTCCTGCTTCTTTTGACAAACATCACTGCTTACTAGTGAGAGCAAGGCTGGAGCTGTAGGAACGAGCAAGCTCCCTAGAAGGATTCAGACAGATGTTTTACAATGCAAGAGCTTTCCAGCTGCTAATGGAGAATTTAGGGACTGATAGTGCTCCTTTGTACAGTGTTCCTCAGGGAAAGTGTATTCTTGTCATTTGGATTATCTTCTAGATGGACTGGATAAAGCTAGTCACAGGTGCAATTTGCATCAAGGTCCCTTAATCAGCAGGTACTCAAAATCCCTTGAAATACATATGCTATGAAGCACCACAAAATCCCAAATACCTAATTATTTTTTTACCTCTTAAATGTTATAAAGTAAAAATTTCTCAGGTACACCTAGATCTGAATATCAAAGCAGGACACTGTACTGCCGCAGAAGTACTGTAAAATGAAAAATCCAGTTGTACCCTTTAAAATTGTTGGTGTAACTGAACTCCAAATGGGATCTGTTGTGCCACTTTTTATCTCTTCTAACACTAAAGAACTTATGTTAGTTGCAGAGAGAACTGGAAGGTGTTTGCTGATGTTGTTTCTTACTTGATCTCCCCCACAAAGCCCCTGTCACCTGCAGAAACTTATGACAAGTGCCTGCACTAAGGGGTCACCTTTGCCAGTTCTTCTGCCAGCTTCCACCATGTCACTGCCCAAAAAGTGAGCTGCCTGCTCAGTGTTCCTCTATAGGAGAGCACCACACTAGCCTAATATTAAACCAGCAGGTTCATCTTGTGTAAAACTTAAACCACTGAAATTGCAATAGAGGTGGAGAAACAGAATCCCAAGTGAAACAAGCTTATGAATGTCTCAGCATTTAGCAGGGAACCAGAGGGGTGAGACATGCTGCTCTATTTAACTTCTGCTGCTTACTGATATTTTCTTTTACAGACAGCACTACAGGCAAGGCTTTTCTTTTCTTGTAGGAGAAAACAAATTGGCTCATTGTAACAGACTTGTATTACAGATCACATACTTACACATCCCCACTGGAATGGATGGATGCTCTAGCTCCTACTGCCCTTTAGCTAAGAGGCACAATTAGCTCCAACCTGAGTGGAAGACTTGTTACGCTGTACAAGAACCAGAGTCTTAAATAGAAGTTTTCCACTGGATTTGTTGTAAGCACAGCTTCCATCTTTCTGAAACCCTCACCCTTGATCCATGCACATGAAAATAAAAAAATGGCTGAAATATTATGTTATCCTCCACTGTAACATTTCTTTAGCTTGAATCAAGCCAGCTAAAAATTTCAGTTACATGCATAGTTGTCCATTCCCACTTTGACATTTCTGACAGCCTTTCTTACAGCCCAGATCCCCAAATAAACACAAGACTGAGGGATGCACAGCAAAGGTGTCGTATGCTCTAGTCCTTGCTTGTTGTCCAACAGGACACAGATATCCCCATGTACCAGCTCAGGATTGGTCCATGCCCACAAGTCTGAGTCCTTGGCCCTTGGCATCCCCTTCTTGGCCTGTTCAGGCTTCAGGTACATCTGCCGTTGCTGTATCTTCTGCCTTGACCAAATCAGCACTGATTGTCTCAGCATGGAGCCGCTTGTAGTCAGTGTGGAAGAAGATGACGTAGAAACAAGCCATACCACTGCAGAGGCCAGCTAGCACCAGTACCGGAGCTGCGAGAAAGATGCACTTTTAGGCAGTGAATCCATAACTCCCTGTGGATGCGGAAGTCTAAGGTCAGCTCCCCAAAACAGCACATTCTGTCTCATCTCCTCCCAAGGGATATCCCCGAGGACAGTCAGGCATTACCAGTTTGGTAACAGCCAAACCTTGCCTCACCTAACACTGGCGTAGGAAAAGTATTTAGGTGGAATGTGGAAGGTTTCCAGGATACATGTCCTGCATGACCACACAGGTTGGAGGTCATCAGTGCATACAGTGTGCTTGTGGGAGCACGTGTCTCTCTATAAGTGTACATGCTTGTGTCTTGGGGGGTTGGTGAAAGAAGTTGCAAAATGATTGAATCAAATCACTCGATTTCCATAAGAGAACAGGTCCTCACAGGTAGTGCTTCTTGTTATATCATATGAGAGCAAAGTGTAGGAAAAGTTCACTAAAAATGAACTTTTATTAATGACAAATTTGTGTTTAAAGAATCTTTTCTAAAGAGAAAGAAAAAGTGTATCTAAAAGACTATGCAACAAAGCCTGGAAGTAGATCTCATTTCACCAGTGTCTCAAATAAACATCTCCATCCCTTTCTCCACAGGTTTTCCTGCATGTATCAGAACATAAACAGGAATGGGTGCCTAATCCCAAGATCCAGCTCTGAACTGATTAAATGGCAAAGCTGCAGGCTTTCAGAGATGAAGCAGTCAAATTATTTTTTGGGAACAGCTACTAGGAAGCCTTGATCCCTTACACCTAGTGGAGCTTGTTCTGGGGAGTTTCTGTTCAGCCAAGCTCAATATATTTAATAGGTGATGGTCAGCTTTTGCTTACAGTGTCCCCAGATGTCAGTATTACATAAACATGAACCAGTTGACAGATCAAGACTAGGGTTTAGCCTGCATGGAAAACACTTATGGGCTCCTGTTCATCTCAGTTGCTATCTCTTCTCCTGAGCAG
Organism: Pardalotus punctatus; assembly: GCA_013400915.1. Lineage (NCBI taxonomy): Eukaryota > Metazoa > Chordata > Aves > Passeriformes > Pardalotidae > Pardalotus > Pardalotus punctatus. Next base: position 93,825 of record VZTX01021540.1, on the reverse strand, counting down.
CTAGGAAAGGAAGGGAGATCTGGAATAAGGCAGAACAAAGCTGTATCAGTATGTTACAAACACAGCCAGCTGTGTGTGCAGAAGCAAGGGAGGTAGTTTCAGTCAAAGCATTTGTAATCTTGGCCTCTGATATGAAAACCAGCTCTGGTTATGCTACATGGACAGCAGCTTCCCCTCAGAAGAGCTGCTTTCTAGCTTGATGAAACTCAAGTCTCTGCAGGGTGACCACAAGAGAATTTTTAATCCAGAGCCAACAGTAGCATTCATGGCACCTTAGAGTTCTTCCCATTTTAATCGCAGGATTGGTTTACCAGGAGCAGCAAGTAGTGCACCATCAGGTTCAGAAAGGTGGATAGAAGATATGCTACAATAGGAATCAGACTTGCAGGGTTCCTCACAGTGACACCTGGAGGAGTGCAAGGGGGTACACCTGGTGCAGCCGAGTGTCCAGCATCATTTCCCAAGGACATACTTACTTGTCCAATCCAGGGCTCCATCCTGGTCAAGAGCACAGCTGGAGAATGGATCCTCAGAAACACGGACTGTGAGGGCTTGTAGAAGAATCATTAAAATCACACCTTCAATCTGGCTGTGGGGAGAAGCCAACATGCAGTTATGTTACCTGCCTGAGTTACCAGTGCTGCAGGCAAGGCCACCTTCCCCACCTGGAAGATAATGATGCCTCTTTCCGGAGCATGGTCCTTCTAGCAGAGAAAGCCACTGCTGGATTCCTCTGGCCCAGGTATTTGGCTAACTGGCTCTGGCCCACAGGGTGTCCAGGTCAACTCCAGATACAGAGCCAGTGTGGCAGAATCACTATATATTCCCTCAGAAGGGAAGCAGGTGTTGAACTACACCTGTCAAAAAGCTGAGGCATATGCACTGGGCAGAGACTTGGAAACACGTCTCACTGCAGGACTGAGGATGCAAAAAAGTCAGGCCATATGGCTTCAGGCTCTTTCTCATTCACAGCTGGCTGGCAGCAGTCACTAAGTCTACAACCAGATACTTCAAAGGCAGTGTCTGATGCCCCTCACTGACTGATGCTTCTTGCTGCTGCAGCTCCACCTGACACAAACACATGGCACCAGATCACTTGTGTCACTGCTTAGAGCTCCAACAAGTCATTCCTGCTGAAGTCCAGAGCCAGCCCTAGGCAGGTAAATTGGGAACAAGAAGGACAGTCACTGTCCCATCTCTTGTGACTGATGAGCCCTATATCCCTCAGCAGAGCACCAAGAACTGACTTGTCCCTGTACTCTTGTGGGAATGGCATATAGCCATGCCTCTCCCAGGCATGCAGCCCCCATCTGCTTCAAAGGCAGGTGGTGCTGGGCATGGTTAAATCATGCTTTGTGCCAAGCAAGGGAGAACTTCATCTTCCTTCTTGCTTTTCTTGCACCTCTCCCATGTAGTTCTTGTTTTAAAACATTTAGATCTTGTGCTCTATGGCTCAACCAGCCAGCTCCCCTCTTGCCGCAGGCATGTGCACAGACACCAGAGAGACATTCTGATACCCATGCTCTTCTTTGTCTGCACCCACACCCCTGTGTGCGCGCACGCGCGCGTGTGTGCGTGTGTGAGTATTGGAACCCAAGATCAGCTTTCAATTGGATTTAATCTGCCTGCTTACCTTGCAACAAAAATCAGGCCTGTAGATGTGCCCTCTCCCACAGGGTAGGAACACTCTACAGCCAGCTCCATGGCAATGGGGTAGATAGCAAAACCAAAGAAACCGAAGAGTGAACTGGTGATGGCCAATATGATGGTCTGATTTCTGAACCGAGAAGTCTGCAGGCAAAAAAAGAAATACCAAAGTCCCAATGTCAGCACTGCTGTGCAGAAAGTCTCTGAACCCTTAACCTGCAGGAAGTCCCAAGGGTGACTCTTCTCACCAGTATATTCCCTACCTGTTCCTGAATTCAATTCTTTACCTCCAACCCTATAGAGTCAACTAAAGACTACAAAATGGAGAGCTATCTGTTGACTTGAAATAAGGAGAAGATCAGCAGAATTATCTGAAAAGCACTGATGTGACTGTACTACTGTAACTTGTCTGGTCAGTAATGTTCAAGGCATGTGTTCAGCATCTCTCTATGGCCAAGAAAAACACTATTTTGGAAATAGTTTTTGCACTGGGTTACGTGTGAGAATTCTGGGTTGCTGCAGCTCAATGATAAGGAAAATTAGTCAGACACACATTTGTAACACTGGGATTTTAACACCAAAAGACCCAAACCAAAAAGCAAACAAAAACCACCTGAAACATTTACAAAACCTGGAGAATAGTCCCTAACTCTGGAGAAAAGAGCATGTCCTTGTCTAGCCAATGCTAGTAAAGATGAAGTAATTTGCAGCCATACTGCTGCCACCTCCTTCCTTAACCATGTAATAAATTCCCACAGAGGAACATGAGGTGTCTGTCCTGGCCTGGCAGCAGACCTGACCCAGCTAAACTGGTTAAGTCAAGGAAAACTCTGTGTGTCTGGAATCTGAGTTCAAAGTGTAAAGGGATCAAAGAGATTTGAATGGGTGATTTTTGTTCTACTGCTTTGAACTAATTGTTCATCTGTATGGGATGAAGGAATAAAGCCTCTTGCCTACTCAGTACTTTACCTGAGTCCAGGCAAGCTGAATTCTATTCAGATCATCCTCAAAACAAATGCCAGAGTATGAAAGGGGAAAATGCAAGGTCTGCTTTAGGCACCTTGTCCTACATGGACAAAGGCATTGCATTTGTCTGTCTCTTCCAAATGGTCTTGGCCCCTCTAGTGGAAGTCTGAATTTTTCAACACACAAGAGAAATGCAAAGCCTAAGACTGCTCAGAAAGCAGAAACCTGCATCACTCTGGGTCCTCTGCAGTGCTGGGAGTCCTCTGTGTCATAATCACATTCCTGCTGTGTGATGGCTCCCATTGGCACTGGCTGTGCTTGAGTGCAGTACTTGTACTCTGGCCTCCTGGGTGTAAAGTTTCCAGGCTGTGCATCCCTCTCCTAGCTGAATTCAAGTGTTCTCTTCTGCCACTCTTATCCCCCTCAAGGAACTACTTCAGAACTAGAATATAACTAGATCCTTTCTGCTAATGTTACAACCCTGACACCCATCACTCTTAAAGGCAGGTGTTGGGAAAACAGGAACATTCTTATTCATTTTTTAAAGATAAATACTTAGCAATTCCTTTTCTTTTTTCGAAAGAATGGTCTTGAGAGTCAGTAAGCAAACATGATGATCCAGTATAGGGAAGTAAAATTATGCCAATTTATCTGTATCCCAAATCAGTCTGTCTCAGGCTCCACAGTGAAGCTGTGCTTCACTGTCAAATCATCAGTAACGTGTTTTTCTTTAAAATATTCCTAGTCTAGAGAGATAATCCCAAAGCATAACACATGGCTTAATAAACACTATGACATCAAACGACCTTGGTTTAAGTTGATTTATCAGATGGCAACAGAAATAAGCCCATGGGAATGGCACAATGCAAGGGAGAACTCACCACTGCGAACATGATGCTGGCAAGTGCACTCAGACAGAAACTAATCTTGGTGGACTCTATGAACTTCCTTGTCCGGTCGACATACATGCCTAGCAGGAAAGCACCCAACAAACCACACACTGTGAACAGTGCACCATTCAGGCCAGCAAAATCCTGGAGGGCAGAAGAAAAAGTAATGAGAAACTAGAGCAGTTAGGAAAGAGGTTTTAATGTCACTGACCCATCTGCTAGCTACCAGTGGTTCACTTACTGAGACAGGAAAAGCTTCCTTGCCCATTGCAGTAGCTGAGGCCTTCACAGGGCTCTGAGCGGCAAATAACAGAGTCCAGATTCTTCTACAACTGTGTGGGGACAGCAGGGTGACAGCACTCCCAAAGGATGACAAGTCTCTGCACACCTGTCAAGGGAGGCTGGATGCAGAGCAATAGTAGTTGCCTAGCATTAAATATTCCAGCCTGGAGCCGCTGGGCTTTTCCAGGGGCAATCAGGTGCTTTGTCCACACTGGTGGCAACAGGACCAACTGCCTTGGGACCTGCTGCTGTTCATAATCATGCTTCTGGCTCTTTCCTTACCAGGGACCTGCACTGGCACAGCCAAAGCATGTTAGAGGAGACATCACCTGTCTGTATCAAAGTCTAATTAGAGAGGTAGTGAGCAGTGGCTCGGATAGGGTACATGCTCTGTGCCTGCACAGATTGCCCTTTGCTTGTAGCACCTCTTCAGCTCCATAAGAATTCAAACACAGACAGCAATCCTGAAAGCAGAGAAGCTTTTAATAAATTTGGGTAAACATTTTTGGGACCCTCAGGGCCACTGGAAGGAAAGAGTATATGGAGTAGCTTCTCTGGACTAAAGGGCCAGGACAAGCCTGTCACACAGACAAAATCATGATGCACAGAAAGCAAGTCTGCAAAGTTTAAAAGGTTTCTAGTTAAAAGCCAATGGAGTGTGCAAAATGTGACCTGGTTATGAAGCCCTGAGCCAGGTATCAGATCTGGGAGCTGAAGAGGGGGTGGACAGAGACCAGACAAGTAAATGTGCATACATAACAGCTGGAGAGGTGTTTTAAGAGGACCCCCATGGCGATAAAAGCAGCAGGACTGAAGTGCAGCCTGCTGAGGGGAAACACGTGAACTGTGGGGGCCTCTTCTAATAAGGCGGAGGGAGAGCAGGAGGAACCAGCTGTGCACATACTGTGCTGAATTGTAAAAGCAGCACCTGGATGGGGAGGCAGCCGTCACAGCACCACTGACTTCCTCTGCTGCCCTGGCTTCATGTAAGTCAGTGCAAAGAGGCAAAGGTGCTTGCATCAGCCTGCCTTCAGCTTCACTCTAGGGCCTGCCTGGGCCCCATTCCACTCTGGAGTAGGTGGCAGAAGGCTGCACAGACATCAGTGCTCTGGACTCACTTAGAAAAATCACAATATTCTTTTTTCCTAAAAAATTTTTCATTTGCAAATGGGAGCCTGGCCATGGGCAGTAATGAAAATGCAGGTTATCCATTATACTAAGAGATTGACTGTGTTCTGGATTAATGTACTGCTTAATCTATATTAGATAACATGAGCAAATAAGATATGAAACTGCAGCATATTCAATTGTCTTCATTTTGCTCTGAGTCCTTTATGAGGGAAAATCAATTTGAATGTATCACAGATGATGTGGACAATGGGAAGAAAAGGAAGAAGACTCACATTTGAATATCCCTTTTCACAGAGGATCTGTTCTAGCAGAGCTGAAAAGCAGGTGAACATCCCGATTCCTCCTCCAAAGCACACTGCCAGGATGATGTATGGCTTGTTTCTCAGGAGCTAAAAAAATAAGTTAATGTAAATAACAGAAGGAAAAAGGCCTGGCTATGACAGCAGACTTGAGGGTCAGCAGCTCTGACTTCTCAATTGAAAATGCTGACAAGGTAACGCCATGATCATTGGCAAAGTATAGCTTTGTCCTATCAGTTCAGCCAGAGGACAAGTTACAATGGAGACCAGGTAGGGAGGAAGGAACTCTTCAGTGTTCAAATTCTTCCTTGGCTTTGCCATGCACTGTCCTACCTGTTACATCTGTTCAGAAAGCTCAGGTTGTGTGCTTCTCTTGACTAAGCCCAGGTGTGCCTCTTTGAGCTATCTGAACAGCAGCCAGCTCACAGATGAATGGTCAGATAGCATCTCTTGCCGCTTTCCTGTGAGCAGCTTCCACTCCCTGAGGAAGGAAGGGATCCTGATCTCCTTCAAGGGCTTTGCATGGCAGGTTTTGGGGGAGTGGTGTTTGGAGTCTGCTTTGTAAGTAGATCCTTCAGCATATCCCTGTCTTGCAGGGCTGCATCCCTCACTCCAGCATGGCAGTCCCTGTGCTATAACACTTACCATTTTGAGCCCCATGAAGAATGGCTGTGAGTTGGAGTTAGTGGCACTGGCTGACGGAGGCGTTGGCGGGACCTTCTCGTGAATCCCCAGAGTTGCTAGAGCACAGGCTGTTACTGCTGGGACAGCATAAATACCCAGCTACACAACAAAAGGACAAGACAAGTTACTAGTCTTTCCAGCTCCACTACCTCCAAACAAATAAATCTGCTGGGCCCAAATCAGCTCAGCTGACTGATCAAAGCATATTTCACTTACCATCAATGGAATGTGCTTTCCTGCAGGAACTAGTGCAGGTGACAACAAGTTTGCTATAAGAATGCCCAAGGGATTGGCTGGAAGGAAATAAAAGAGAAACATTTTTTTTCATGCAAGCAGTCAGAATCATATATCCACCCCTACTGCCTGCCAGCACCACAGCTGCAGTGTGCAGCAGCATAATGAGTAAGGACAAAACAAGGCATATATAGGGAGAACCAGGAGGGGAATATTTGGAGAAGGTGACTGCGTGGTTTTACTGTTGCCACATCTATTGTCTCACCCCCATTAAGCCCATTCTGTAAAACCATCTCCCTAGCACTCCTAACTCCTGTAAACTGTTTTTCAGCTATGGACTACAACATCCTCACCCTCACAAGGCTGTCTCAGTAATCCAGCTGAAAGGACAAAATTAAGATGGGTGAATCCATGTAATCGGTCCTGGTGTTATATTGCAAGAGTTACAGAGGTGTTTTCCCTTGTATATGCCCCTCTCGAGTGAGTGGAGCAAGTCTAGTCAAGGGCCAAAGACATGATTGCAGGTCTGGAACATCTCTGGTACCTAAGGAGGCTGGGACAGCTGGGACTGGTCAGCCTGGAGAAAAGAACCTTGATCAACAATAACAAAAATGGAACCAGATTTTTCTCAGTGTTGTACAATGTGTAACACAGGAAACTCTACCTGAAAATAAACTTCTTTACTGTGATAGCTGTTCAGCACTGAAACAAGATGCTCAGATAAGCTGCCACACCTCTATCCTTGGAGATAATCAAAACCTGACTCAACATAAACCTGGGCAACCTGATCTAGCCAACCCTGGTTGGGCAGAGGATTGGATGTGATGATCCCAAGAGGTGCCTTCCAACCTTGCCTGTTCTATAGCACTGCTGAGGCATCATTAATAGTGCTACAGCACACAACACAACTGTAGCATTTCTCTGTGCTTGGGAAAGTACTAGCTTATGATGGTGGTGAAATGTTACCTGCTTCTAAGTACACAGAAACAAACAACAGTTTCCAATGGGATGGATTACATCTTCTCTGTTGGGCTAAAATGCAACTGGACATTGTAGGGGACTGCTTGCAAACTAGTCAGCTATTTCCATGAACTGTCAACATACTGAAACAGTTCCGGAAGGTATAGCTGAGGGATGGAAATGTGAGCATTGGGCTAAATTTGAAAGGACTGAGACCATCTGATTAATTACATGGCTTCAGTTGCCTTCTTTTCCTGCAAAAAGCAACTACATGAGCCTAGATTTTGAATTGAAAGGAGATCACTGGAGTTAATGAATTATACATTATGGTCCAGGGGTCCTGGTGGACTAGCTTGCAGTACTCTGCAGTGGGGCTGTGTGTTTTGTGATCAGTGATGCTGAGGTGCTGAAACTCTTCAGCCAGCCATACCAACAGACCACAGTAAATGAAGACTCCTACGGATGAAGCAGAAGTCACTTCAGTGGACTCAGACAAGTCTTTCTACTTCTGACACAGGAGAATTTCTCATGATCTTCACAGGGGGTGAGTTCTTGGCCCTGCACTGCTTCTCTCTGAATAAGTCTCTACAAGTGATGGGTAGGACCAAAATATAACACATTCAAGAGCTGAGTCATTAATCATTATGACAGCTGAGTCACAGTGATTTCAGCTGCTCAGCAGGATCCTGGGTGCAAGGTTCATATTTGTCACAAAAGCCCAGGGAAACCTACCCATGGGCACTAACAGCAGCAAGCTGTAGGGCCAGTTTCTGTGTGCAGCACTGATACTGACAGTACTGGAATGCTGAGTGCTGCTCTGGTAATTACACAGGAAGTGAGCACTGATAAATTGGAGCAAGACACAAAAAGCTCATGTGAGCAACAGGAAGACATGGAGACAAGTGAGAAGGAGCAAAGGGAAATTTGGCTGTAAAGTGGCTGGGTGGGAGCCATTTGGTCTCTCAAGACAGAGAAGAGCTGATTCTGTCCATAACTACCTGACAAACAGGTGCAACAAGACAGAACAGATGGGGGATAAAGAGCATCCAAATGAGAAGTAACATGTTGACATTTGCCATGAGGTAATTAACCACTGGATTAAATTGACTGGGGCTGTGGTAGATGCTCTTTCCAGACAATATTTAAATTTTCTTGAAATGAAATGCTGATTTTGTACAGCAGACATTATGGGTGTAACCAGACATTAACAGAAGCCCTTCATAGAGCAACGTGGAGTGTTACAGCAGACAACAATCCCAGCCCATTCGGTCTGCACTCTGACATCTCAACATGGCAGACACTGAACAGCTTCAGGTCTTGGGATTCCTCGCTCTTGGGATTCCTTGCTCCTTGTTCCTTGCTCTTCAGTATTATTCTTTGTCATAGTTAGATCCGTTTGGTTCTGTAAAGACTGAGGATGCTATGTGAACAAAATGCTCTTTGGCTTCTCTGGCTGCTCTCTCATTTAAAAAGAGCAAGGGGGTCTTTGAAGGCAGTGAAGCACTGAGTGGCCAGTAGTCCCTGGCAGTGCTTGTATCATGCCACACTGATAACAAAGCTTCTTCTCCAGCAGGATAGGTGAAGGTCTGTGTCAGCCCTGGGAAACCAAGTGAGTCATTAGGTCCACCCTATTCCAGGAAAAGCAGTGCAAAAATAATTTATTGGTTCTGACATCATAAATCCATTCTTGCTAAACAAGAGTGCCCATGCTGTAGGCTTGCAGTAGCATTGGGAAATCTGCATAGGGGTGCTCTGCTTTCCCCCTATCTAACTCTTCTTTACAGCTCCAAGGCAATGGGGAGGGAAGGTGGCTGCTGGCTGTTTTGAGGGAAGGACAGATGGGTCTGTCACACACATGCAGGTACTGTGAGACTTCACAGCTGAAGCCAGTGAACCAGCCCAGTTCTGTAGCACCTCTCAAGTTCTTGGAGAAAAGAAGAAGAGACTTCTTTGGCTGCTGGGTAATATGTCACATGAAGGGAGGAAGCAGGTCTATCAAGTGCAGTATCCTGTCTCTATCTATGCCCAAAGAAGCCAAGAGAGGAATGTTATTAGAGCAAGCGTAGCTGGTGCCTCTCCTCCAGTTTCCCAGCTTCCAGGCACTTAGCAAGGCAGGTGTGCTTTCTGCATGGATAGTCCTGCCATTTAGCACCCCCAACATGCTTGTGTGGACAGATGAGTATATTTTATCTGTGTGTGCATACATACCAATAAGAAATACATGCTCAGCCTTCCTACTGGACAAACTGGTGAACAAAATTGCCACAGCAGCCTCACCTCACCTCACCTCACCTCACCTCACCTCACCTCACCTCACCTCACCTCACCTCACCTCACCTCACCTCTATCCAAGTACAGAATCTGGCAACTGTGACCACTGGAACTACAAGCAACTTAAGACACCTCCCTAAGAAGCTGCAAAATTAAGGCCACTAAAAACTTAGTAACATTAAGGGCTGTCCCCAGCCTATGTGATATTTAAGCAAAGATGACAACCTGGTCCTGAAAGAGAGGAAGAAGGTTAGAAGTCTGGGTGGCTTATTCCAAACACTGCACCTGGATGTGGCTTAAACCCACTTCTTGCTTCCCAGTTTTGTGACACATGGCTACGAGACTATTGGAGCTGTATTTGCAAGGGCATATGGCTGCAGTACAAAGGACTTCCTCTGCCTGCTGCCTCTGAAAGGCAAAAAAATTGCTAGCAAGTTCTGTGAGGTAGCAATATTACTTTGCAGCTATCACTTACACATTGATGCAATCATATTTGCTGTCGCTCTCTGGTGGTCTGGGAACCATAGTGCTGCCAGCTTTGTTGGTGAAAAGATGATAAGAGGCTGTGCTAATGCACAGAAGCACTGTCCAATAAACAGGTACCAGTAACTCTGGGAACCCAAGCTCAGGAACTTCAGAACACTGAACATCCGGGTGATGCTACCAACCATGTTCAGCCATGCACTCAGGACCACCTGCAGTGGGCAGAAACAGCCAGGGTTTGTGTGCTGAAGCCTGAAGGGCAGAACTTAATACAATAGCATGAGCAGGGTCTCAAATGCACTACAGAAGACACTGGGTGTTAGTAGTCACTGCCTGCAGACCATCCCCACCCCTCTGGGCCACTCCAGTATGTTCCCGATCCAAGAGTGAGTTACCAGACTTCTTAGGGAACAAGGTGGCTGTCTTGGCCCCATGTAAGAACCACATTGATGAGAAATCCAATGTTCACTAATTACACCTTGTTGGCAAGTTTGCACCATCACCCATATTTTGCTGTGACAATCCAAAGATCATGGTAATGAATCATCCAGCTTACGGATCCTGCAAATGCTGTTCTATACCACTAGCATGCTAGTGTTTCAGTGCCACATTCCACAACACAATTCTGGGATTGTGTAGTGTTGGGTGTCCTTAATAGGCAGGGCAGTGAAATATGCACAATCCAGCATTAGCTTAGCAGAGCCAACAGAAGCAGCGTTTGTATGACAGCTCACCATCGCTCTAAGTGATTCGTTTAGATGTGTAAACAAGTAGGTAGTAACCAATCTACTGCTCAGATATAGAGAAGTAGAAGATGTATATAAGTAGCCTTCTGATCTGTAATAAACGGCTTTCACCTGATCACATTGGTCTGCGAGTGATTGACCCGTGCCCCCGCAACAGTGTAGCAATCCCAGGCTGGTTTAGCAGAGACCAAGTTCTGACCTGACAGTGGTCTCTTGCTTGCACTCTGCCCTGCTGTTCCTTAAACTGGCCCTGCAAACAAAATTGCAGTGCTAACACTTTTCCATAGCAAATCCGACCCGATTACATAAAGCTCTTCACAGAGTCAGCTCACAGTATCCGTCCCTGTTGCTGGCTAAGACTATGACAACTAAAGCTGGAAAAGGCAAGCAGGGATGCAATTCTATTCTGACTTTTCCCACTGCTGTCTCCACCTCAGAGTGGATATGACAGCTGTTTCCGAACAAGGATAGAGCTTTCAACATGCTCATCCTCTGCACCATTTGGTAAGACTCATATTCAATGCACCTCTGTTAGTGCTTTGTGCTTCTATGGCTACCTCTAGGTGAAACTTCCTCAGGGAAACAAAACTCTTCAACTCACAGCGCATCGGAGACCCATGCTGTCAAGAACCCATGTTGCCACCAGACCAAATGGGATCGAGATGAGGAGGTACACCATCGAGAGCCAGTTGACAGTCTCCAGGGAAATTTGGAAGTAGGCAGCTGTCTTATCAGCCACAGGAGCAAACGTCAGCCACAGCTGCAGAGTAGAGACCAAACATGGGTAAGCATGAACACCTCTGATAGAACAGAAATCCGCATCCCCTCAAACTGAGTGGTGAAGAGACTCACTTAGTTTCTCCTTGAAATTAGCATGTTAAGGCTGGTCATAGAAGTTCAAACCCTCAGTGTTTGCAGTTACTTGGCCCAGAGCACCCCATCCATTTCACAGTCTCATCCCAAATGCCCTAGTCCTGATGCCAGAGGCTGGCAAAAGCAGAGGTCAGTATATTTTTCAGTCTCCATGTTGAACATGTTGGCCCTGATGCACTTACTTTCCTGGTGTAAACCACATGGAATCCTTCTGTGTTAGCATAAACAAAATAGAAGCTGCCACCTCCTCTCTGCAGCTAAGATACTCTTAAAATCAGACTGGTATTTTCAGTTCCATTGGTAATGCCTGGATGTGGCCTTATAAGAACAATTTTTCTGTGTGTTAGCCAAGAGATACATTATTCTCTGCTTTCCTATACACACTAACCAGTTAGAAAAGGCCTAGAAATTTGCATTATTTAATGTATCAGAACACATAACAGAGAGGTACTTAACAACTATCCATGTTCTTTTTCCAGTGCCATATCTGAACACAGCTCCCTAAACCTTATTTTACACACTGATTTCACAGTTCCTGTCTGCTTCTGGTTTCTTATGGGAAGGATAAGACCTGCTTCATCCTAAACTCAGTTCTGAGATCACACCCACAAGAAATAAAATGAGGTACTAAAAATTTAAGGATGTTCTGTAGCTTCTTTGCAAAGATGCCTCCTGGTGCTTTTCAAAAAGATTGGCCTAACCTGTTGAATGGCCTAACCATTCAATAATGTCAATGTAAGCTACTCCACTGTTAGAAGATGATCTTGCTGCTGCTAAATACTCAGGATTATAGCTTTCTACAAAAGAACTCCAGCCACTGTCCCTTTTCAGGTACTCCCCTCTGCCATCACACGATTCCTCTTCACTACCTGCACCCCGCAGACATCATCAGCTGTGGTATTTATGTGTAACTGAAAAAGGACTGGGTAATCTTACAGGAAGGTGAGTCCCTACAATCTGCTTCTTGTTCTTTCCAGTGTTCCTAGGGTTTTTTTTTCTCACATGCTAAGGCCCATAAAAACTACCACATTAGACAGGAGCATAAGCGAGGTGGACTTTTCTTCTTCCTAGAGTCACCCTGTGAAAATAGTCACATGCAAATTATTCTTCAGCTAGCCTTTTCTCCTAACAGGGATGTAATAAGTAAATGGCAGTAACAGAGAAGTTTTGCATGTATTATCAGCATCCTTGCAAGTACTCCTAGCATCAGCTCTTTCCTCTTCTCTGGAAGCAGCTGCCATGCCATATCTCCTGCATTCAGCTCAAAGCTCACATCACATGCTGGGCTCAGACACACCTATGTAACTTCAATCAAGGGTCTGGTAGGGGATGGATTTGGTGTTTACTTAGCTTCTGCAGTAATGTAAATGAAGATGCTAGGTGCTGAAGGAAACTACTCTTAGACAACAAGGAGGTTAAATCCAGGTCACTTCCCAGACTTCCATCAGACTGAGATTGGAGTTTAAATGTTTAATGCTAATGTAACTGTTTAGATGTTACAAGCATTACTAAGGTGTGAGCATTAGTTTGTTTATGGGACCCTAAACTGCTGCAGGACAAACCCCAGCTGTGTATTTCCGGCAACAGCAACTCCCAGTTTCTCTCTGCCTTCCACATGGTGGGCGGGGGGGGGGGGGGGGGACGGGGGGGGAGAAAA
>VZTX01021540.1:41132-73179 GCA_013400915.1 Pardalotus punctatus | reverse complement strand
CATCGCCCGGCCCGGCCCGGCTGGGGCAGCGCTGGGGCACGCCTTCGCTGCGGAGCAGCGCCGGGCCGGCGCCAGCCCTTCCCCGCGGAGCTAGGTCTGCCCTGCCGCGCTTCGCAGCGGGGGTTGCTGAGGTGCGCGGGGAAGTGTGGCGCCCTGGCGAGGAGACGCTTCTCCTGCACGCGTGTCGTTAAAACAACAAGCATCAGCATCGCCACCATCAGTGATGCCCGCTGACGGCTCCGCGTTACCATGGGAGTCACCGTTAGCTCTCGCCTCCGGGCAGCACCCGAGCGGCAGCTGCCGCGCCTGGGGGTGCAGGTGGTGGCATGAGGAATGAGAAGCCTTGCGCCAGCAGCCCTGTCCGAGGGATGAGCGCTTACTGGAGTAGTAAAAGGACTAGAGGAGAATAAAGGAAGAATGTTAAGACACACGGGGGTGTGTCGGCCACAGGATATATAGTTTGCTGATGGATTTGTATGACTGGATTTGCTGCAGACAGTAGTATATTCTTTCCCCGATGCAGAGATACATACGCACACTAGCTGTTATCTCCTAGTCAAAACCTCACCAACGGAAAAAAAAACAAGCCTCCCCTGCTTCTGAACAAGACCTGTTTGGAACCGACTACAGGTCGATTCAACATTGGTAGTGCCTGGATGTCTTTGCCCCAACTCTAGGATCTGATCACCCTCACACACCCCCTACACACCCATAGCTTGGCCTCAGCAGTACTGAGCTGACAGGCTGATGGATTCCAGAAATGGCTTCAAAATACTAATATCCACCATGCCACCTCTTGCTCAGGCTTTTGAAATCCTTGTGCCATTCTTCACCACAACTTGCTAAGGGCACAACACCCTCTCAGTAAGAGGCTGGGGTCACTTACTGTGAGAAGAATTATTCTGAATGCTTTGAGTATATTTGAAGAGTGGGTAAGGAAGGGTATCCTGCATGCCAGTATTCTCTCATGAACAATTTTAGCGGCAATTTTCCAGGGTGAGAAAGGAGTAGGGAATGCAGAGAGGGAATTGAAGGAGAAGAAACCATTTCTATCCCATGTGAAGCCTGTTATTTCAGGGTAGAGAGAAGCATGGGTTATTTGTGCTAGCAAGCAAACTTTACTGACTGATGGATTGTGCTTTCCAGTCTCTCTCAGCTGGAGTTAGGGGTTGACATTTAGTAATAGCATTTGACATTTTGTAATAGCAAGTGGGAATATTAAGGTAATATTGTTGATTGACATGTTCCTCTGTCTACAAATGCCTGACCTGGTTTGCCTGGTGTGCAAGCTGCTGTCAAATGTGCAGTGCTCTTTATATGTTGTAAGCTGATGCACAGCAACTTCTGCCCTGCTCTGGAAAGACATACAGCGAGCTGGGTTGTGTGCACGAGTGAACTGCCCTCCTGACCCAGCAGTGCTGTCACATGGGGAGAAACTTGTACATCAACATGCTAGAAAGAAGCCCAGGCATGTGTGACAGCAGAATGGCACAGCAGCCAATGCTCACCAGGAGAACCATCATTCCCTCCTCCCCCGGTCTCTCCTGTTGGCAGGCAAACCCACTGTGAAAATGAACTTCAGTAAGGCTCTGTCTACATGATCATCGCCATGCTCACTCCTTTTTCTGCTTAAAACCTCTGTTATCATTAAAGATGTCTGAATAATGCTGTCAGAAACCAAAATCCCATGTGCAATACTTTTACTGATTCATTTTTTTAGTAAAATATATTAAAATTTCAAACTGCACATATTTGTAGGACAGATCAGAGTCTGCCCTATTTAGCCCCTTTCTGTATTACTTCTTGTGTCAAGATAATATGGTCTGCTGTTTTCTACTTGAAATAGGCTCCCAGAGCAAATTGCAGCTGGATGGTAAGGGAGATGGATGGTGGGAGATGGATGGTGTCTGTAGCTTTGGGTACAGACACCAGAAATCTGGTGTCAAACAGGGCTACAGAAAGGGAAAAAGACAACAGCAGTTGGAGAGAACTGTTTTGCTGTTTGGAGCAGAACGATTTACTCCCACACCTGGGAGTAAAATAAATATTTTTTCTCCACTTATTCTTCTAGATGATTGCCTGGCTGTATGTAAACTGTAAGGACCGGTCTGGGACTGCAGGAAGATAAGAGTACTCGGAGCAGCTCTTTGCAACCTCATTCCTCTGCTCTATACTACATCGCCTGTGAACAGGGGCACCATTTGTTACTGGCAACACAAGGACACCAATAGGATCAGTGTTGAAGGAGAATGGCCTCATCTGCCCTGCATCTTCTCATTCTTTCCTGGTGCTCTACTTCTTCCTGATATATCTCTATCAGACCCTTTATCCCCAGTGTCCACCCCCTCTTTCCCATACCTAAGCACATCCTATCCCTATTTTCATCCTGGTTCTTGTTTCTAGGAACTGGAAGTGTAAACCAGATGTCAGCTTCTCAATTAAGCAGTTTCTCATTTAGTAAGAACTTGTACAGAGATACCTGTAGTCTCTGATGTGTGAGCATATCTAATATTCAATGAATAGATCCAGCTATGCAACTGATACAGTAGGTATGGGAAAGAAAGTTTTCACCAATGGAGCAGTTGAAATCTCTGTGCTTTGGTTGAAAAATGGATGTGAAATAACTTAGTGTTGGGAGAGGATTCTGCATCTGTAGCACTTCTCCAGTATTCAGCCCCCATGATGGTAATTACAGGACCATCCAAGTTCAAAGCAGGGTCAGCAATTGTGGCTTACGGGGCAAGGAAATACCCAAGATTTGTAGATGCTCATGGCTGAAAGAAATTACACGTCAGAGGGTCTGCAAAAGCTTTTGAAGTTTTATTAGTAAATTACATTCTTGGTATGTAGATAGGTATAAGTTAATGCTGGATCTACTATATAAGCACATGGCACTGGGTTTTGAGTAATGGGGTAGGGTGAAAGGGAACAGAGAGATGAATTAGAGAGGAGGAGGGAGAGTGAAAGGGAAAAAAGGGAGAAAGTGAGATCACCAATCCTGGCTCCAGCATCAGTCCAGCTGATGATATGTTCAGGGTTTGGGAGCACCTGCGTACCCGGCTTTGTGGGGGTACCTTTTATAGATAATTTTCCCCACCCTGGAGAAAAGTTTCTCACTTTCTATGCAAATTAGAAATCCTGTGCAGTCCATTCGTCTAGACTTTTCTGGAAATGGGTTGGAGGGCTTCAGGGATCTTTGGTGGTCTTGATCCCCTCTTACAGTCCATGCCCACTTCTCAGCCTCACCCCTGCACTTGTGCTGTGCTGTGTTGTGCTCACCTCCAGGAGCCAGAACAAGGATGTTTGTCCCAGAAACATGCTGCCCTGCCTCCTTATGGCCTCTTCTCCATTCACATCTTGTTCTTTCCAATTCTTGGCTGTTACTGCCAACAATCCATGGCTGGCTCCACAGCTATCTTGCCATCAGTGTTTGAGACATACACATTAACCTCTGTGTCTTCTAGGATTGTACAGCAATGAGGTCAGACCAGTTTGCTTAGGACTCAATCTGGTCTTGAAAACCCTCAGCAATGGAGACTGCACAATCTTTGCAAAACCCTCTAACCTCTTTCAAAGTTGGATCAGTTGGCTATCCATCTGGGTATATAAGGTCCTAACTTAAATACAAGAACACTGGTAGACAGAATGGAAAATGTTGCTAACTCATGACAAATTACATCCATTGCTCTCACCCGTCCACAAATTCCATTCTTTTATCAAAAAAGGGCAATCAGGCATGTTCACAGTTAAGATTTATCCGTGGTGAACCTGTGCTGATTATTCACGGTTATCTACATCTCCTTCATGTGTTCAGAAATATCATGTAAGAGAACTTGTTTCATGTTGTTTTTCCCAGGGATTGAAGTGTGACTGGGCAGTCTGCAGTTGCCTGGGCTGTTCTTTGAGTTCTTTTTAAGTATAGGTACAACATTTCTACAGGTGGCAGGGGCATCCATGGCTCCTCAAAAATGATTGAAAGTGATCTTGCGATGGCATCAGACATCTCTCCTAGCACCCTTGGACACAGCCCTTGTGTTTCCATGGACCTCTATAACCCAAGTTTTCTCCCGCAATTCTTAATTCATCCACTTATGGTCATCTTTCCCCTCCATGAATCCCAGGCCTGAAGGCCTGGGAGACCTTGCTGTGTAAAAAGGCGTTGAGTTCCTCAGGTTTGACTGTGTCCACTTTCAGTAAATCACCCAGCCTACCCAGTGACTGGACACTATTTTCCTTGTTCAGCTGCCTACCATTTAGCAGTTGAAGCTCTTATTGTTACTATTGACATGCAAGTTAAAATTCCAGCTGAGCTTTTACTTTCCCGACACCATCCCTACATGCCCGGGCAACGTTTTTAAATTCCTCCTGTGTAGCCCATCCCTGCTTCCATCTCCTGTATATTCTTCTTTGGCATTGGAGTTGTGCCACAATTCCCTACTTACCCAAGCTGGTCTGCTTATTTGTCTCTCTTTTTCCTGAAAACTGAGATGGCCAACACTCAGTTGAAAACGTCAAAGATCTCATCACTGCTGGAAAGAGTGACAGAGTGAAAAGCAGCTCCTTCACCTGTGCAATGAAAGAAGTAGAGAAAAATATGTCCTGAGCTGCAGAACTAAGAAGTCAGATACCTTAGGGGTGCACCTTTGGGTTGAAGAACACTGAGTAAGTTGCAACCCTTTCATCATAGTTGGGGCATTAGTAATATCCTCCTGCATGGATCATCTGCTTGCTGCTGACACTGCAGGTTTTCTGTGCTGAGATGCTAATAGGTTCTTCCCTCTCTTTAGACACAGGTTTTCATGAAACTGTAGGGAATTTGCTGCTGTTGACAATGCTATCCCTCTGTCAACTGTCATTAAAACTTGGTAACATTAAAAAAAAAAGAAAGAAAGGGGAATGAAATAGGCAAACTTACTAGTTTGTGCATTCTGTACTAAGGAGCCCACATGGTACCTGAAAGTGTAATTAAAGGCCATGCAGGCTCATTAAGTACAGAATGTGTGTATGGGGGTGGAGGTGGAATTAGGATTGCTCAAGCAATTTATTCTGGCATTTCCCAATGTTTTAATGTTTAAATTAGCAAGTCTAAATTAATTTTCATTGCACAAAAATATAGTGAAAAGTGCTGTTGTTACATAAATGGATCCACAGTCCATTGCTGTTTTCTTGCTAGGTGTCAGAAGTATTAGGAGTTTTCCCCAGGGAATCCTGGATTTTGTTTAATCTGGATGTTTTAATGCTAATTGAAGTGTGTATTTGTTTGGTTTGTAGCAGAGAGGGCTCTGAAGACTCATTCTGCAAACCTGGAGGCCAGCAAGCATCCTGTTTGTTTCCACAGTGCACACTGAAAGGTGAATTGAAAGAAACTAGTAAAATCTTGATGGCAAAGACCACCACGATACAAGTCTAAGAGCTTTCATGGAGCAGATCATACATTAAAAACTACAGCAACAACAAAAAACTTAAAAAGGGAGAGCAATTGTTGAGTACACAGAGCAAACCAGCAGCAAAGTATCTTCCAGACTGCAAGAGAGTATTGCGTATGCAAGTTCCACATTACTGGCAGGTATGGAGAGGAAACAGGAATGCAAAGTCACTGCACTGGCATGTTTGCAGACTGCTGAACCAGACACTTTCCACCAGACAAAGATTAGCTGCTTGCTTCAACAAACAGAGCAAAACAGGCCAGTCAAATCACAAAAAAAATATCACAGGAGGAAGCAAGATGCGTGTCCAGCACTCTGGGTAGCAAACCAGTTGTACAGTGGCTGAATCTTTTCATAGTGAGGCCGGTCCTGGGAGTGATTCCACTTGTTCCCATCTCTGGCAGGTGTGAGCCTGGAAAACCAACTGTAAGAGAACTGAGTAGCGGCCAAAAGCATGGGAAGCTAAGTCACCTCTGCTGCTCTAAACACCAGTGAAAGACTAGGCCTTTATGCAATCTCATCTCAGAATAATTTTCTGCAGGGTAAGATTTAAAGACTTGCGTACACTTTGTCTTACTCCTCCTTGTGGGGATGTTCCTTCTCCCAAGTGTTATAACACAAGGGTGAGTACAGATTTGTCTTTGTAGCTATAACCATCCCTGCAAATAGGGAGACCCAACCTCACAACTGGTCTTTTTTGGCCAAAATAAATTACATATACCTTAGAAAGTTCTGCTTGTGGACTCTATGAATGTGAAGTAAAATACACTCTGCTGTATTTGTGCTGCCAGTCTTTTCTGAAGCCTAAGATCACTCAATGAAAGATGTAAAAATTTCCTAATATTTTAAGGTATTTTCTTATTTAGTCATCCTTGAGCTATTTTGTTTCCATTTATAGTTATACCATTTTTTTCCCACTTATACAAGACAAGCAAGTGGAATTGTAGTTTCTCTACATAAAAATCTGTTCTTCATGAACTCACAGCTTCATTAGTGCTTTGTAGAATGAGTTTTTCAAGGACAGAAATGGAAATAATATTTTAGTTTGCTATTTTATTTTATTTTATTTTATGTGTAGAAAGACATAATAATTTTCATGACTTTGCAAACATGAACAGCTGAAACTATTTACGAATCATTATATCGGACTATATTTCACGCTCCATTTAAAATAAGTGAATGCAAAATCCAAACAAAATAGATGTCCAATTTACATTTTGAAGTAAAAGGAAATTTTAACAATTAGCTTTCCTGAGGCAGCATTGTCTCTGTCCTTCTTTTTTTTTTTAATTTTTATTTCATTGTCAGCACAAAGGTGGCTCCCTGGGTCAGCAGTGGCTGGCCCTTGTCCCCCAGTTGGGGCAAGCAAAGACAGGCTTTTTCTCAAAAACATTCCCAGATTTATCATTTGTTCTCTGCACAAAGAAAATATGTTAAATAGGAGCTAATGAGTGAAGTAAGGATCCACATATCGTCAAAATGATTGGATGACTGATGATCCCAGAAACCAACTGCTGCAATTCCAGGTGCACTGCAACAAATATTAAGATGAGAAGAGATGGTCAGTGCTATCCAGGTGGAGCACACAAGGGACTTAGTAAAATCTGCTTTACAAGGATATTGTGCAAAGGCCATACCATTATCGTTATTAAATACCTCAAAACATTATTGTTCATCTTCCCCGGAAGCAGTGATGCCTGTGGACAGTAGCTCTCTGTTCTGTCTTTCTATCTATTTCTCTCTCTCTCCTCTTCCTCTTTCCATTCCCTTCTCTCTGCAAGACAACAAAAAAAGGTTGGATGATTTATCTATGCCTTTCCTGCATGTTGATCATCTTAGTTCAATTTCTTGTGTTTGTAAGACCTGTTTTATGATAATTTCAGTTTCTCTTCGGTGCAATTTACCATGTCATTGCATGCATATTCTGTTCCATGCTCCTTCAACTGGACATTTATCAGGAATGGAATTCCCTTCCTAAACCTAATTCAAAACACTGAAGAGGATGTTGTAATTTGTGATTGCTAATAACCACAGAGTTCTCAAAAATCTTTAGTTTTGCCTTTTAGAAGTCCAATGTACTAATATATTCCTCTTTATACAGATTTGCAGAGGTAGACAGCAGCTATAATATACAGGCTGGGTGAGAGTATATAGGCTGGCATAGGACTTTAGACAGCAAAGTATGAATGTCTACAAGGTTATTTCCCTCCTGTTCTGTTTTGTCTCTTTCTGTGCATGCCAGAAATCCTCAGCACTGGACTTCTAAATCTCTTTGCAGGAGGACATACAGCATGTTCACACACCCACAACACATGAACACATGTATGCTTGCTTTACTCCTGGTCTTCTGCTGTCAGTTTGTGTAACTGGAAAAGAGCGATTCAGTACTTTTATTACACTGTGGCTACAGTGTAAGTGGCATGGGAAAACTTCAGAGTCCAGAACTAATCAGTTTAGGGAGTAATCTCAGTCCTTCTTTTGTTTCTGAAATAGCTGCTGACCAGTGAACATAAAAGGATGAGAAATGGCAAAGTGATTATGTTTGTCATGCTTGTAGTCAGTGTTACTGAAAATGAGAGCTACCAAGTATCTGTGAAAGAAGCACCATTTGCCTAGTGCTGCACTAGAAGACCCAAGCCTTTGCCAAGGGAAAGTCTGTGATCTGTATAAGTAATTTTTTGTATGTGTTGACAAGCTTCAGTGTCTTGGGGTGGCTTTATGATGACACTCTATTCCTGATCATCTGCTTTATGCCCAGAAATGGGTCCTGTAGTTTTAAGCTGGGCCTGTGAGAGGGGCAGGAGGTCGGTTCAAGCTTTCACTCCCATGTGCTCGGCTTGTGGAGCAGACAGGTGTCGCATTTTTGCTTTCAGCTAGCTTGCTTTTTGTCAGCTTAGGCAAGAAGTTTTTCCCTGGACTGCAGAAGCAATTCTTCAGTGTCTTCTGTTGTTTCTTCTTGAACTGTTTGGTTTACTTTTTGGGTCCGAAATCAGACCATCCCTGGGGAGATGGTCAGTGAGAGCTGTGGAGAGCTGCCGGAGTGACTCCACCTGACCTCAGGCCTCAGCAGAAGCCAAAAGTGAAAGAAAGGACTCTAAATCCACCAGCTTTTGTCAGCAGCAAGGAGACCAACACTGGAGTTCACCAGGTTCCCATCTCTTTTTTTTCCTAAGCTGTTGTGTGGACTTCTTTTCCTCCTTTCCCCAGACAAAGACACCTGCCATTTTGTTCTCCCTAGGACATGGCTGGTGGAGTTTCTTTCCCTTCCTGTGGCATTTTGGGTTTATTTTTTCTGCTGTGGGTGGGGGTGTATGTGTGGAGGGTAAAGTCCTGATGGTTCAATATCTAACAGTTATTCCTTTTCTCCCATGCCATGCAGACACTGTTTGTCAAATAAACAGGGGTTTTTTTTCACTTTCATGCACTAAAATTTATTAATTGGTGGGAAGGGATTGCTGAAACCCTTCTCTTTAGAGGAAACATTCATTCCAGAGCATTTCCTCCCGAACTTGTCTCCAAACTGAGACATTTAGGCATGCTGACCAGAAGGGTGAAAATCACAATGGCTTTGATGTGTATAAATTTCATAAAAATTAGTCTCTAGGAAGATGAGGAGGAAGACACAGGACTATGTGTAAGGGAAGGCCGACAAGGGTCAGTTATTCTGTCTTTTGGTGAGCTCTCCAAAAGACGAGGAGCAGAGTTAAACTGGGCAGTTGGCATTCTGCCTCTGGTTCCAGGCCAGCCAAGGCACACACTGCCCCTTGACCAGCTGTCCATTCAAAAGTACTCAGGGTCATGGGAGACACTCTAGGTCTTAGAGGGAGACCAAAAGAAAATATTCATGTGGCAGGGTGGATACTGGGCAGAAATGCATGAAAAATACTTGGTTTCTGCAGAAGGATCAATTTGTTTAAATTTTTATTACACCAGACCAGAAAGTAAAAACCATCTGGTTAAAAAACTTGCCTATTTTCTTGCTGCTTTTTTCAGCTTTAATGATTCTTGGGTCACAGTATCAGACAGTTAGGAAAATATGTATGGTATAGTTTAGGTCTTTCTTCAAATTTGTTAGACTAGGATACTATTTCACAAAGAAACTCTTCTGTGTTCTTGTGCTGAATTTCACACTTGCTTCCCACCTTGGGCAAATACCCTATTTTTGTTTCCATGCATAATTAACATATCTGAAGGCAGAATTATTTAATACAGATCCCAATTGTTATGATTTTAAATTCTCTTTATGGCCCTGCAGAATCACTGCAATTTCTCTTAGTGCTTTAAAGCTCAACTCCTATCAGAACTTAATCACCCAGAGGCTGATTTGTTTTCTGTCCTGTGCTGTCACACATGGTAATATAGCTGAAAATTCAATTACACCATTTAATTTTTCTCAGTAGCACAAATCTTTAAAATCAAAATTGTTACAGACAATTTTAAATACTTGTAGGGTGTAATTAGCCTGTGTGTAAATGGTGAGGGTTTTACATCTTGTGGCATGGGTCTAGGAAGCTGAAATTATCATTTGACTTTGAAAAACTCATAGACTACATGGATGGTAAAGCTTCTATGTGACAGACCCAAATGATTTTTTATTCCAGCAGAAATAAAGAGATTGATATTTGACTGTCATTGTGGCCTTTGCACATGCTGAAGAGAAACACTATTATGTATTGCCCCCCAGAGGAGTTGTTCTTACAGGGAGCATGGGATAAATGACATACTACAGAGGCCAGTGGAGGTAACCTGTGTAGAACTGATTGCTTGTAAAACAAAGGTCAACTGTGATTGCAAAGCCAATGAAGTCAGCCATCGAGGCTGATGTTCCAATATATTATGCAGAGTCATCACTAATGTAAAGAAAAAAAGCTACACAAAAATAATTTATTTCACTCTATTAATGCTCTAAAATCCAGCTGTTCAGTTCCACATTGAGTACATCATCAATTGCATTTTTAGATGGCTTTCCTTGTAGACTGAAATGTTTCCAGTAAGATCTTATATTTTTAATGGAAATGGGGAAGTGTGTGCACTCATTTCATAAGGGTGAGGTTGCTTACTTTTCACCTATGCCTCCAGAAAATAACACTGTTGTAAAGAAAGAATGCCCTTATCTTTCTCATGTCAGAAGTACTGTGAATTGCAGCAGGAGCTACTGTTGCCTGCTCCCACACTGGAAGAGGCAGCTTCCTGCAGACAATAAATCAAGCTGCTCTCCTCTGCTCTAAGTACAGCCAGCATGAGGTTAATTGTTTAGCCTGCCTAGTTACTGAACAGTCAACAGGGTACAAGGAAATTTTATTTGTCAAGGTAAGCTTCTGATTTGGCACTGAAATCTAGAAAGAGGGCCAACAAAAAAAGTTGAGTGGAGAACACTGTGTCTTTAAATTTCTCTTCCATTACTTCCTCTATTTCTTGGTCAGAGAAGATGTCTGCAATGGGCTGTAAACTACAAGAGGCTTAGAGACTCCCTAGTTCTTGTGCTTCACCACAGTATGCTCATAAGCTTTCCTTGCAGTCAGCTGCTATACACTCATCACTTCTAACACTGGTCCAATGTATTTATATTGATAAATTCCTCCTGGGCTGGGGCTAAGATGGTAGCTTCTGGTAGCTTTTTTTTTTTTTAAACATATATGCCAGGTTTTCTCCTCTGACCCATCTGTATCTTTAGCAGTCTACATTTTATTTAAAAGATAAGGCTTCCCTCTATATTGGAATAAATATTTCAAACACCTTTGAGAAAGCAAAAAGCCATATCTCTGCAATTTAGCTATACAGCCTTTCTCCCAATTTTCATTTTCTTAAGGGGAAGTATTTTGCATAAGATATTGATAACATTCTTAAAACTGAAGGTATTCATGCATTCAAACTTACCTAATTTTCTTTTTTGAACTCTGTCTTATAGCAGAGTTGGCAGCCTCAATGGTAGACCTGCTATGCTAATTCTATTGTAAAACATCCAAATAAGTTTCCTTTATTTAGGTCCGACATCTAGGTTCTAGATGGAAGATAAAAGACTTTATAATGAAATAATCACTGAAGATCTCACTGAGCTTTTCAAGCATGTATTTAGGTCCTATATAAATAGTTCATGTTCTGTTCTTTAATCTGGTTCTAACTGGGTGAAGTAGCACCACTTCAAGTGACAGCATATTAACGAATTAGGGAAATAAAAGACTAAGTAGAATTCTATCACTGAACAGTAAGTATGCTAGATAATGTTTACTGTTTAAACTTGGGTAACTATCTTCAAGTCAATAGTGAAGAAACTGTGAATGGAGATACCTATTATAATGAACACTGTTGATAGGGGAAGGCAGATAAATTATAACAGCATGGACTTTCTCTTGCTGAGAACATGCATGTGGCACTAACAACAATCACCACTCAAACCAAGACTGCTCATGCACTATGATGTTGGTGATGCTGTGCCTTTCTTTTTTTGAAGGTCTCCTCCTGCTGTGGATTGTTCTGGATCACAGGGTCAAATACATGAATGCCTTGGTCTGCCTTGGAAACATGGTTGAAGAGCTGTGGAATAAGAGTGAGTCACATACCAGCAGTCAATTCCCCTTTGACCTGTAGCTCAAAGGCACATCAGAAATACAATTTAACTAACCTCATTAATAACATGGTGAAACCCATACCACACACATTGGAGGGCAACTGTTAATAAGACTAATTTGCATGAAATTGTAGGACTTTCCATAGTCCAAATGTGGAAAGAAGTACTGTTTTAGCATGTTTGTCATATGTTGCTGATGTTAAATGTCTGGAAAAATATTTGGTGTCAAGTGCCCAATTTTCAAAAACATCTGACACAGGCATGTTGGTTTCAATCAAGCCATAGAGGATTCTGACATGAAGTTGCCTCCCTCTTTGCAGAATTAGTGTCCATGTATCCATGTCCATCTACACAGATAAACTGTCTCTTGAGCACGTGTAAAGGCGGCAATGAAAATCAAATCTCAGTGAGATTTCTGCTGGGGAAAAAAAAAAAAAATTCTGGTCTATCTCTTAGAAATATTCACAGGCAGATGGAAACTAACTAAGATCTCTAGCCTGCTGCAGGGTTTCTGCTTGAGAAACAGGAAGAAAAGCTTTCCAAATCTGCTGCTGCATTCCCTCTGCTGAGTATGCAGAAAGCCCAGCTTGCATTTAAAACCAGGAGCGAAAACACATTTCATAGTAATGAATCCTTTGGTACAGCAAAGCACCCATCTCCACCAAATCCTCCTAAGAAAGACTTCTAACATGATAATTTACAGGCCTGGCCTAAGTGGGAAAATGCCTATTATAAAATTGTTCTGTGTTGAGAAAACTGGGAAAAGAGCAACTTTCAGGCAATAGCACAATTGGTATGGCAGTGTTGTTTATAATTTCCTTTTTCAGATAATGCAGTAATAGCAAAACATTGTTAGTGATTAGCCTAGTGCATAGTTTAGTGGTTAGCTCCACATCTAGCTGATCTAAACATTCAGTAATGAAAAAAAGATAATCCCTATGCTTTCCATTTTCCCCAATGCTAGTCAGATGGTAGCATTTAACATTCTCACACATTTAAAATAAATAAAATGTGAACTGTATCATTGTCTCCTGGTCATCAAACTTTTACAATCTCTCATTTGATTTCCACATTATTTCCAGAAGTTTGGAATTTTACTTACGCATTTTCAAGAGGTCTTTCTGGTAAAAATTTTAATTTCACATGCAGTCATACATACCATGAGAACTAGTTCTCATTGTAGAGAGATCTTGCCTACAACAGGGTAAGGAAACCCCAATGCCCATTTGCAGCAATATTTGCATTGTCCAGTGTGTTTTTCCTTATGGATATTATTACTCAGACTCCTGCTTAGCATAAAATTTGACAATGTATTGTTGCCATATCCACATCTCTAAATAATTCTATGTTCAGGAATTTTGTCTCTTGCTTCAATTTAATGAGTCAGCAGTTAAATGTTTGTTCAATATATGTCCAGCAAGAATGACTTGTTAGGCTATTTTTTTAGCATTCTTTTGAACAGGGTTCATACAGAGGAGAGTGACAAGATTGTTTTTGTTGCAAGAACATTAAAGAACATAATAAATTAGATCTGCCATGCCCAGGTAATTTCTGCATATAATCTGTAAAGTTGCTCTTTAAAGTAATTTCAGAGCAGGTATGTATTTGTTCAGATTAACAATGTCTTAAAGGGTATGGAAAACAAACTCATGTCAGCTCCTCCTATCCCAATGAATGTTCTACCTCTGATGTGCAGCCTGTTTTTCCTGCTGGCAGTTTGCTGTGGGTGGGTATGGGAGGATGTTTGGAGCATGGAAATGTTATTACAAAGGCAAGTCAGGACTCCAAAAGCCAGGGCTCCTAAAGCTTGTGGTGTTCGGGAGGGTTTCTCACATGTATCACTCTGGATGCACTTGTCTCCTGTCCATGACCCTACTAGCAGAGTGCAGCTCTGACCCTTGAATCATGCTGCCTGTGAGCCTGTGGACTTCTGTTTTCTCTGTCTCACCATGTCCCATGTAGTGATCAGCGTTATTTCATTGAGGCCAGATGGTGGCTCAGTCTCTCCAAAATGCTTCCTCCCACATGCAGGGACAGCAAATAAGGAGTCCCTCAAGAACTGCCCCCTCATCACCAAGAAGTTTTTTGCCTTCCATAACAATGTAAAGCTACCCTCACCACTAGCACCGGTCTCCAGAGAAGCAGCCTGTGTCACCTGAAAGAAACTCCCATCTCAGCTGGGAGTCTGTGTTTTCTGGACTTCTAACATTTGGGGTCTCCTTGATCCCTCAGGTTTGGCCAGGGGATGCATGGAGCTTCAGTTCTGGTGGGACAACTTGGCTCTGCAGCTTGGCATTCCATGCTGAGGCAAGCACCTCAGCATTTTCACCCCCACTTCATCTTCTGAATGTGAGCTCCTACCAAGTGACTCCAGCCTGTCAGGAAATGCTTCATCTTGCCATCACCCTGCAATTGCAGCTGGTAGGGGTCTTGCTGGGCTCTGGTGGAGAGGAGGATTAAGGAGCTGAGACCTCCTGACCTGGGGTTTGACTGGTGTGCTGCTCTGCACAGGGAGGAGGGCTGTCTTAGGGTGGCTGCTGGCAGCACCTCCTTATTGCTGTGGTGGGGATCACAGCATCACAGGGCCACAACGCAATGGAGGGCAGCAGGGGTCTCTGGAGGTCCTGATCTGATCCAACGCCCCCTGCTCCAGCAGGGTCACTGACAGCCAGTTGCCCAGGTGAGATGTGAGTGAGCTGGATTTAATTGCAGAGAGAGTTTATATTAGACAGAGTCTGCAAACTCTCTGCAATTAAAGGCAGCTAGTGGCTCCAAGACTGCAGACAGTTATTATATGTGGTTTCTCACTTACCCATCATACGAGAACTGACGCTGTGGGTTTGCAATAATAGGCTCTTGCCACTCCAAGGAAAGAGCTGATCTTGGTTTCTCCTCTCCTAGGGTTGTTTTTAAGCATTTTCTATCAAAAACAATTACAGAAGAGCTGAGTTTGAACGATGGAATTTACTCCCCTACAGTGATTAATTTTAGTTTCTCAAATTTAGATCTTAGTCAAGCTACTTAGAATGCAATGATAACTGATTATCTTTGAAATCAAGCTCCAAATTCAAAAGTTTACTTAAAGAATCTAAAATTATTTCTACGGATTTTTGTGTCTAAAATTAATTCTGCCTTTCTGAGAAAGAACTTTTACAGGCAATTTTAGATTAATTCTTTAGTCCTGAAAATAATTTGTTTCAATGGAAGTGGATAGAATTTAGATCATTGTACAAAGACAAGTCTTTGTGCAGTGTCTGAAAGGTACTTACAAAAATTAAAACTAAAATACTTTTATCAATGTTTAAGTATTAGTATGGAATTTGTAGATATCTCAGGTAAAGGTTAGGGAGCCTTTCAGTTATTTTCTCGTGGATAAGAAAACCCTCTGCCCTGGGCAGAAAGGCAGTGGGACAGCATTCATTTTATTATGCTGGTCTCTGGATCACTGTTTCACACATCAGCATCTGCCAGAAATGAAAACCATAATTAATAAGTGCAATTATTTAACGGGTCTCATGGCATAAAATAGATTACAAGTTTACACCTGTCACTTTTTTACCTCTTAGGAGGCCAAAGAAAATCAGGTACAAGGACTTAAGGTACAAGACAGTGGAAAGGAACACATCTAGCCCAGCATCCCCTGAAGACAGTTTTAAACAGAGTTCCCCTGCAGGGCTGGCACAGGTTAAGGAACTATTCTATACATCTTCTTCTGTGCCACCCACACTTTGATCTCTCCTCCTGGAAAAACCAGTATCTTGTACACAAAAAATTCTGACCCGAGAATTTCCCTGTCAAGTTCAGGAGAGAACCAAGACTACTGCTTCAGATGACTCTAATAGACTCAGCTGTCTCCACTTGCTTCCGTAACACTTCATCCCAAACTTAGGTGTCTTTCTCCTTGCATCAGCACCAGTGAGCCTGGCTGGATCTGGAGACTTGTGCCCAGTTTTGCCTCCTCAGAACTGAGCAGCCATTGATTCCATGGAAAAAGTTCCGCAGGTGCCACAGAGATAGAGAAGGTGCTGGAGCCCAGTACATCTGGAAAGGGATGGAAAAAGGACTATTGTTCAATCTGGAGACAAGAAGGGAGAGGAGGACTCTTGCATATCTTCAAATTCTTTGTGATGGGGAAACAGAAAGGAAAGAGACAGACTCTTCTCTGAGGTATAGAGGGACAACACCAAAGACACTTGCCAGAGACCAAAGGGGCCCCTTATTCCCCAGCAGGATGCTTGACTGAGGAAGAGACATATGGAAAAGTCGTGGGATCTCCACTTCTGTATATTTTCCCTGCTCTACTGATTCAGCTGGCACACCTTTAAGCATGGAGCTTAAAGGTGTGATGGGGTAAGTGGTGGATCACGGATCTCCATAGGACCCTTTTTAAAACAATTAGTCTACAATACTATGTCACAGCTTCCTGAACACTGTTTCAGCTCATTTTCCTGAAATATCCTCTGCAATCTGTTAGCATTCCAGAGCTAACAGGAGTAGTACTTGGTGTGTTGGATGAATCCTTGCCTCAGAGGACAAATAGAGGCATTAGAAGATAATTTGTTGTGAGGCTTATTTGCTCTTAAGCTGTGGTATTGGTGACAACTGCCCTGGTGGCAGGCCACTAAGTGTATTTCTACTGCCTGTTCTTCATCAAAGTATGATGCCTGGATTTATCCTGATTTTCGAAATTAGTAGTGTTTTAAAAGAAGAGACTTTTAATGTGTCATGCTACAGCCAGGCAAATAAACTGGGATTCTTATGACTAAAACGTTAAGAAAGCCTTACAGAAAGAATGGGAGTCAGAGGCTTCTGTAAATCAAACTAGATGATGGCTACTGGAGAGAGCTAAGGAAGGTTGATGGTATAATCTGTAGTAGCAGCACCAGGTGCAAGCAAGTACAAGAAAAGAATAATGGCCTAATCCAGGGAGGAAAGTAGCACAAGAAAATGTTTATGAACATATTACTTGAGAAAAAAAACAACAAAACAAAGCAAAAACCAGCTTAGCAAGGAACAGGATAGACATGAAGTCTAACACAGGTATATGCTTTCAGTTTGTCACAAAGGTGGAATACTATCAGTTTGGTTTGCTCAAAATATGAATCTGTTTCAGAGGAAAATTATCACAAAGCTAAGGGAGAATGTGCTTCCCTTTATAGACAGCTCATCTAAGAAATAATGTGTGATTTATATCTAGATATGTACTTTGGGATCATTTTCTATTTCCTGGGTCTGAGCCTTGTATCCCATGATTTGCCCTGCCTTCCTTAGCAACAAAACATCAATGTGCAAGCTAAAAACAATTGAGCTGTGGTGTTTCCTTATAGGAAGCTGAAAATACAGTCTTTGTTTTCCTCTGGTATCCAGCTTCACAAATGCATCCATTGTTTCTGCTTGTTTTCTGTCTGTTGCACTAGAAATACTGAAAAAGTAGTGCTGTAGTCTCAGAGCTGTACTTGGGAATTCAAGAGCCCTCCCATCTCAGCTCTAATCTTCTGCATGGCTAGGACAGTCTTTCTGTCCATACTTTTGTTTTGTTATCTCTTTGAAACACCTTCCTCCTTTTAAAGTGTACTCAGCTCCCTTAAATAGCTGGCTGCTTCAGGAGCCAGGATTCCACCATTAACATCTCTTACCACTGTAGTCTAAATATGATGCTGCACTGGTCACCATAGAAATACCCTGTCACTATGAGTCTTCCATGCATTTCTAATCACGCAAATACGTTTCTCAATTTTCTTTTTTAAATCTGAACTGCAGTAAGCTAACCCACAAATGTCTTGGCATGATCACGCTATTAATCACTGACATTGCTTTTTAGGAGCCTGGCATCTTGTTTTATCCTGTGTTTGCAGTTTGCTCCTTGATATTAAAGCTGACTCATGAGAAGGGAAGAAAGGTGGGATGGCAGCTTTACTGCCCTCCAACTCTTGCCCACTCAGGGCTGCAAAAGCTTATGGAAGTTCTATGCCACTGAAATAAACCTGCAGCCTGAAGATCCTCCTCCACGTGCTTGGAAATGTGGCACAGATGGAGCTGTACTGTCTGTGGTGATTACATACTGGGGAGAGTGGCTATGCACAAGAACCCTGTCAGTGTTTAAACCCACTCACTGGAGGCTCATGGGGTGAGTGGGTAGAAAAGAACATGGAGAAAAGCTGTGACGCCCCAGTAGTGGGCTGGGTCCCATCCTGGCCAGGGAAAACGAGCTTGAGAGATTTTCTTCTTACCAGAGAGAGAGAAGTACCTCTGGAAATCCACAATGGAAATGGATTTCATAGCACCTCTAGGAAGGCCATAAGTGGGACTGAAAAGTAGATTTTTCATGAGCAAAAGACAGTAAGAAAAAAAGGTCAAACTATGTAAGTTTTCTGTTTGCACAGAATGCGAGTTACAGTCCAGGTACCCAAAAGGATCAGATCACATCAAATGGAAATAACTTCTGTCTTTTGCTTCTGTTCTCTGCAGGGCTGCTTCTCCACAGCTCCTGTTTTCAGGACACAGTAACTCCTCCATGCTGCACTACTCGAAGTCTACACATACTACCAAATCAGGAAGTGCCAAAAATCTCTCCTCCTCAAAGCAGAATCATGCACTGTTCTGTATTCAGGGGAGTTTCAGGGTTTCCAGTGTCCATCTGGTGTTAGACATGGGGCTAATGAGGAGGAATTACTTCTGAGGCCCCTTACTCTACAGTAGGTCTCTGAGCACTTACAGATTTTTTTATTGCTGTGCTTTTTTAATGACAGTTGAGCATTATATGTATTTCAGATAACATGGTAATTGAGCTGGTACTGTTGACCGAAGAGGCTGTTGTAATGAAGTTATAGATGGCTGCTCAGTATGCAAATGTCATAATGACACTGAACTCTGGAAAGTGAAAAGCACCCATATGGGAACTGTACGCTGTAGCATGCAACAAATCTTTGAATAGCCCAGTGTTAAATGAGCCAAACTGAATCTTTAAATAAATGGGTGTAGATTAACCATTAGAGAATTATCTTCAGTAATTGATTAAATTCTAACCCACAACACTCAACAGAATTATTTTTGCCAGAGATTTGGGCTCCACAGCGGAGCAACTTCCCACTCTCACCCATCCCATCCCAAAGTGAAAGTTTGTCCTAAATGAGGCACATAGAACAGCTGAAATCCTGGCTCAGATGGCCCCAACATTGTTCTCAGTCCATGCCACAGCCTATTGAGCAAATTGACCATTTCACTAGACTGGAGATAAATGTGAAGATTGACTCTCTCTTTACATATAATGGAAATTTAATTTAAATGTCTTAGGCATAGATTTAAATATAAAACTTTGTATTCACAAACCTGATTAGGTTGACATTAGTGGCTGGATCTGATTTCAGAGAGTGCTGACTAAAGGAGCCATGTAATTGGTACTTGCCCTGTTAATTGCTCACCTTCTCCAAAGTCCTTTACTGTCAGCCTAGTTTTCTCCCAGGTTAACAGTGAGGACTAACTCTCCAAAACCACCAAAACAGTGCTAATAAGGTAGCTTTTGAGGCACAAATAAGGAAGAAAAATGTTAAGAAAAAGATCCAGATTTCAAAGCGGACTAGTACCACAGCTGGTACTTCAGAAGTGCTTGTAGTTTTATTTTTTGTTCTCAGAGAAACATGGCATACTCTCATTGAAGCCAAAACCTTAAAGGAATCTAAATCGGCTTTAAGAATGGAAGCAAGTTTCTAACTTAATTTTTCTTCTTGTTAAAAAAAAGTAAGTAACTAAAGATTGACATATTTCAAAAGGGACTAAAGCTATGGATTCAAGAAACAAAAACCAGATACTTAACTTTCAGAGTAATCATGCAAAGTTTCTTTTACTGCACCAATTTGAAATACCCCAAATCACTCATCACTGGTGAGTAAGATCATCTTCGGGGTTCATAGAAGGGATAAATGTGTTGCTGTCCATGACTGGGAACCTTAGCAGACTAAGATTCATTAATCAGCACTGACTTTTCCTTAAGGAAAATGACAGCACTTATAAATTTTATCTGTAGTTTTCATATGTGTGGGTGATTTGGCTGACTCATTAATCCAGGCAGAGATTGTTAATCAGTGGATGACTGCTATGTGTGCCACAAAACCATGATTCAGATTTGCTCCTTTGTGGGAATGCCTGATTGAAATAATAGTGTGTCTTACATTAAGCTATAGCCTTCTCATTTTGCTCTTTGTTTTCCTAAGAAACATGGCTTATGTCTGCCTCCAAATCTTTGCTTTCCTTTGCCAATCTCCAAGACATTCAGCAATAAAGTGGTCACCTCAGTCCCTAGCTGTCACAAGGTTTATGATAGCAGGTGATGGGATCAAAAGACACTACATCACTGTAGCCCTCTTGACAGAAAGAGCTGCAGACCTTACTAAACCTGGGAGGAAGAAGGGGTACAGGAGCCAGGTCTTCATGTCCTTTGTTAGAATCGGTGACTGCATCATTGCAGGAAGCTCCTTTGTGGCCAATAGAGAAGGACTTTTAGATATGCAATTATAGACCTCCTGATCAAATTTTTGCCTTTTTTTTTGCCTTTTTTTGACTTTTTTTGACTTTTTTTCCACTCAGACATTTGATTTATTTCTTTGGTTTTGACGGAAATAGTTCTTCTAGAGTTGTGTAGAAGAACCATCCAGGTGTGCAGTTACAGAATGGGACAGATACTGTAGATGTGAAGAGGACTAAGAAGAGGCAGTTAGTAGATTTTGTTAAAACCTTGGTATTCTCCAGTACAAACTACTGTAAAAAGTTATAAGCCTCCAAGTGTTGCAGGCTTTGGTACATGCTGCAATTCCTTAAATAAAACTGTTAAAAAGAA
Organism: Pardalotus punctatus; assembly: GCA_013400915.1. Lineage (NCBI taxonomy): Eukaryota > Metazoa > Chordata > Aves > Passeriformes > Pardalotidae > Pardalotus > Pardalotus punctatus. The sequence continues at coordinate 52,352 of VZTX01021540.1, read as the reverse complement.
ATATGAAAAAATTTAACCCAGAAATTCCTGGGCTTTATAGTGGCTATATTTTAGAAGAAGGCCTGCATTTTAAATATCTTTTCAAAATCTGATGTAAATTCACACCTTAGATCAGCATACCTTAGATCAGCATACCTTGTTTTGAAAGGAAAATAGGAATGCGCTAGCATCATTTTGAAAATACAATCAATCTAACAAGCCAGATGGCTTTAGGCCATGACACATAACCTTGAAACACTGCTACGTAACTGCCAGGGCTCAGGCACAGGTCACACACCAAACAGAAGGGGGAATACCCATTTCATTTTGCCTACCAATGCTTTCAAGTTTCATGCAGAAGGGAAGTGTGTTTGCAGAATGGATATCTGAAAGTGATAAATGGGGAATCGCCTTCTATGTACAATTATTACATCTTCTGTAAAACTTAAGAAAAAAACAAATCCAAACGTCATATGCTGTCTCCTCCACTTTCTCTCTTCCTCTTCTTTCTCCCCTCCTACAGACTTTCAAAGTTTGTATTAACTATTTTCCCCCTTCTCTGCAGTATTCTTCTCTCCCTTAAGTATTAATTTGTGCTTAATTTTTCCCTGCTTAGTTTGCCTGTTAGATCTCAGGGTGCATATCTCCCAGCTTCCCTTCACTCCTTTCACACAGCCCATTGCTTTTCTCCTTGGCCATTCCTCCTCATTCCATGCAGCCATTAATTTGACACTCCTCCATTTCTCTGCTTCCTTGCAGTACTCATAATTTGCTCCTTCATCCTTAGTCTTCTTGGTTTTGTCCACGCCTTTCCTTCTGTCTTGTTTCCTGTCAGTGTCTGGGGCTCTGATGTACTCCTGACGTCTCTCCAGCTTTCCTCCCTTCTTTCTAATTAGCAAGAGTTCCTTATTTACCCACGGAGAAACACAGACCCAATCTGTAGAGTTTTTCACTTGTGAAAAAGGTTTATGTGACACGGTTTCAGTGGAGGGGCTGCAGCGAGACCTCTGTGAGGAGAGGCCAGGACTGCTCCATGCCAGACACACCACAGGGCAAAGCTGAGCGCTTCAGCCAAGAAAGGGCAAAATGCCACAAAGGTGAAGAAGGTAATTTAAAAAGAGGTGTGAGCAACAGCCCTGCAGACACCAAGATCAATGAACAAGGAGGAAGAGCTCCAGATGCTGGGACAGAGATTCCCCTGAAGCCCATGGCAAAGACCATGGTGGAGCAGGTGTGGCTCATGGGAGACACACACCGGAGTATTCTGTTCCTGAAGAACTGTATTCTGTAGGAAAGGCCTGCATTTATCCCATGATGAGCCCTACATAGGAACAGTCTATGGAGGCGAGAACAGGAGGTAGGAACCATTATGGCCCAAACACAACTCCTGTTCCCCATTCCTATGCATGTCCCTTTGTGGTCTTAAGGTTCATTATTTTCACTGAGAAGCCCTCACAGCTCTCAGTGGATACACTGATGCTTGTATCCATAGTCACTAATAAATTGTCAGTAAATCTTGTGGCTGTGGCAGCTTGTCCAGATTGCCTATGGTCCAGCATAGTGTAACAGTTCTGGCTAAATTTCTTCAGTAGCTTGAATGTTAGCATGTACACCTCTGGCTGATCAGCCCTGGGTTTCTGTACCACTTAGGAAAACATTTTTTTTTCATCTACTTTATCTAGGATCTCACTCAGAGCTGAGGACCTACACATTATTTTAATTTTCCTCCTTGTCCTATGGGTTATAAACTGACCTGTGACCAACCATGTACACTGAAAACTATGCTCCCATTCAGAAAGACCAGAAAGTGCTGACTCTGTACAATTGCTTTTGAGACTGAAGCTGAAGCATCCTTGAGGAACTGCTGGAAGTTCTACTTGTTGGTGCAGTGGTAAGCACAACTTACCAAAGCTCTTGCTGCAACCAGTGTATTAAATAGACATGAATTTTCCTTCTTTTCACGTCATTGTACATGTCCAGATGAAAACAAAGTGGTGTGCAAACCTCCTCCATAGCAGAAATCAAACATGAGAAAAATAGGAAAGAGACAGGAAGAAAGGAGAAATAATTGAATTGTTTCTTGAGGAAGACTAAGTGTGGTATTGGTTTTGAGGTGTGCATTACTTAACAGGGTGCTTGGCCTGATTTGTAATGTCTGTTTCAGTTCAGTGAGCGGCTTGTAGGAAACCGGCCCATGGCTTGGGTGTGGGACCTCATTTTTTCTGGTGGTAGTTGTACAGAAACTGTACAACTACTTAATAATTTAAGTATAAAACCCTTCTCTGTAGGGCGAAAGTCTGCAAGCAGTGGCAAATATTGAGACTGTGGGTATATACGGATGGAATGGTGCCCACCCCTGCCTTCCAGCTGTCAATCCTGCTTCTGCAGCAGTGCTGATTTCCTCCTTACCAGGGATGGCCAATTGACATGGCCATTTGCTTCTGGTCACCAGTTACTAACTCTACTGACCCAAACTGGGAAGCTGTTCCCAGTTTGGGTCAGTATGGGCAACTTGCTCCCATAGCTTGTGAGTAGGTACTGAGGTTTAGTACAGCTAAACAACTTTGTCAGGAGAAAAACAAGTTTTTAGAAGTTTGGTATTACTTATACATAACCCTGAGCCAGACCTATGAAGAAATTAACTCTATCCCAGCCAAAACTATGAGAGCTGTCTCCTAGATAAGGACAGCTTTATGTATTTAAATGTTTGAAGTACTACTGTTAAATAAAGGGTTAGGCAGATGTAAATAGGGGGTAAAATGCTACCAAACTGAAAATCAGACTACAGTAACTCAACTATATTTAATACTTTCAATAGCATCTTTTATTTTCTTTTCATCCTTCACTTTTGTTTCATTTTCTTGATGGATTAGGTGATAGATGGGATGGTCAATATACAATATTTATTTGTGATAATCAGCTGTTTTCCCCTCGTCCTTCATAGAATGTACCATTTTCTGACTTGCAAGTAAAGTGGGAGCCACTTTTTGTCTGTGGAATGTTAAGCTGGCATAATTTCTACCTCTTGCCTGAGCTCAGGAAAAGAAACAATTTCTGATGCTCTGATGAACCATTCTTCCTCTTAGAAGGAGCAATTATTAATTATAGTGTTTTGAAGGCATAACTGGAATCCCAAATCCTGTTTACCTGCCCACCAACCCTGCAAAATTCCAAAGATGATCTTAATCTCTGGCCCGTATTTTTTTAAAATCTTGGTGAGTCCTTAAAATTGAAATACTTAAAAAATGATGCCTAGGAAAAAACAGCATGCTGAATGAGTGATGCTGATTTGACTGGTAAGGTCGAAGGTAGAGGCAACATATTTGTTCATTAAATTGTTAGACCTAAGAATCCAGAATCTATCTCCTTCTCTAGTCCAAAAGTTCCTAAACTATATGCTCTTGTGGTGATATGCAAACCATTTCAGAGTAGTGTTCTGCAACAACAAACTGCAGCTTTTTCCCTTATGTTCACTTAGAAAAGCTTGGAAACCTTTGATCAGACAGGATGAATGAAAGATCAGTCATTCTTCCTCATCTAGCTGAGAGGTAGAGGCATAGAAGTAGTAGAGCCAGGACGATAGAGGAGATCCATGCAAAAACATTGGGATTTCAAGTGTGCCTCAATTGCTGCTTTGCTGTTTCTTTGCTTGGGAGAGATTGTTCTTTCCTCGTTGTATACATGGCAGTAGGGCTCTACCTGACTTGGAAACCAAAGAATGTTAAATGTAAGTTCTCAAGCACAACAGCTGTGTTGTCTCTGCAAAAACAAAAATAGCGCAGATTTCTCCCTGCTGGGGCGAAGACTTCCTCTTGCTCCCTGCCTTCCCTGCCAAGCCTCCAGAGGCCAATGGGTTCAGGAGAGGCTTAAACTCTTCACGATCTTATGTTGTAAATAGTTCACAGGATGACTGGATCTTGTCCTTAACTACCTGTCACTTGTCCCTGAGCTTTCAGATCTTGTTTCTCTTAGAGAAAAAGGACATATACTATGCAGTGTCAGATGATGGAGAAGTGGAGGAACCAGGTAAAGACTTATGTGTAGGTTTAGTGATTATAAAGAGTAATATAGTCCAAACACTTCCAGTATCAATATCTACAAGAGATTTGCCTTCGACTTCAGATACTCAAGACTGTCTTTGGATAATTATCCCACAAAAGTGTATCAGTATCTCATCCAAAAGAGATAGCTACTTTGGCGACTTTCACTCATAATTACACATTTCTCTTTCTCCTAGGTTCTGTCCTTCCTGGTATAAACTATTCCAAGTATACATCATAGAAGCAGAACACTTGTTCCTATGTGAGACAGGATCACAAAGATCAACCAGAAGGAAACTGATTTACAGTTAAGTGAAGTGCCTTGGCTTGCCAAGTGCTTTGCCAAGGTGGTTATTTTTCAGTGGGTCACGTTAGCTAACTGAATGTTAAATTATAAAAGGTACTTCCTAGGTATGGGTCCAGCTCTCAATAGGTCCAGATCACTATTAAATTTGTTTAATCAAACGGCTTTAGACATCCTGTTTGCCCTTCAGATATATAAACATTTGAATCCTTTCCAGTCCTGAGAGTCTCTGCCTAAAATTGAGAGGCTCACATGCTTCTGTGGAGCGTCATGGTAATTAGGTGGCAGTGTAAGTAGTTCCTGCTTTGAGAAAGGCTATGTGATGCAGACCCAGCTATTTCATAGGATAGCTTGTGTCACTTAGCACAGGTCTCATGAAGAACCCTGTATCTCTTTGAACACAGTCACAATGGAAAGTCTGATCCAGTCCCATCTAAAGCTGCTTAGGACATGGTTTTCCCCTGTGCCTCCAAGTGCAGCCTGTTCTTGTCACACTCAAGTCCAGCCATCTTATCATAACAGCTTATCCAGCCAGCTTATAACATAGCTTTTTCATATGGGACTATAGCCATTTCTTCAGAGTGGGGTGGCTGTTTATGCCTGTGGCTGGTGCAGTATGAATACACTAGTCTCCCAAATGGATATGATCAGAAGTTGAACATTTGAATTCCTGAGGTCTTGATGGCAGTAAATGTTTCTTTTTGAGCCAACTTTCCTCCCTATATCTCTCTCCTGATTCCTAGATCAACAGCACACTTCACCTCAAAAGCTGCAGCAGCATCTGGCACCATTTGCACTCCAGTACATCTGCTATTGTCACTGATCTGACAAACTTTAGCATATCTTCAGGATGTCCCCATATTTTTCCTGCCACAAGAAAGCTTGTCATAAATTTATAAAATCTGTGGTGGGCTTTCCTAACTACATGACCAACTCCATGTAGATGAATTACCAGGTGACCACATTTATCAGGAAGAATGCTTTCCAATAGCATACTGGACATGTCCATCTACTACCACGACAATTAATAAATCTATTTTAATACCATTGTGGAAAATGCTATAGGGAAACCTAGCAGAGAATTGGAAAGCTTGGAGGGAAAGCCCAAGGATGCTCAGGAAGGGTTTTAAAAGGAGACTATTGAAGGCCTCAGGAATGCCCATGCCATGCTGAAGATCACAGCATGGGCCAAATATGTCTTCCCGTGAAAGGAAGTATATGCACTTCATCACACAAAACAATAGTGATGAAGTGATATAGGTGATATGGATCAGGATCAGCCAGGATGCCACTGGCTTTCTTGGCCCCCTGGGCACATCCCTGGCTCGTGGCTGTCAACAAGCCCCCCCAGGTCCTTTTCCATCAGGCAGTTTCCCAGCCACTCTTCTCAGACCTATAGCACTGCATGGGGTTGTTCTGACCCAAGGGCAGGACCTGACACATCACCTTGTTGAACCTCATACAATTGGCCTCATCCCATTAATCCAGCCTGTCCAGATGCTTCTGCAGAGCCTTCCTGCCATGCAGCAGATCAACTCTCCTACCCAATTTGGTGTCATCTGCAGGCTGACTGAAGGGATACTTGTTCCCTTGCCCAAGTCATTGATAAAGATGTTAAACAGGACTGGCCCCAATACTAAGTCCAGGGGAAGTGTTTGCAACCAACTGCCAGCTGGATGTGACTCTGTTCACTACCACTCGGTCCAGCTGTTCAGCCAGGTATTTACCCAGCAAAGAGTGCACCCATCCAAGTTGTGAACATCCAGTTTCCCCAGAGAAATGCTGTGGAAGACAGTGTCAAAGGCTTTGTTGACACCTAGACAGGGAGCATCCACAGCTTTTCCCTCATCCACTAAGTGGGTCATCCTGTTATAAAAGATCAGGTTGGTCAAGCAGGACCTGCCTTTCCTAAACCTGTGCTGGCTGGGCCTGATCACCTGTTTGTCCTGTATGTTCTCCATAATGGCACTCAAGATGATCTGCTCTGGCAGGGATCTTGATGATCCCTGGCACCAGTGTCTGACAGTCAGGCCTGTAGTTCCCTGGATTGTCTCTGAAGCGCTTCTTGTAGAAGGGTGTCACACTGAACAACTTCTGGTCACCTGGGACCTCCCTGTTTAGTCAGGACTGCTGGTAAACGATTGAAAATTACTCAGTGACTCCAGCAGCTCCCTCAGTACCCTTGGGTGGATCCCATCTGGTCCCACAGACTTGTGTGTGTCTAAGTGGCAAATCAGCACATGCTGGATACTCAAGAAAAAATAATATTAACCCCATCTTCTAAATGTCACTTTCTCCTTGTAGCCTGCTCCTCTTTACAGACTTCACTTCTGGTTATCATCTCTTCTTGTGATTTTGTACATGTTGCCTGGAAGTGTATCTGAAATTGAATTGCTGGAATTTAAGTGTTGATGTTTGCACTTTCTACTACATGTGTAGGCAATCAAAAATCTGAACAGTGTGCTCATCAATTTTCAGTCTGGCATATTATTGCCAAATGATAATTGATGGTCATAAAGTGCACCAGTCAGGAAGGTAACTTCCTCCTCAGTTTTAATAAAGTAACTATCGCTGACAGTAACAGGGATAGCACATTGCCTTGCACAATGCAGTAGGCTGCTGATAACTTTCCTCTTACTGGAGCACACTCCAGGTTCTGAGAATGGAATATCCAAGATGCAGAACTCTAGGAAAATGAGCAAGAGTTTCTGTTCTGCTTCTCCCTGCTGCCCCCTGCCCTCAGTATAAATTTCATCATTTAAGAGTAAGGATATTGCTAAAACTTTTGTCTTTCTTTAAAAACCAAATTGTTGAAGGGATCTAAGCTGTATTTATGTAAGTAATTAGTGGTAAAAGATTCTTATTTCTTGAGTCACTAAATCCCTCACTACTTCCACTTTTCTATCTAATGCTCCTCTTTGAAGCATTAAGAAGTCTTCTGGTGAGGAAGACTTCATAACCAGAAGTCTCTAATTGCTAGCTAACAGTTACATGCTCTGACAAGAGTATTATTCTTTCACTTACCAGTGGGAATATTTGTAAGCCTAGAGATAGTTAAATGGCTGGTATTTGCTTTTTCCTCTTTTACAAATGATTGCTGAATCAGTTTGTCTCATTCAGTCGAGTGGATTTGGCTAGAGAATGAACCTGATTTATTTGACTTTCAGACTAGAGAGGAAACAAGGAATTTTTTTTCCACAGGTAATGGAGGACCTTGAAAGCCAAGGAACAGTGATGGCTGAAGAGCTCAAGTGGGTTGGAATGACGGAGGGTATAGTTAAATATCTATTGCTTGGGTTTAAATCTCTCTGAGTTTTATAATATTCTTCCATCATTAAAAAATTATGCAGATCATTTTAGGAATAAAACTGTTCAGCCAGAGACTGAGAGCATGCTTTATCAATTCTTTAGCAGGGACAACAGGGAGAAAGATATCAACTCCCCACACCCCAAATATTAAAGGTTTTTGGAAGAAACAGGAATCTCCTACTATTTTACAGATGCAGGAGGTTGCATAACAGGTATGGAGTTAAGAATTGGATTATGCTTAAGCTAAAGTATATCTACAACAAAATGCTGATCCATGTTTCAGGATGTCTGAACTTGTGGGGCAGTGAACCTTAAAATTGTCTCTTGCCAAGTGAGTTTGCTGGTTGATTGGCCTGTCACCTACACAGCTGGGTCTCTAGGGAGTGGTAGCTCACAGCTCCTCCTGTAAGGGACCTCTAGGTCTATATTTTTAAATCAGAGGATTAATAGACCACATCTCTGAAGCCCGAATGTAGCTGTGGTGAAACTGGCATTCAAAGGATTGTTTCCCAGTGATTCCTAGGCAAGAACGAAGTTATAATTCAGTCCTTAGGATGACCATGCAGCAGTTGTAATGTAAGCATGGCAGTTCTCAATCTAGTGATAACTAAAGAAGCAACACTGCTGCTCTACCTTATACTCTTTTGGGCAGGGAAACTGTTTTGAGTCCAAAGGTCCCTTCCAACCTCATAAATTCTGTGTGTGTGTCCCGATCATGCCCAAATCTTACAGGCTTACTCATTAGAATATGGTACTTAATTTCTGTCTGGTACATCTATGTGTAAGAAAAAAGCTGGTCAATGCTTGAGTTCTTTGGTTTTAGGCTGCAAGATGTTTGAGCCCAGTTCTGAGATCTTTGACTGAGCCATGATAATTTCAGGGACCAAAGTGAAGCTGTAGTACTCTGAATTACCTTCCTTACTGTTTTCAAAACAGGTGAAATATTTACTCTTCTTCAGTACTGGGGAGTTGCCTGGTCACTATGATCTTAAAAAGGTAATAGTTGGAAAGTAGCCTTGCAATGCTATCAACAGGCTCTCTCAGCACTCGCTGATGTAAACAGTCTAGTTCACAGACCTACAGAATCGAGGTAGCCCTGAGAAATTGCTGGAAGTACTAGTTCTCAATGTTGCTGTTTCTGAACACATTATCATAGTTAGTCTTAAATTAGAGTAATTTTGTATTTTATTTGTCTACTTTGTGCTTTATTCATTTTGTTTGCTACTTTTCTGCTCTGTTTATGAAAATGTGCCGCTTTGCTGGGTTTCTAGTAATTTCTCTGTTTATACCATTACTATTAATGTGCTCATGCTGAGCAGCTCCTTTTCACTGTTAGATGGCCTTCCTAAAGGAGATAAAAAAACTTCTTTTACCTGAGGTATTTCAGGGCTTTTTCTGTCAAGACATCTCAGATACAGTCTGTTCCATGAATTGTTTTAGCTAGGAAATACATGTTTCTGGAAGCTAGAGATTCAATTTACTCATACTCGAGTCATGCTTTTATTTGGGTGAAAATTGTGAAGACTAACACATGTAAAGTTAGCTGCAATAATCCTTTAAATGCATTTTGTAGTTTTCCCTAAGTCACTCTCTGAACTTCTGTAGTTTGACCACAGCTCACCGACTGCAATGCAAACAAAAAGTTTCACTTCTCTTCTAATATAAAGTGTTGCAGTTCAGAAAAGGCACTCTATATGCAGTTGTGATATTAGACACTGGCTTAGCTTATATGTCAGACACATCACTTATGGCAATCACACACTTTAATAGTATTGCCAAAGGCATAAGAACTGATGTTAGGTGCTGAGGCTGAGAAGAGAGCAAACCATTGCCTGAGCTCTCTGAGGGTCACAAATCTTGTCATAATGGGTATATTACAGCAGAATGTTTGAGTAGGCATGGCCAATCATCTTGCTTAAGGTGCCACCTAAAAAAATCATATCATAAGAGAGACTCAACACCTGTAGACCATGACCTTAATGGTTTTCCCAGTCTGCAGTGTTTGGACTAGAAACACTAGGAAAAAATCAACCAACCAAACAAGGAAAGTAGGCATACAGTTTATAATTTCATGCACATTCTTACAGTTTGTTACTTTTGCTTCTGGCTACTTGAACCCTGATTCCAGGGGTCAGATAGGAGGCCACATGACTTTCTACAACACACAACAAAGAGTAATACAGAGTAATTTGTGGTTAAACTGGAAACAGAATTTATATTTTGGATAGACAAGATGCACTCATGTAACTACATAACCCTTGCACTCAAACAAAGCAAATTTAAAATGCTGACATATTTTCCATTGACTCAGGCCTAGCATCTGGAAAACATAGCTCCCAGAGCCAAGCACAGACCCTGAAGTCTTGGCACACAATAAAAGCTCAGTAGTTAGTTGGACATGGAGGGCTTGTGCCATATCAGATAGCCCATTTCCAATGGCATTTATAAACAAGGTGGAAGACTGTCTCATGGCTCATTCTTCATTGGAAAGAAAGACAGAAAGAGAGAAATATGTAGGTATTTTAAAGGATTATATTCAAAATATATGCATAATTGGGAATGTAAAGATTGCTTTGATGTCTTTAGTCTTTGGACAGGTCAGTTTTTAAATAGTTGTCTTTGCAAGTTAAGCATTCAGCTGGTTGGTGCAAACTTGGACTTGGCATGGGCTTCCCAAGCTTTGTGCATGCTCTTTGACCTAAGACTTCACACCTTCAGGAAGATAGAATCTTTGTCATTTCATCAGTTGGGTGTTTTGAGCCACACAGTTTGATACCAACGTGTTTTGCCACCAGCACTCCTATTCAAGTTTCCCCTTCCACCCAGCTCCTACTCAAGTTTCCACTCTCGTTGGTTAACAAGTCACCTGTGCACTTTTGAGGGAAGCGTTTCAGAGAGAAGAGGTGGCTTGGAGCAATGCAGAGGTACATCCTGCCTAAAAGCCAACTGCCTTTGTCAAGCTCACCTTCCTGCTCACAAGTTGCACAGATTTCTCAAGGCTGGTCACCCAGGGACCACCTACCTCTATTTCTGTGCTGGTGTGGCCTCACTTCGAGTGCTATGTACAGTTCGGGGCACTACAACATAAGAAAGACATTAAGCCATTAGAGAGCCTCCAAAGGAGGGCAACGAAGACAGTGAAAGGCCTTCAGGGGAAGCCATTCAAGGAGTGGCTGAGGTCACTTGGTCTGTTCAGCCTGGAGGGGGCTGAGGGGGGGATGGGAGGTTTCAACATCCTCACCAGGGGAAGGAGACAGCAGGCAGTGATCTCTTCTCTGTGGTGCCCAGTGACAGGACCCGAGGGAACGGCCTGAAGTTGTGTCGAAGGAGGTTTAGGTTAGGTAATAAGAGAAGAATCTTCACCCAGAGGGAACAGGGTCCCCAGGGAAGTAGTCAAAGCACCAAGCCCGACAGAGCTCAAGGAGCATCTGGACAATGCTCTCAGGCACATGGTGTGATTCTTAGGGGTGTCCTGCACAGGGATAAGCGTTGGACTCGATGATCCTGATGGGTCCCTTCCAACTCAGCATACTCTGCGGTTCTGTGACCGGGATATGGCTCGGGCCCAAGCCTGGCGGGGGCTCCGGG
>VZTX01021540.1:0-40833 GCA_013400915.1 Pardalotus punctatus | reverse complement strand
GGGGGGCCGCGCTTGAACTTTCGGGGCGGGCGTGGGGTGGTCACAAGCGGGGTCGGGGTTCTGTGGGGTTTCTCTCCCGAAACTGTCAGGGAGTCCCCGTGGGCTGTGGGAGCGTGTGTCCCTGTCCTACTGCGTGTGCCCGCCACGGGGGAAGGTGGCTCTTGGCTGCTGGGGGAAAAGAAACCCCGACATCCCCCGCCCCACCCGTTCCTACCCTCGGGAGGAGTTGCCGGTGATGTGGAGGGGCCTGGGCAGGGGCCAGAACCCCGCGGCTTTGGGAGAAAGGGTCTCTGTGAGTGGAGGGGTGAAGATGGCGTTTCCAGTAAGCTGGAGATAGAGGGGACACGTCCCTTGGGTGTGCGACTTCAGCCGTGCAGGTATGTGGCTCCAGTGCTGTGTATCTGGGATTTGAAGTCGTGAGAAATAGGAAATGGACTGGTGCTCATCGGTGGAGAGGCTTGAATTATTTTAAAGTCTAAGGACAAATATACATATATGCACACACACACGCACATATATAACGTATGTATTTGGTATTAAGAAATTTGGAGAGTTTTCTAAACCACTGAGTTCTAGTAAGTTGTGGTGCTGTCACATTTGGCCTTTTAAGTTGCTCACATTTAGTCTGAAAGTGTAGGGTGTTACTTCAGAGTCCTGTTTGGAAAGTTTTGCATGTCCCAAAGTTAATAAGGCTCAGAGGAGGTGTGATTATTGTGGGTTATCAGGCTCTTGGATGGTCTTTTGTTACTTCACATAGTTGCATTTTCTTGGGTTTTTTTGTTTTTTTTTGTTACAGTATTGTTAGTCTTTGCAGACTTTTTGTCAAATTAGATTAGCCCCTTCCTGCTTTCTGTACGAAATGCATACCTCTGAGAAACCAGTTCAAGAAGTTCTGGTTTATTACCCTTACATGCTCTGGAATGTTCTGAAAATACTTTCGTCTCTTTAAAAATAATACTGTGTATTTTCTTCCAGAATTTCACAGAATAATTAAGTTTGTGGGTGAAAAGGTTTGAAATAAATAAAAAAAAAAGTTGAGATGAGCTCTTATGTGTGAGGAGCATCCCATGTGTGTGTCCTCTGTTCTAGATTGGTTTTGTTTATACAGAATGAACAATTAAGCATATGCTAGATATGTTGTTACGAGTTGTCTTTGTACTAGGTGGTGTGCTGTTTAAATATTATTATTGGTTAGGGGCATTGGTATTTTGGGCAGGATACTTGTGAATTTTTGTGTTCATTCTTCTAGTGGCAAATCAGATGAGAATTTCGACTGTGGTACTCATCATGTATCTCATAAAGGTGCTCTACAACTCTTAAATTCTTTGGTAACACAGTGAATAGAAACAGAAACTTTGTATCCGTTCAGTAGCTTTACTATTTCTTTTGAAGCTATACATCTAGACATTTTATGATGTGTTTAAGGGAATACAGAAGCTGCGCAGAACCAAAGGTGCTTGGTCAAACATATAGGATGAATTAGAAGAGGGTCAGGCAGTTTTCTAGAGATGCATAGATGTACTGTGACAGAAAGCTTGGTAATTAAATATTTCATAAATCACTTTTTGAGGAAAATCTGTTGGATTTCTTTCTGTGGGCTGATCTGGGGGTTTGGTCTTGTTACTCTGCAGTCACTGTAGAAATCAAGACTGAACACTTGTAAATGTTGTAATAAATTCGACTTAGAGTTTGTAATTATCCTAGCCTAATACTAATGCCAAGAATGGCAGAAATTAATTACTGTGGTATGAAAGATTTCTGCTACTAAGAGACTCTAGAGTTCAGCTTTTAGTCACTGCAGCTGTCCTGCTCTTATATCTCCTGTCTACTAATGTGATTTAGAGGAGGTCATCTCAAAGCTTTATATTTGAGATGCAGGTAAGTTTTCTTGTCAAGACCCATTCTACACTTACTTTAATAGATTTCATTTATTTTTTCCCATATGGCCATTTAATCTAGGTGGCATGGCCTTTTTAGCTTTTGTCATAATGAACTCTCAGGACTGAAGTAATTCCGGATTAAGTTCCTGAGCTCTCTGGGGAGCACTGTGAGAAGAAGTTGAAGCATTTTCATTGAAACTCTTAAGTGGAGCTACTAAGCTCTAAGCTACAAAGTGGACATGGATGTCATGTTTTGAAAAGCATACATGTTGATATCGTTTCACTCTACAACTACTGTCTTAAGTTACGATACCAGTTTACAAGAAAGTGTGAGGACATCTTGTATGTTATAAAGGAAACATTTTCTCTGCTTTTTGCTGTGGAATTATTATTGTTTGGCACATGTGTGAAATTAGAGTTACTAAGTGGAGGCTTGTTTTGATGGTAGTATTTGGGCACCCAGTTGACTTTAGACTGTTGGCATTCCTGAGAGTTTATTAATCTAAACTCTGGTCTCTTTTTGTCATTGCTACCAAAGATGTGTAATGGTGTTTGAAACTTCTCTAATTTGCTAGGTTAGGTCTGCTGTCATGTTTAAAGGAAATGTAGAGGAAAACCTTCTCAAGGTAGTTTGACTGCAGTAGATTAGAAGCCAGGCAGAAGCTGCCCATGTCTTTTAGCTTATACAAGACTTCTTTGGAAGCTCTGTCTTGAAGTAAGCTTAGTTTTGTATTCCTTTTACCTCCCTTTTTAAAATACGAGCTTGCTGTATTGGCCTGCAAGTTTAGCTAGTGTATATGAAAGTCTTGTATGCCATAAAAGAGAAAAAAGAAACAGGTTATTCTGTGTTAAAAGCAATCTTATCTATTGTGATATGTAACACAGTTTCATTGCTAACTGAAGAAACACTATAAATAGTGATTTGTTCTGTAATTGCTCTGAGGGCCTAGAGAAAACTTGCTGCTTTTATTGAAATTCATAGAATCATAGGGTGGTTTGAGTTGGAAGGGACCTTAAAGATCATTTTGTTCTAACTTCCCTGCTGTGGGACAGGGGCACCTTCCACTAGACCTTGTTGCTCAGAGCTCCATTCAAACTGGCCTTGAACACTTCCATGGATGGGGCAGCCACAGCTTCTCTGGGCAACCTGTTCCACTGCCCTACAACCCTGACAGCAAAGAACTTCCATGTAATATCTAATCTAAACCTCCTGTCTTTCACTTTGAAGCCATTTCCCCTTGTCCTGGCAGTACATGCTCTTGTGAAAAATCCCTCTCTTTCTTGTAGGCTCCCTTCAGGTACTGGGAGACTGCAGTTAGGTCACCCCAAAGCATTCTTTTCTCCAGGCTGGACAATCCCAGTTGTCTCAGCCTTTCCTTGTAGGCCTCCTTCCTGACTTGCTCCAGGAGGCTGATGTCCTTCCTCTGGAAGACAGGTGGGGTCTCACCAGAGCGGAGCAGAGGGGCAGAATCCCCTCCCTCCCCTGCTGTCCATGCTGCTCTGGATGCAGCCCAGGACACGTTTGTCTTTCTGGGCTGGGAGTGCACATGGCTGGGTCACATCCAGCCTCTCATACACCAGCACCCCCAAGTCCTTCTCACAGGGCTGCTTTTCATTTGTTCATCCCCCACCTTGATTAGCTCACCAAGGCTTGCAGGTCTGGATGCAGCTCTGGGCTGTTGCTCAGGAGTCCCTGAGCTCAGGAACCCCCCTGTAAAGCTTGATCTAGTGCTTACCCCCATACTTACCTCATTTGCTGCTGGTGATGTTACTTCATTGACTGACGGAAAATTAGCTTTACTCATGTTAATTTTACTGAAGAAGTGCATCTATACTTAAATCAACAGAATATGAAACTGAAATGCTCAGTGTGGTGAGAACTAGTTGGACTGAAAGCCTTATATGCTACTGAAAGTTTGATTGAAGTTTGCAGAGATGTGAAAGCTTGCAATCATACTGGAGAGCCAGCACTGTAGGAACAAGTAAACCAGCAGTGAGTTCTTCAATGATACTATTTTTTCCCCCCCTCTCTGCCTTTTCTTTTTTCTCCTTAATCAGAAACAGTACTTTAGACTGGGAACTTCAGACTGTATGTAGGAACTTAAGGCTCTCTTTATTCCTTTGACAAACACAACGCATATTTTTCAAAAGTAGGGGGTGGTACAGATCATTAAAAGTAGGGGGAATGATGAACTCTGGGGAGCTCAAGTTACTTGTTCTTTGTGCCAGAAAATGACTGTTCTCACAGTTATGACTGCCTCTTTCAAATCACAATTATAAGTTGATGGAGCCAGTGGGGGAAATTGTTGAGGGGGTGGGGGCGAGAAGTGGAGTAAATCAAGGTATATGTGGTGGCATTATGATAATGAAGGGATTGTAAGGAAGAAATGTGCAAGAGTGAAAATCAGTCTTTTTTGTTGTTTTGTTGCCAGCAGAACTTACTTAGACTAGCTTTGACATTATTTTCCATCTCTGCAAAGTGGCAAGGAGGAGACTTATTCTTTCTACAGGCGCTTATTTTGGATGGTCTTAAGAGATAACTATTTTGTATTCTTTATTTTTAACTGACAGTAAGTTAGGACTTTGTCTACATTAAAAATGTCTGTGTTCTGGCAGCAATAAAGATCCTTCTTTGATATTGAGACTGTCCTTATTGCTGGAAACTCTTGCTTTGTGAATGCATAAGTTCATTTTGATTTAAGACAGATAGCATTCTATGTATGGTGTCAGTGAGAATATACTGTGCAGTATCTGGATAATTAAGAGAGGAAAAGTTAAAATTTAAGTTAACAGAATGACTTTGATGTTATTTGCTAACTTGCAAATGGCTGTCTTGTCAAGCTTTTCACTTTTACTTAGGAACTTTTTTTGCTCTCTACATAACCAGACAGTATACAATACCAGCTCTAGTTGATTTTTATCCAGTAACATCACAATTATTATATCGAATGCAGATTTTGTGTGAATTATGATGATGTTATGCTAGTACAGGTCATCTCTGTTACTCTTTTACTATATGCATGCAAACATTAATATAGTGTTTGTAAGCATAAATATAATCTTTTCATGAAAATGTGTCAGTGCAGTGTTTGGTTAAGTTTTCAGGTTATGTGTTCTGTACAATTTTTTCTAGTTTGTCACCTGAAAGAACAAGCTGAAAGATACAGTACAGCTGGCTAAATTATAAATTCTTTATTTATGAATAATTGTATGTGATGTTTCTTGTTGTATCTGAACTATTGAGTACACAGATTGGCATAATAAAAGCCATGGGTCAGTTGATTACTTAGTTAAAGGATATTGCCATATTTATTTTAAGTTACTAGACAAAATGTTTGTTTTTATGATAAAAATTATTTTTGGTACTAAGCAGTGGCAATCACTATAACAGATTTGAGGAACAGGGTTTTTTTCAACATAGTGCCATCCTTTGTTCCTTCAAAGTGACTTTTCCCAAAAATCATTTGGACACTGAGACATTTGGGAGCTTAAGCTCTGCCTTGGCACTAACATCAAAGTGGTCTGGGATCTTAACTCCTGCATTTTAGATGATCATATTTTATACTTTTCATTATGATAATAACTGGATTTTGTTTCATTTACCTTTTTTTTCCTAGTATATAAATTATGTTCTAGACACAAGGACTCAGATACTGATTTCAGGATTCAAAATAGGAAGAGGTAAGGGAATTTTTTATGTGCCGTTTGAGTACCTAATCATGCACACTGCTGAAAGTGTATATACCCCTGTTTCTACATCAAATTATTTCTGTTTCAGAGCATAACTTCTCTTAAATCTGTATCTGTTAAAGATAGTTCTAATACTATTTGCTCACTTCAAGAAAGCGCTGAAACACAGTATTCGAACCAGTCTTCTTAATGCTTGAAATGGTTTTCTTTCCATCCTTGAGTTACTCCTTTCCTGTGAGGTCTGGACCCCACAGCAGTGTATAGTGTTTGCCTGACTGCTTGTGTCTATACTTAGGAAAGCCCCCCAGCTGCAGTGCTGCAGCAAATGATTAATATTTCTTGCTTCGGCATTGTACTAGTTGGTTGCTTACTGTCTGTTTTTCAGGCTTTACTGAACCTTTTTTAAGTAAAAGCAGGCATAACTCATTAAATGCTCACTTAAAATTTCTTATCCACACATGCAAGTTGCTCTTGCCTTGTGCAAAAGGCTGCACTTGTGGTAAAGTTTCTCAGTGTGGAAACTGTAGTAAAAAATTATACTCAAGTGAAATCCATGGGTTTAGCTATAAACATTTACCTTTTTTAGTAACATTTGCATGGATTTTTAAAATTTGTTGAATGAAATAAGAAATTAAACTGTCTTCTTTTGTAGCAGCTTCCTTAAGCTAATTGCAAACTAGACTTGGCAATTTAAATCAAATTATGCTTCAAGATCATGCTTTTTGTATTGGGTTACCATAAGATGATGATTACTTCACAGATTTTTAGTTAAAATATTGGTAAAAGAAAGTTCTCTGATGCTTATACTGTTCTCAGACAAATTGCAGATGCCCAATATTTTGCTATTTTCCCTTGAAAAATCCATATATGTTTTTTCTGTGATTGAGATACTGGTGGTATAATATATTTTACCAAAAATTTCAATCTTAACTATTATTGAGTAGGAGGAGTTTAATTGAAATGCTTTTTAATAGCATGTATACTTGCTAATAGTAGCGTTATGCTTGGCAGCACCAGAGTGGATAATTTATTTGCATACCAATGTATTAATTTTGTGTTTCTAATCTTGTACTTCTCTTTCTTGATTGACTAGAATGAGGTAGAAATCCCTCTCAAGATCGGATTATTCTGCAACAGTTTCAGAAGATTTATGTGTAAATTGGTAAAATACTTCATTGGTCATTCTTTCTTTGACTATTGGCCTCCGGAAAAGTAGCCTAGACTTGTATAGGCCCGTGTTGGAGGTAGTGTTAATAGCACCAGACCAGGTAAAAAGGACTCTGGGAGGAGCAGTTTTCTTCAGTTCACCTTCTTGGCTGTCAGATTCTTTCAAGTTTTGATAAAGGTCACAGGAAGCAGTCTGTACACTGATCCATGTTGTATTAAGTGAGTCTTGGTGCTTGAAGGTTTCATTTTATTATCGTCAAAATACATAGATGTAAAAAGCACTGTGTGAGTTAAAGTCATTCTTAATGTGACATTTTAAGAATAGTCTTAGATACTACCACTGGACATTGTTTGTCTAAATTTGTTTGATCTAATCTCTAAAAGTTATTCAAATTATATAAGGTTGTTTTGCCCAGACAATAATAGCTCTTGGGTCGTGTGATTATGATTTTATGACTAAAAATGGCTTGAATTTTGACAAAATTTTGAAGGTACAGGGAGGATAATATCTTGTTTTGTTTCCCATTGGTTTTGGTTGTTTTGGTTTTTGGTTTTTTTGAACAAAGCTGTATTTTACCCTGACCTTTTTCTTATTTACTGAATTTATCAATGCCATGGGTTGAAAATAAGTGTAGGACTAATTCTGTATATAAGCTATTCTGTGATCAAATATGTAAACAGGTTATGGTCTTCAAATGAAGTATTTTTGCTGCTTCTCTTAGGGAAGAGAAAGTACATCCTGTCCCCATGTTTCAGTTCCTCTCTCCCTCACTCCACCAAATGGGTCAAATTACTTTTATAGTGAAACTTGATGTACACTTCCAAAGCCTGTGCTCTGTCAGAGCATTTGTTCTCCAGTCACAAGCATTTGATGGCAATGAATTGAATTTCTGGAGGTTTTTGGAAAATGTCACAGATATTTTTTTTTTTTTTTTTAAATCTTTAGAATGGGGAAATATGGAGTATATGTGAAAAGTTTCTGGAGTTCTCTTCTGTAGCTTCCATTATTAGGCGTGATGTTACCATAAGATATATTCACTGTAAGAGTGAAGACAAGGGAAAAATGAACTGCTTTTACTTCTCCCCCAGATTCCTTAGCCATTTATGGCTTCCCATGGTTAGTAACCTTTTTTTCGACTTAGTCATCCATTATCGCCATCTGCAGAGTTTGACAATTTTAGCATTCAAATGGAAAAAATCCCCAAATTCAGCTCTCTCCTCCCAACTTTAATCCAAAAACCGGAGGAATAAACTTTTATCTTTTTCCTCTGAAATTATTTCTTTCTACTTTGAAGAGATCTACATATGGTAAATGGTGAGAACAAAAAGTTTTTCAGATGCCCGGGATTTGCTGTGTGGATATCTCTGTGAGCCATGGTCCTTTTTGACCGTGTCAGCCAAACTTCTACTGGTGCATGTTCATTGTGATGAATGTTGTGTTCTGAAGAATGGGGAGCGACAGTGTCAGTATAGATGTCATCTACTAAAAAACTACTGCTTTTTAAATAAAGTTGGTAAGTTAAGTTATTTTGATTGTCTCTTATGGCATAGATCAGTCACCAAAAGCAGATCTGGGTAAATTGCAGACAGGAACCAAATCCAAGCCTACAAATACTACTAGCAGGCTGCAGTAGTTAATTACTTGCGCTGAAGGACTTTCTTCTCTCTTTATTGCATGTCATACAAACATCTAGCATTTGAAATTTGTTGTAGGAAGCAATACAGAAGCAATCACTATGAAAGTGATGTTGCTTAAAAAAATTCCTGGGGATGGTCCTAAAGTATATTGGAATACAATTATTATGATAAGTAGCAGAGATGGTGTTTGTTTGTTTATTTATTTGCTTCTTCCTTGTGTGGACTGTCAGACTGTTTAAACTGAGCCTTTTCAGAGAAGAGCTTTTTCCGTACAGTTTTTGAACAGTTTGTATCAATGTGTGGCTGAACACTTTTGTTGGTAGTAGCTATCTCTTTGCTAATTATTGGTTCTGTAAATTCAGTGATGTATCTAATAATGGATACCTTTTCATACAGAATTAGTAAAAGATAATTATAAAAAGCTGTGGCTCGTTAATGTCTTGCCACTGCTTTCTTTTTAATTTGCTGCTTTCTGATCTTAAATTGTGGATTAGAAAAGTTTATCAGTGTATCACAGAATCATGATGTTCATGTGAAATGCTGTTACGACTCCTCACAGCATAAAAGCCATTTAGTCATTATTTGTCTGCTTTCATACTAGTTTTCCACATAGGTATATCCTTTACCAAAAAACAAAACAAAACAAACTGACAACAACAGAAGTTGAATTATTGTTCCATTCTTTTGCAGATTTAGTTTTTTATTAAGTCTGTTACTTTTTTTCACCTGTCTGTTAGTGCTGTCTTTTTTACTTGAAATTGGCAAGAGCTGCCTGGTTATTCAGTTTCTGTTTCAGCTTCTTTATTAGCACTAACAATTTTTTATTACCTTTAGAAGTTGACATCAGTGCCTTGTTTTAAGGGATTATGAGGAGTTTTGTGCAAAATCTAAATGCAGAATGTGTCTTCAGCTGTTTTTTTTGACTAAAACTAAACTATTCCAGAGACTGTAGAGTACCATTACCAGGACTGGATTAGGAAGAGCAATTTAACTTTTGCACTGTTCAAGTATGTGTTTTCTATATTTCTGACTCCAGAGAGACAGGCTTCTGTTTGGCAAAATTACTTATAGGCAGGGTTGGAAAGGAAAATGTCTGCTAGCTGGAGTATGTGCATCTTTTGTTAGTGTTGCAGCAGGTGCTGAGGTGCTTGTAAGGGAAACTGGTAACCACTTGCTTTCTCGGGGGTTTAGTTGTGCAGTTGGTATTTGGCATTTTACCAAATGTTTCATTGGCTACTCCTGATTAAAGTATAACTCTTACTGAACATGAAGAAGGAAATAGACTATCATTTTGGTAGATCTTACTGATGTATGCTGTAAGAACAGCACTTGAAAATTCTGTCAGGCAGGTTGATGGATGTAGCTCTCCTTACACCTGCCTTTCTTCCTAAAGAGTTTCTCATTGCTCTTCTGCCACATTAAGCCTGTACTGCTGTAAAGTTGCCTTCATCAGTAATTTGTGCTAGTATCTGTTAAAATGAACACCTGATATGTAAGAAATTTTTTGCTTCAAGGTGGCTGTCTCCAGCAATGGGAGTGGACAGTTCCAATCAGTAGTTTCTAAAACTGCAGAAGTGAGTTTGTGTAGGCTCTTGCACAAATAAAGTAGGCTCATGGTGAGATTTTGTTGCCCTAGTAATTTAGACTTCTCAGCTCCTGCATGCTGCCAGGCAAATTTTCTCTGTTTTAAATAAACAAGCAAGTGTCACATCATGGCAGTGATTAGGTCATGGCAAAGAATTCAGTTGTAAGTGCTGAAACCTCTCATGCTGCTGTTGTCCACAGTAGGCAGTGGTCCTCTCTCTCAGGTTAGAGACAAATTTTCTAGGTGGAGGGCGCTCTGAATAAATGCCTTCCCCAAAGAAAAGGTTTCCAGCACCCCCTCCTCTACCACAACCGAATTTCTTGGATGGAAGTGAAAGAAAACCTGTTTATTTAATAAAACATGCAGGGTGCCCTGTAAGGCACAAGGGAAGGGGAAAGGGGAAAAGGAATTATTAAACCTGAGTTAACAGCTGATGAACTTTAGTGTCCTTTTCCTCAGGTGTAGCTTCCCCTCTCCGGGGGTCCCTGGGCATCTGGGTGGAGTTGCTCCGGTGGCTCCCTGGCGAATTCTTGTCTACTGTCCTCCGGGGGCTGCTTGGGTTCTCGGGTGAGAAAGCGAGCTGAGGAAAACAAAAGTCCAGAAAGGAGACAACGAAGAAGCAATCCCGGGGAAAAAAACCTAGCAGCAGCCACAGCAGCAGCAGCAGCCAGAGGAAGGAATGTCCCTTCCTCCCCCTCGCTCCTTGGCCAAGAAGCCTGGGGGAGAGTTTCAAAACAACCCACGCCAGCAGAGCTTCTCCTCTCTGCTGAATGCAGTTAAAGCTACAGGACCACATTTCTGGGCATACATGCAAACAATAGGGAGTACAGGATTATCAGAGCATCACCCCAAGACATCCTCACAGCCACTGACAGAAAAAATAGTGATATTGTAATGGTGTCGCTCTGCTTTTTGGTCATAGTTTGAAGAACCATCTGTTAATAATGATTTTGATGCAAAGTTTAAAATGATTGAATTATATTCTGTATGTACTATAATGTTTTCTTGAACTATGTCACATTATTAGATTATGCCATGAAAACTTAACAGTTGAACTTTGGAAATATTTTCTTTCTGCAACATCAACAGTGAAATATAAAAAAAAAAATCTAAAAACCACAAACCAACGAACAACCTGAAACAAAAGAAATGAAAAACCTCAAACTAAAACCTAGCAAAACAGAAAAATATTTGATAATAGCAGATGTTTTTTCTGTGGAGTGTCATTTCATTGTGGAAGATAATGCATATTTTCATATTGCTAGACATTTAACTTCTTCCCTTCGTTTCTACATTCATGCAGAACACCAGATCTAATAATAACAGAGAAATGAAAATTAATAAAATGTATTATGCTTTAAAGGTATAATGTAAATATGCTGTAAAATGCTTTAAAGGTATAGTTCATTCTGCAAGTGTTAAGTTTTCAAACAGTTATCCTGCTGAGAGTACTTTTAACTGGAAAACTGGAGTAATCCTCATTGCTGAAGTCATTCAGACTTGGAAGTGTAGTAGTTGTTTTGCATGAGCACACATAGCAACTTAAAGAAATTTCAGAGATGCCAGGCTTATGGCTCTGTAATTATTTCATTAAACCTGCCACAAGCATGAGTGGAATCTTTCCTTCACATGATGGGACCAATCCCAAGTACAAACATATTAAGACAAATTCAGAACATATGAAATGTGAGAGACATGACTGATGAAATCTGGTTATGAATGTCTTCTATGCTTTGGTAGAAGATACTTTCAAACCTCTGTGCTGTCTGCTGGTTCTAATGGATACAGCACCTATTTGCTGCAAAGTTGTAAAGGTTCAAAAAATAAACCTTTTAAGATTGTTTGGTTTGTAGTTTAGGGCTGCCTTTTACGTTCCTATTCTGATTTAATATGGTAAAAGTGGTATGTTCAGCATGTCAAAATAAACTCAGAGCTTAAAAACTAGAGTTTTACTGTGTTGGAAGGATGTGGTTTCATGCTTATTGCAGGAGTGTAGGGGGTTTTTGCCTCGTCTTTATAGTCCTACTTAGTTCAAGCTACAATTTTTCACTTTCTGTTACCTGTTAATGTGTCCATTTCTTTCCTAATTCCTCTCAACAATGCCTTCTACTACAAGCGTACATGTTTTTGGCACTCTAATGGTAGCCTTCATTTTAAGCTGTTGATATTGACTGCTGTTGTATGAGTGCAGTTTATGTAGGTACAAAGGGAGAAAAGGAGAGTTCTGCTAGGCTCCAGGTTGCTGGCTTTTTTCCCTGCTTTTGTAGGGTTGGCAAGTGCTTATTCATTGCCCTTGATTCTGCAGAGGACAGATGGGCCTAAGGGGTCCATGCACAGCTGAGGAATAGTGTCTCACATTTTTCAGACAGTTCTGTTGCTCAGTTGCAGGCTGATGGAAATGGCTTTTGGACTTTCAGCACTGGCAGTCCACTGACTTTGAAGGGAAGTATGTCACATGTAATGAGTGGTACCTGAGTGAAAGACTTAACCATGAGAAACACATCTGCAGCACAATGCCTGTGGGGCTGACACTGAAGAAGGATCTGCTAGAATAGGAGCCAATGCTGCTTCGTGATTAGTGCACTCTCACTAGTAAGTGATGGCTTTTTTCCTGGTATATTATTTTGCTTGCAGTGATTGACAAGTCTGGCTTTATCCCAAGTGTTAATGGGTTAATGTATCATTTAAATTATTTGTATGTCTCCTTGTTAAAAAAGGAAAGCTTTTAATAGTGTATTCTAGCATATTTTTAATAAGGAGAAATCTTCCGGTCTTTGTAAATAACACATAAAAGCCTCTTGTGGTTTAACCCCAGCCAGCAGCCAAGTAGATCCCTGTATTGTCAACACTGTTCAGCACACATCCAAAACACAGCTGCACACTAGCCACTGTCAAGAGAGTTAGCTCTACCCCATCCAAAACCAGCAGAGTCCACTCTTTATTATATACCATTTACATCATGCTGAAGTCCCACACTATTCAAGACAAGCTCGTTAACCACCATCCCCCTTCTTACTCTTTGATAAAATACCCAGATGTCATTCCCTTAGTCTGTGGACCACCCCTGCGAAATGTTCATAAAATGTCCTTTGAGTTCATTTAGTCCATGACTTTGGGCTCCATCTGTTACAGTAATCACACAGGACAAGAGAGGTGGTGTGTTGCATGGAATTACTGGGCACCAAGGCCAGCTCAGGTTGGGTCACTGCTGCCCTTGGACTTCTTGTAAGGCTTCTCCTCCCTTGTTTTGAGTAGTTCCTGTTATGTTTATTCCTGTAACATACAACTCAAATAATGGATTATAACAATTTAACATTATATCTGTTATAATTTCCACACCTGGTCCTTTTGGGATTACAGGGCTTAATATTGCAATGAACTCCTCCTCTTGTCCCCATCCTGGCTGCAGCAAGGGGTTCCTTTTAGAGTCTGCTGTTAGTGTAGTCCACANCTGTAACATACAACTCAAATAATGGATTATAACAATTTAACATTATATCTGTTATAATTTCCACACCTGGTCCTTTTGGGATTACAGGGCTTAATATTGCAATGAACTCCTCCTCTTGTCCCCATCCTGGCTGCAGCAAGGGGTTCCTTTTAGAGTCTGCTGTTAGTGTAGTCCACATCATAGTCCTCCATGGGCTGCAGGGACACAGCCTTCATTGCCACAGGCTGCAAGGTGATCTCTGCTTCCCCTGCTCCGGTGTGGGGCCCAACTAATGGAAGACTGTTGTCCTTGAACTTGTCCAATATGAGTCCTTGCCATTGGCTGCAGTTCTTCACAAACTGATCCAGTGCAGGTCCCCTGTGGAGTCACAGGTCCTGCCAGCAAACCTGCTCCAGCATGGGCTTCTCACAATGTCACAGCCTCCATAAGGCATCCACCTCTCTAGTGGGGGGTTCTACATGGGCTGCAGGTGGTTCTCTCTTGCATCATGGCAGCATTCATATGTCACAGTTCCTTCAAGTTCTGACTGAAGTTCAGCCTGTCAGCACAGCAGCAGTACCCTGGCCATTGGCTAGCCCAGGCACATCAACATGGTGTTATCAAAGTGTTCCCAGGCACAATTCAGTAAGCTGAGAAGCAGCACAGAACTGCAGCAGTATGGAAAGCAGTGAAAGCATAAAATGAGCACTAGCAAGCACTAGCCTCTTAATACATGTTAGGAAAGCGAGCCCTGTGGTAAGTACAGGAGGCTGCTGTTCACCAGCTACACAGCACTAAGAGCTATATATTTAGTGTAATACATCCCAATGGAATCTGTTGTTATCTCAAACTCTTTGTGCCCCACATCTGCTGCAGAAAAGGACTCTCACAGTTTAACCAAGCCCCGTGCAGCTGCTTACCCACTCCCCCAGAGCAGGATGGAGGAGAGAGTCTGAAGGACATACTTTAAAAGAACTCATGGGTTGAGGTAATGACATATTAATAGGGAAAGCAAAAGGTGTGTACACAAGCAGAGAGAACAAGGAATTAATTCACCACTTCCCATGGGCAGTTGTTCAGCCATCTCCAGGAAGAGGGCCCCATCACGTGTAACTGTCACTTGGGAAGACAAATGCCATCATGTCAAATGTTTCCCCTGTTCCTCTTTCTCCCCCCCCCTCACTTCATATACAGAGCATGATGTAATTTTAACAATTATATTTGATTTGAGAGAGTAGAAAAGAGATGGAAAATGTTTTCAAAACTGAAGTTTCAAGACTTCAGGTTAAGAAGTGAGGGAATCAAATGCTGAAAGAAACAGTGGTAGAAATAAAGGTGGAAATAAATAGGTAGAAATAAAAAAAGCTTTCAAAAATGCTCTATTGGTTAATATTTTGCTATAACATTTAGTACAAAACACATATTACAAATGATCGGGTTTGTTTTCACATTGCCAGATGTGAAGATTTCGTCTGGGGTAAGAAAGCTGCAGCAGCAAGAGTTCAAAGGAGACTGAGTGTGTTGTATCATTGCTGCTATTTATACCTGAAAGAGGTGAATGTCAGAATTATGTGAGAAGTGTGTGAACAGAGTACGTCTTAAAGTCCTCCTAAGCTTTCAGGAACAAAAGGACAATTTTGCAAGGCTGCTTATAATTTGATTTATATGGTACGTGGATAGCTAACTTTATGTATGCTACTGTCTGTACATTTGAATCCAGAAATGGTCCCAAATACCTGCTGACTGTTTGCAGGTTATGAGGCAATTCTAGCAACATTTCCTCATCTTTTGTTGTAGCAGCACAGAGGCAATTATTGGACAGATCAGCTACATTGAAAGTGTTAGTCATTAAAATTTTTTAACCAAAGGATATGTAGTTTCTCAGGTGCTTTCAAATCTTTGTTTGGATTAATTAAGTGTTGCTATCTAGGTTTAATCTGCATGGGAATGTGAAAAAGTGATTGCTGGTAAAATGTGCCTTCAGCTGAATTGTGGCACCTTCCTGTAGCACCTTCCTACTTCTTACCTGCTGTTAGCTTCTGTCCTCTTACTACAGATTTCCATTTTGACAGCTGCTCTTTTACTGGTCTGCCAGTGTACCTGGACCAGTAAGTGGAGTCAGGTGACTGAAAACCTGATTTCTTAAGGGCCTTTAATAAATATCAAGAGGAATTGTCTTATGACAATTATATGAAGATTCTTCCTCTCTTTTTCAGAAACAGTTGATAGAGAAAATTGTTGTTTCTGATAGAGATCTGTGACCGTCTTGGATGAAAGATGTAAAAGTCCTAGTACTCAGGTTATCATACAGTTTCTTACTCAGAATACACAATTTTCTTATCTTTGTTAATAAGTGGTTGATTTCTAGGGTTGTATAATTGCATTTAATTTTTTATATAACTAGATGTTTCTATTGTATGATTAGGATTTTTCAACAATGGAAGTGAAAACATACATGTGTAAGTGGAAGGAGGAAGGCAAAGATCACCAAAGCTTAAAGATTTTGAGGAATTGATGGCACCTGTCCATAAGACTTCCTGCTTTTTCATGGTAAACCTTCCAAGCCCTGCTTTTCTTGCCTGAATGTATTCGGAGCAATCAGTTTAAATGTACATCATCAGTTCAAGTGACAGCTGAAAGTCATTTGGTGTTTTGGGTTGCCAATCTGTTCTGCAGAGGCCTTTGTAATGAGCATTACAGTCTGTGTCAGCTATGGTTAAGACCTTAAATTATTTTCTCTGAAGTTCATGCATATTAAACATTCAAAAAAGTGATGTGAGGTCTGGTAGTAAAATCTCACTGAAGATTTCTTTTCTTCATGAGATTCAGGACTGGTTGTGGTCTGGGTTTGAATTACTAGAAGCCAAGAATCTCTCGGTCTGCTTTTGGTCTGTGTGAAACAAAGTGCCTCTTTAATGACTTGTAGTTTACATCTCTAAATTCTCAATAAGGAGGTTGTTGGAACATATTCTTCCAGTGCATGACAAATGTGTCTGTAACATTTTGTCAAGACTTGATCTGGGATAGTACTCAAGAGTAGTCTTTCCTTCGGAAGCTTCCTGCCTCTAGCAGTGATTTTGATTTCTGATAATGAACTAGATTTTAATTAGAGAATGTCATAGTGATATTCATCACGGAATATCAGTTCACTTCTGCAATAATGCTTTGTTTTTATAGTATTTTTAAAGACTTCAAGAACTCTGACACTTTCAAGACTGCTTCCCAGTTTTATCCATACGTGTAAGTGCATGTTGCTTGGAAATGGTCTTGTGCTCTCAGCACTGAAAAAGGAAATAGCAGAATGTAAAGAGTAATTTGAATGTAATTAAATCAGTGATTCTTTGTCAGAAATTGGAAAATGTTTAGTAGGATAAAATCTGGCTAGACAGATATTTTTATTCAAGCTATCTTGCAGAGAATTTTATCTGTTGTTGCACAAATATTCTTCTGCATCCTGTGTTTGCTACTTTGTTCTTAGGACTGTGTCAAGACCCTGTCATGAACATCTCATGGTCTGAACAACTAAGCATGTTTTAATTGGAAGAAGGGTCTGCAAAGCACTTAAATTAAGAGTTTTGAAGGAAGCGGTTTCACAGACTGTGGAGCCAAGCTAGTGGTATGTTGCTGCCAAATAAAATTCGGTTTTCACTGTGCAGTGCATCCCCTTTGCTTGAGCCATCTCAAGTTTTCTGTTAACCTTCCTCTGAATAAGTAAATTTAACAGTCCAGCAGAAGACCATCCACAGATTTAAGTCATTCCCAAAGCATCTCTAAGCCTTGAAACAGTACTACCTGTCTGGAAGATACTGTTTTAACATGACTCTATTAGGAGATGCTTTGAAGAATATAGTGGTGAAATTCTAAAGTTCTGCTAATCAAGACAGCTGGATGCCAGTTAAGAAAACATATTTTCTAACGTAACGTGTGAAAGAATTTTTTTCTTGCGAGGAATTTTACTGACAATGTAATTTATAAAAGATTTTCTAAGCAAAGGTTTCATTAACTAAGTTATATTTTAAATGTATACCTTACTAGTCTATATGGTACTCTGTGCACATATAGGTATTATACAATAAGCCACAAATACGGAAGTAAGTCCATTTGATTTTTAAAAACCCCCAAAATAAAAACAAAGAATAACTGCGATATTTTAGAACTTTGAGACTGTTAGGTCACCTTTTCTGGTTGGATTCTATTACAAATGTCTCAGATTCTCTTAGATTTTCTTTTACCAAATGAAACATCTGCTTTGAAGCAATATTTTCTCATTTTCCTGTTGTAGCTTTTCTCTGTTTATGCTGCAGCTGCCTAAGCCCCACAAGAATGAATTGGAAATGGCTTACATTACTGTAACATGATTTCAGGTAGATACATTGAATGCTTGCTGTTAGTGAAAGCAACTGTGTGAAAATGGTTTCTGTGGAGGGCAGGGTACTGGCTGAGCTGAAATACAAACTAGGTGTTTGCACATGACAGTCAAGTGAGTTTTAAAAACCATGCCCCCCCCTATTAACAGATGAGTGCAAAAGTTACGAAGAATAATTCTTTGTTCTATGATTCTTTGTATTTAGAACCTTTCTTTTCCCTGGAGATGGTACTTAGTCTGTTGGGGTGTGTAAAAGAAGGGCATAAAATTCTTGGTAATAAAATTTCATCCTGTTTCTAGATTGGGCTTAATAGTGTAATAACTAACATTATAGTTAAATACACATCCCTGATTTCAGTGATACTGAGTACAAACACAACAGCCCAAACCAGTACAAGACACCAAGTTTTAAATGTGTTTTGTTATTTCCAAAACCTTTTTTTCTTGTCCTTTCTTTCTGTTTTTTTTTGCTGCTGACTCCTGCTCTGCCCACTAAATTACTTGTCATAGAGGTTAAAAGGAATGAATTATTTGGAAGGCTGGAGTTGAAAATGAAAGAATCCTGTTTCCCTTAGCAGCTGGAACTGCAAGTACAACAAAACTTAGAAGTTTTTGTGCAATTGTGGTAGGGCCACCTCATATGCTCTCAGTCTGAGCCTGCAGATACACTGCTGTTTATTGCAGATCTTTTGGCAGCCACTTTTCCTTCCAAGATGCAGAAATTAGGTACTACTTCAAAAGTCTGGAATTCTGATCCCAGTGATTGGCTTCTCATGCTAATGCAGTTCAATATCTTACATCTGAAATTTGGCTGGCTAGCTAGGTGCATCCTAGTGCCTGATGTAGAAAACATTGATGTGGAAAAAGCATGTCTAAATTATAGAAATTTGCAATACTAAATATCCTGTATTTTTGTGGTAGTATGCTTACTGCCATTTTAAATGTCATTCAAGAAACCTTGAAAAGTTAAACCTTTGTTTAACCTTTTTTCCCCTTTGTTAAGGTTTACAGGTTAGCTTTATGATAGTAATACGAAAGACTAATACAGTTCAGGAGCACTGACTGTAGCATGCTGCTTTTGAGATGACTACTTGGAGACAAAATAGTGACCCACTGTATAAACAAACAAACAAAACTCCAAAACCTGGTGTCCAAAGACACTTCAGTAAAATAATAGGAAAAAAATTAACCAATCTGTAAATACTCCGTGAGTTGGATTAATCTTGTGTTTTGTACATTTTTGGCTAGATACAGGAATACATGGTCTTTATAATTTTTAAAATTTTTTAAATCCATTTCTTTTATATCAGCAACAGTCTTTTGGATTAATTTAAATAACTTTTGGATATTGATTTTAAGATAAGACATAATTTTACAGTGAAATATGTATGAAATATATATATATATGAAATATGTAACTTATAAGCTCAAGTTAGAGCACTGTAACTGCACTTACAGTAGCTTTTTAAGTTAATACTCTGAAAGAAAACTGAAAGTACCTATAAAAAAATTCTGATATAATGTCTTACTTTATGTTCATTATCATGTTTTATTTCTGATAAGAAATGCCTACCATCTGTTCCCACTTGAAAAGCTTCCTATTGATGAATTACGGGAATGTGATCTCTTCCATAATAACACTTACAGTGTGTCTTGGGTGGATGTAATACATATTTATCTCTTGTCTGACTCTGAGAAATGTTGAGGCAGTGGAAAAAGTGGAGGAGGAAGGATATGGGGAATAACACACTGGGGCTGACAGTTGTGATGGTAGGTGGGAAGCAATCAAGTAAGTAGGCCAGGTTGCATTTAGTGTGTGTATACATGTTCCTTACTTTAAAAATCTTCCATTCTCTTATTTTTCCACTCTTACTGCTTTTCTTCCTAAACCGAACCTTTTAAAATGCTAGCTCTGATTTAGTATTGGTGCTTAATGCATATTAATATAAGGCAATTTTTAATCATCATTGCTTGACATCAGGAAAAGCTTAGTCTTGAATTTCTTTGCAATGTTTGCTTTTGCCTTCAGAGCTGAAGGCAGTTAATGCCAGAATCTGTCTCCAGCTTCCTGTAGAGAAGCAGGGTGCTTAATTTCTCTGCTCTGTTGAATCCCCATTTGCACATTTTAAATGCACTTTCATTTTCTTTCCTCATGTCCTGCAACAAAACTCTGCAATGGGCTTCTGTAATAAAGATTTGGAAAGGTTACAGGTGGTCTTTATGGGAAGGGTTTGATAATGGTTGTGCTGCAAGTCAGAGGTCAGGGCATGACATCTTTTGCTTTTGTTTTTCTGCAGTTCGCATGTTGAGAAGGAAAAACACATTTATTGTCGTTTTCCTGAGTTTGCTGTATCAAAGGCTCCATCTCAGAGAAACTGTAAAAGCCTGAAACACTGTCTGGATCATTTAGTTAACTTCTCTTTTATCTCTACTATCTCCCACTGTCTTTAAGTAAACAAACAAGGTGCCTGTACATTTCTACATTATCTGAAGTATTACAGTATTACAGATATTTGGGAACATTTTTCTAAAGCCCTCCCAAACCTATCCCATAGATAGTTCATGCATATGGTGTCTTTCCACTGTATATTTAATTTAAATAACTCTTTCTGTTTTCTTCTTATCTTGTAAGTAGCAGCCATACAGCCCTCTCAGTCCAGGATGATAGGTGAATATGGGAACAACAGAGGTTTTTTTCACTCACACTGTGTTCTAATTGTGATAACCCTTTCTGATTCTTGGTCCAGTTTCATGCCATTCTTCCTTAATGTGTTCATCTAGAATTGAACGCTATTTCCAAAGATGCTTTACTAGTGGCTTACAACATTGCATTTATGGCAGACTGTGGCTGTTGAAGTTGGCCCATGATACATTCTGGGTTAATCTCTATCTGATTATGGCTGCAGTAAATATTGTTAAAGTTTGAAGCTTGTGCTTTCACATGTTTGGATGGAAGGCAGCCATCTGTCCATGGGGGAATTTTATACTGGTAAGTGTTGGCAACTCTGAATTCAAATCTACAATGAATCCAATGAAACTCAACATTCACTGAAAATGAAATACGAGGCTAGTGCAGGGGTTATGTCTTTTTTCTTTGAAGTGTTCTGTTATGTTATCGATAGGTGAAGATGTAGATGTGTTTTTAAATACTGTGTGTTACAACTCTCTAGTCTTGATATTTTTCTGGCAAAGAGGTGTTTATTGTGTTTAGTTGATTTTAGTAGAGGAATAACAGTCAGTTATTGACTTGATTTTCAGTATATCTTCCTTAATTTAGTGCTTTCTAAGCATCTGCTGTCAGGTGAAAATTTAAAAAAACACTAACTTTCATAATTTGGTATTTATATATCTCTTTGGCTGCAAACACATTGATGGATCAATTTTGCAACCATTTATAGTTAAAACTTAACAGGTAGTTGCTTGACTGTTCAGGACTCTAATACAGTCAATTAACTTCAATAAAGACTCCAAATCGAAGCAATATATGAGAGAAAATATTTAAATAAAACCTTATATTAAAATGTCATTATATTCAACATGTCTAGTAACTGAGATTTTTAAGATTGTTGCCAAACTGAGATTGAATGGCTCTTGTTGTTTTGTTGTTGTTGTTGTTGTTGTTTGTAGTGAAGGTCTTGTGTGTGGGGGGTTAAATTTATTTTCAATGTATTTAACATTTTAATAGTACTTACATCTTCTGGCTTTTCTAAGAAAGTTAATTCCTGTGACAGCTGGGAGGAGGTGGTGTTTTATGTTCCTCGTTTCACTCTTCAAATTGAAATGACAGAAAATGTTATCAAAATTTGTGTGAAGGGGTGTGGGACCCAGTTTTGAGTCATTCAGTCACTTAGACTTCAACTCCATTGCTACTTTTCCTGCCTTAATGAAATGCTTTCTTTCTTCATTATGTCTTTTACTAATGACATGTAAGAGAGAAATTCTGAACATCTTTGCTGTTTTGACAATTTACTGCAGGGCCTGTTTAATTTTCTCTGGACAGAAACAGGTGTTTTATGGAGAAGTACCAGACAGATCAGTCTCTCATTGTACCATAAAAGAAAGTATGTGGTGTGAATAAAGAGTAGGTGGGTGGTAGATTTAATGCTATTATGTCCTGATTATTGCTTCTACTTTATCTCAAGTATTTGTGTCAGTTTTTACATGTCATTTGTTATCAGTGCTGTCTTTACTGTACATGGAAATGAATGAAATCTGTGCAAAAGTGAATGTGTTTTGCTTTAGGGTCAATATTTCTTAAGCCACCTTAGTGCAGCTATTAGTAATGGTGTGAATACACTGAAGTAATTTCTCTTAACCAGTTAGTCAAGTCTCCTCAAAAAAAGAGCCAGGTTCTCTTGAGTGTAATAGATTAAAGAAATAAATACTTCATGGTCACTTTCAAGAATGTTTTCATGAAAGTAGTGTGATACTGAAGACTTCTTTGTTTTGTATTACCTGATAGTGGTGCTGCTATTAATCGTGATCCAAGTTCTCTAAAATAACATGGCAAATTTAATTTCAAATAAGTTGGCTAAAGATCCCATTATTTGTGCTTTGCTTGACTTGTCTACTCTTTGTCTTTTGATAATGAATAAATAAACATAAGAGCAATGTGAAATGGCTAGTGAATAATGAAAATTTCTAGTTTAATAATCTGTCTAGCATAAACCTCATCACTGAATCAGTCTCTTGGGTAGCGGTATTGAAGATCAAGTTATACTTACCATGTATAGAAAAATTTACTACAGAAGTATTAAGAGAGAGCTTATTTGGGCTGCCAGGTGGTTTCAGGGAGAGAGAAAAAACATTTCACTGATTTATTTGGTTCCTGAACCAAGACTAGAGATCAAAAAAAACAGATCAACAAAATCTAAACAGCTTTTTCAGTTACCAACTTATGTTGTCACTTTAAAACTAGGATCATAAACTTTGCGTTTAGAAAATTTTCTCCAGTATTCTTGTGGTGATAGTAGTACTCTTGTATGAATTAAAAATTTTAATGTGTCTGTCTCAAGGATGCTTTTTCTTCTAACTGTGCTTAAAACAAATACGCTTGCGGAGTATTTCAGGGATGTGATAGCTGTCTAGAGCTGTAGGTACTGGCCCAGTTGGTCTTCTATCACCTTGCCTTTTGCTTAGTTGTGTGACTCAGGCTTTGTGATTGTGTTTTGTAAGCAGTGTTCTTGGAAGCAGTACCTCTGACACAAGCCCGCAATAGTATGAGATACTGGGAAGAAATCTGTAACTTTCCTGTGTGTTACAAAGTTATATCTGCTAAAGAAAGTTCCTGATTTATTAAGGAACACTGAAATGTCCCAACATCCCCACCCATCTTGTCCTCCCCAACTACTGGGATATGTAAAAACAAAATAGATTTTGATGTTAGCTTGCACTAGGAAGTGACTTACTAGTCTCTTCAAGAAAGGTAAGTGCATTCTGATAACTTTTATATAGGCCTTGTATTGACCTAGTTTTTAGTCTTGATTGACTGACCTTATCTCCTTCAGTGACAAGGTGACCTGCTTAGTGGATGAGGGACAGGCTCATGTTGTTTATATGGACTTTAGCAGAGCCTTTGGCACTGTTTCCCACAGTATTCGGTAGACACTGGCTGCTTATGGCTTGGACACCTAGGTGCAGTCTTTGCTGGGTGAAAAGCTGGCTGGATGGCCAAGCCTACAGACTGGTGGGAAATGGAGTTAAATCCAGCTGGCCATCCATCACAGGTGGTGTTCCTAATGGCTCAGTATTGGGGCCAGTTCTGTTCAATGTCTTTATCAATCACCTGAACCAGGGGATCAAGTGCCCCTTCAGTCAGCCTGTGCATGACACCAAACTGGGGTGGGAATGTTGATCTCCTGGAGGGCAGGAAGGTTTTACAGGGGGATCTGGACAGGTTGGATTGATGGGCTGAGGCCAGTGGTATGAGACTCAATGAGGCCCAGTGCCGAGTCCTGGCCTTGGGTCACAACAACCCTGTGCAGCACTACAGGTTGCCGGCAGAGTGGCTGGAAAGCCTCCCAGTGGAAAAGGACCTGGGGGTGCTGGTTGACAGCAGCTGAACATGAGCTGGGAGTGTGCCCAAGTAGCCAAGAAGGTCGATGGCATCCTGGCCTGTATCACC
Source organism: Pardalotus punctatus (assembly GCA_013400915.1). Classification (NCBI taxonomy): domain Eukaryota; kingdom Metazoa; phylum Chordata; class Aves; order Passeriformes; family Pardalotidae; genus Pardalotus; species Pardalotus punctatus. The sequence continues at coordinate 16,953 of VZTX01021540.1, read as the reverse complement.
AACAGTGTGGCCAGCAGGACCAGGGCAGTGATTGTCCCCCTGTACTCAACATTGGCAAGGCCACACTGCGAGCTCTGTGTCCAGTTCTGGGCCCCTCACTTGAAAAAGAACGTAGGTGCTGGATCAAAGGCAGAGACGGGAAGGGGAGCTTCTGGTAAGGTGTCTGGAGCACAAGTCCTGTAAGGACCAGCTGCGGGAGTCAAAGTTGTTTAGTCTGGAGAAGAGGCTCAGGGAGACTCTCACTCGCCACCTGAAAGGAGGCTGTAGCCAGGTGGGGGTCAGTCTGTTCTGCCGGGTAGCAAGTGATACAAGAGGAAGCAGCCACAAACTGTGCCAGATGAAGTTTAGACTGGATATTAGGAAAAATTCTGTGCCAAAATAGTGGTCAAGCATTAGACCAGGCTGTTCAGGGCAGTGTCGGAACCCTGAAGGTATTTAAAAGATGTGTAGATGTGACAGTAAGGGATTTGGTTTATTGATGGGCTTAGCCAAATCCATAGTGGCAGCAATTATGGTAAAGTGATTTGAGTGCTACTGATGATCCAGCTAAGCTTGCCAGCATGGACAGGTGTATGCGCATCTTTTAGGGAGAGAGGGGAAGAGCTGACTGTTGGGGTGACCAGGTGAGTCTGGCTAGCTGCCAGGGAGACAGCAGGATCTGGAAATCTCTATGGTGAGACTGCTGGTGAATGTGTTGTTTTCCTTTATGTTTTTTCTGTTTCCGGGCAGTCCTGTTTTTTCCTGCGTTCAGTTATTAAGATACAGCTACCTGCTTTATGGCAGGTAGAGTACTGGTGCCATCTGGTGGTGTTAGTGCATTCCCAGAATGAAAAAATCTACTTGCGAGGAATTCTGCTGAGATGTGAGAAATTGCTGGCATGATATGAGAAAGAGCACATGGATATATTTTTTGCCTTAGCATGTAATTATGCTGTTGAATTAAGTCATTGAAAAGCTGTACATGTACTAGGCTTGCTAGAGCAAATTTAAATCTTTAACCTATTTCTTTCTGCTCAACAGAAGGGTTTGTGTCTGGTAGTTTCTTTTATGAAACAGTGCTGTGCCAACACCAGATAAGAGAGGTTTTTTTTGAGCTTAGCTGATTTAAAACTCAGCTTGAAACACAAATTATCTTCTGTTACTTCATTTTGCTAAACCCAGCACAAACTTCTCACTGCTAATGTTCCAAGTCACTGATTTCTTTTTATAAATGGCTGATACATTGTTTCAAAGTAAAAGTTCAACAACACGCACCTGACAACAGTTGAAATAAACAACTTCGGTATATGAAGCCAAAGCAAGCACAATATTGTTTCCTTTACCCTTCCATCTGATTAAAAGGTGTTCTGCATCTTAAGTTGTTTACCTGAGGTAATATCCTCATCCTTCTTTAGAATAATATACAGGCTGTATTGACATTGCTAGCAATGCAAGTAGGACTATGACTGCTTCTGCAGTGCTCTTGAAGTAAATTTCTGACTGATAAATGTATTGCCCTAAAACGGAAAAACTTGCAGAAGAGAAAGGTACTTCATTTTAGTCTGAGGCTTTTTATTTCATTTAATTTAGTCATTATTCTTCATCTGTTGCAGGTCAGCATATTATTCTAATAAGTTACTGTTAAATAAATTTCCTTATGGAACAGAGGTCTCTGTGTTCACTCATTAACAACTTCTTTCTATTGCAACTGTTTAGAATAGCAGACTATTTTAATTTTAATCCATCTAGTTGAAGAAGACAAATTCTGTGCTTGTATTTCTTCACAATCTCTGACCCCGTGACCATACAACACTTCACTTGCATTGTGTTGGAAGTGTGAATTAGACTCAGTTCTAATAACTTAGCTTTAGTCTCTTTACATGGTTGTGCTCGCAGTATCAGGAGCCATTTTTTAATTCTTTGATGTCTTTTTGGAATAAGGTGTTTTCAGGCCTGTTCAGCTAGTACAAGTTGCAGAATTAGACAGAAACAGCTATTAAAATTTATATAATATATATAATAGTACATATACATATGAATACATATATAATGGTATTTAAGAATTTAATGTTAATATTTAAATTAATATTTTAAGAGTTAATTTATCAATATTTATTAGTCATCTTTGAGAACAATGAAACTGATTGCCATAGCAAGGGCTGTATTTTGTTTCCACACCTTAATTCAGATAATCAAAAATCTAGGCTTGTACTGAGTTTCACCAGTGTGCAGCTGCTGGCAAAAGTGAGAGGCTCTTACCTGATGTAAGCCAGACAATCATAAGCATCTGATTTGAAAATTTTCACACTGAGTTTTGGATCTGAATGAAGTTCCATTGTTGTATGCTTGTTCTTAGAGCTGTGACTTTCACCTTAAGTACATTGTCTTTGTGAATTGAGGTACGCCTGCTGCTTCCTGGTGTACCTCAGCTTTCGGTGCTATATGACTTTAGTACCTTTCAGTAATTATTCAGCAAATTTGTTATTATTTGCTACATTTAGCTGTTTTTCTTAGGCTTGTCTCACTGTGAGCATTATACTTCTGCTTTTTAATGAAGTAACATTATTATGCTATGTTTCAGAGAAAAATATATATGCTTATCCTGTTAAAATAGAGTAAGGTTGTAATGGTTTGTAAATCTGTCAGGCATTCACTTCAGTTCTGGATTTGTACATGGTAAGAATAACTTCCTGTTTTACTTTACAAAGCTAGGTGGTACAGACAAGAATTACAGTTTGAGAATCTGACAAGTTGTTAAAGAACAGTCGCAGCACTTGAGAAATCCTTAAAAGAAAATATTGATACTCACTTCTGACCTATTACAGGATCAATAAAATTATCTACTTGCCTGGTGTCCAGCAACCATCTAGATCTAAAAAGGAACTGAATTTCCCTTTTTTTAGCTTTCATAAAGCATCACTATCATCCTGCAACTAGAACATGAAGAATATGGTGATGATTTAGGATGAACTTGGTTGAGTTTTTTTCCTCACCAAGTGAGTGCCACTTCCTTCTTCCAGATGAACCAAAGTGTAACCTTGTCTTCTTCCAGCAGCAGTGAGGAAAAATGCGTTACAGTTCCTTTAGAAAGACTGTTGCTAGAGTTTATGTTGTGATGTGTTTTGGAGTGCTGATAAGCCTCTGAGCTGGTTTCTTTAGAAGCAGTGTCACTGCTCTCCTCCACATTTTGCTGCAGAAATATATCTTTTAAGTGACAAATGCATTACGGAGTTTATTCTACTATATGAGAGGCTTTCTGTCCTCAGCATTTTGTTTTTTATTTTGGTGTATTCCAATAAAAGATCATCTCCTGCAACTCTGCATTGCTTTCAGTTAATAAAGTCATTTTTTGCTTTGAATTCAATCAATGAAGTTCACAGTGGAACTGCGAAGAGATTTTTATTGGCATTGTTCTGAAGTTTTTATCTAGTGCTGTCATTAATATCTTTTTTTGTCATTGTTTTTATAACTCCCTTAGCAGTATAGCAGCAAAATCATAGCCTGTAAGCTATGCCTTTGATTTTTTGGAGTAGGAAGATGGAACTAGTAGTACTCTTTACCTGTCTCTGTAACATCTGAATCTTCCCAGTGTGAATCAATACAAAAAATTGCTTCTGTCAAACTTATCTATTCATGTGAGATTGTATCACCTTTAGCCAGAAAATTAAGGTCTTCTTTTAATTTTTTTAAAATACAATTTTATTCTGGTAAATACCTAGAGATATTGGAAATATAAATTACTTCCTTGAAATTATTTTTGGACAATTAAGATACAAAGACCAGTTTACTTGAAAATATAACTTAAAAACTGAGAATGCTGGTGATCTGAATGTGCATCATCAAATCAAAATATTTTGTTTTCTTACAGACTTTCTAGTCCATAGGTTGTGGTTCAAGGTTTCTGCTTATTTATTTGGTTGCTTTCTCTGTCCTTTTTGAAGATATATATTTTTTTTTTTTGCCATCACATGGTAACAGGACTTCTTAGTTTTTTGAGCAATTTTCCTTGACTTAAGTGTGTTCTTTTGTAGGAGAGTGCATTAAATCTTTTTTTCTTTCTTTTCCCTGATGATAAAATTTTGACTTTTTTCACTCCTTTTTTTTCTTACAAGTGCCTCTGCCCCACTGTTACCATAAATTAATATAGACACTTAAACACTTAGGTGAATTTGGTGAGCTAAGTATGTCTTTTTGGCAGCTGTATTTTGAGGAATTTTGCATGTTAACTTTCAGACTATTTTTCTGTCTTTTCAGGTCTCTGGATGGCAGACTCTGAAAAGAAATGCTGTTTTAAGAGGTATGCCTCATGTAGGCCAAAATATTCTGGACTAGTGTCTATATAAATGATAAGGCTGCACTTCTGAGGAGTCCTTCTGCTGATCCTCTCTGTAACTTTGCATGAATAATAGTTTCAGTGCTGACATCTCACTGAAAGGTGAAAGCTTGTACAGAGATATGCAGGCTTGTCTTATTGGTGACACAGTTTTAGTAGAGAGGCTTGAAATACGTTGCTTAACTTTCTGCTTCATCATCTTAAGAGAACATTGCCCTAGCGGATGAAGCATGAACAAAACAAATTGATTTTCTGAAATGTGCATATCACCTTCTGGCCTCTCCCGACTCTTTGTGTGTGTGTGGATTCGTTTGCTTGTTTTTTAATTGGGAGTATAGTCTGGATGCCTTTGTAAATATCTTCACTTGCTTTTTGCTGTGTTATAAGACTTCCAGACAGTGAGAGGCTGACACCATGCCAACCGCGTCGTTTAAAATAATGTCAGCTGGAACCAAGATGAAGAAATCCTAATCTTTTTGCAAATGATCTCTTTTTTTCATGTTAACTGAATGTTTGGAACATATTCTGTGTTTGTTTGGGGTTTCATGTTCCAGCACTGAAAGAAATTGTCTCTCCTCTCTCCATTGTTGGTATGTTGTTTCTGAATAATTCATTGCTTGGCAGCTGTTAAGAAAACAACCTCTTCAAAACTGAATTCTACCATGTCTCCCATTCGTTTCAGGATTCCTAAGTGGTAGATGTTAAAAAAGTAGGCTTTGTCTTTGTAAGAGAAAGATTGGTCTAATGGAGTATTTTTCTTAACTTTTTTAAAGAGGATCTCTTAATTCATTTTAGACACTTCAAAGGGTTTCCTGTTTGTCTAAAGCAGTACAGTGCTGATTTGTTTTGTTCTGACTTAAAAATAATAACTAGGATGAAGTACTAACAACTTGGGTTAAAAGTGCCTCTTCAGTTATTGACTAAGATTTTGGTGTTGCTCTTTTTCATGCAATGTCCTAAAGAAAGTGATGCTAAGAATTAGGGAAGAAGTAATTACTATTTTCAACACAACCTATGGACAGAAATCAAGATGAGGGTGCTGCACTGCTCCTGGAGGTGCACACTTCTAGGACAAGAGGAATTGTACCCAAGTTGCAATGCAGGAGATTCCTGTGAGACAGTAGGAGCATTTTTTTTCCAGTGAGGGTGGTCAGTCCCTGGAACAGATGGCCCAGAGAGGCTGTGGAATTTCCGTTTTTGAAGGTTTCCTGAGTGAAGCAGCAATAGGCCCACAGTAATGCAATTGAATTGGGCCTGCTTTGAGTGCAGGGTTGGAGTAGAGCAGCTTGGAGAGGTTATCCCATTCTATCCATAGCATTATCCTGTGAATCTCTGTAACGTGATGAAGGGATGCTTTTTTGCATTTTATGTTTCCTGTAAAAATAGTTGAGTCTCTGGTTAGCATGTTTTGTTGTATGTCTTTTTGAGGTGGGTTTTTGGTGTTTTTTTTGTGTTGGTGTGGTTTTTTGGTTTTTGGTTGGTTTGGTTTGGGGTTTTTTTGGGGTTCTTTTTGGTTGGTCGTTGACTTGAGAAGAGTTTTGTGATTATAGAACTGAGGAGTGACTTCTTACTATTCCAGTAACATGGTTTTGAGGGAGGAGAACCATGCTTTGGCTTCAGTGTTCACTTGTTGACTAAGTAAAAAGTAAAACTTAAGACTTTAAATTTTTTTTAATCAAATGTCACTGTTCATTCAATGGATTGAGAATTCCAAAGTTATCTGCAATTTTTAAAGTTTGAGATTACTTGCTGTTGTAGGTTACTATTTGATCAGGTAAATGTCAGAAGAACTAAGAATTTAATTTAGAAGGACTAAGGAATTTCTGTGTTACAGAGATTTGCCTTTCTTGGCTTTGGCTTTCTAAAAACTAAGTTAAGATACATTTTCTGTTGTCAGCTAACTGCTATGTGGCTTTAGTGGGAGCCTAAGGTTTGAAATGTTCAAATGAGCTATTAGGTTTGAAAAACAGTAATGTAAATTTTCAGAATCTGGTCTGTCCTCTGAATTTGCCTGCTTTTATATAGAAGGGTCTGTGAAACTTCATTTCTGAACTTTACTGTGATCCTGAGAAAGACTGAGAAGGTCTTGAGCATGTGTCTTCTACACAGTGATTGATGGGTCACATTACAATATAAGGCAAATGCAAATAGTCTCTTTTAGAGGCTTGCTATTCATACTGAATCCTACACAGTCTAGTGAATTATAAAGTCTTTGTGAAAAAAGAAAAGTGTCAAGTGGCAGGTATCTTTTTATCTGATTTTTGTAAAAAATATTTTTAGGCAAGAAGGTATCAGCCTAGGTTGTGCTTTGGAAAACTAACTTATCATCTCCTCCTCTTATTCTTTCAAGCTGGTGTATGTGACTTTAACATCAATGTGATTCTGTGTGTTTTCTTTTTACAGCAGCCAGGCTTAGATGTTGAGCTCATGCTTACTTCATTGAGTTGCTGTCTCTGTGATTGTGACTGGGTAGCAGTCATGAGCAGCTTAAAATCAGTCAATATAGAAGTTCAGCCTGTTTATTATATGAATAGGCAAAAGTGTTGTGATAGTGTAGTAAATTCATAGGATCATATAATAATTCATGTTGGAAAAGACATCAGGAGATCATGTCCATCATGTGATCTGTAATAGCACCTGAGGGAATGGCATGACTGTGTCACAGGAGATTTAGGTTAGGTGTTGGTGAAAGGTTCCTCGCCAGAGGGTGGCTGGGCACTGGAACAAGATCCCCAGGAAAGCAGTCACAGCAGCAAGCCTGACAGCGTTCAAGAAGCATTTGGACAATGCTTTCAGGCATGTGGTGGGATTGTTAGGGGTGTCCTGTGCAGGGACAGGATTTGGACTCGACAATTCCATGGGTCTCTTCCAACTCAGGATATTCTATGTAATCCAGCTGTTCAAAGGAGAGTAAACAGGCCAGACCAAGTGTCTTAGTGTGTTATCCAGATGTCTGTCTGTTCTTTTAAGCTGCCCAGTTGCCTGGGAAAGTGCATTTAGAGATGGACTTCAAGACTTCTGTAGTTTTTGTTTTTAAGGTAAGATTATTTGTTTTGGAAGCATGTGAATTCATTTTTAGTCTTCTTTTCAGCATATTACTGTTTGAGGGATAGGAAGATGAGTTCTGTGAAAGAGACCACCTGGAATTCAGATTTGAAAAAATACCCCTTTTCCAAAGGGAATGTGTTTAAGGGAGACCTGTATTTGTCTAGAAAATAGAAAAATAGTTTGTGTGATTCTTAGTCAGACTTTTTGGATGTTGTGTAGCCTTGCTGTTAAGTTCCAGTTTGTATGAGATTACTGACATAGATTAATTGCATGTGCAGAATCTGTCAGTAGTCTAAGCAGAAGGATGTCTCTTCATTCAGAATTGTTCAGAGAAGTCCAGCACTTGGTAAACTTACTTTGCTTCTTTTATGTTACTACATGCTGATACGGTAAAAGTAGCTCTTTGAGAGTGCTACCTAAATAATACAAACAGATGCTGAGACTTTGGAAGGACAGTGAGATTTTGTCAAGAGACATCATCTTGCATTTGTGGGAGCCCAGCAGTTTAAAAAAAAACTAACTTGGTCTATAGTTACTTTTTTGATAAACTCAGTATTTGCTTGCTTGATAAACTCAAACTGAAATTTTCAGGTGATTCGACTGATGTAAAATCTTAAATATATGAGAAATATTTTAAAAATTCATTTCTGTACACCAAATGTTAAAGTAATGGGTAGTCTTTATAACAAGGTGGAGTTAAGATGACATAGAAATAGGACTTGGCATATCATTTATGATATACTTGTTAGCATTAATGTTTTGGGATTTTGTACCTTCTGCTTGCTTCTAATCTTGTACTAGTTGGAAAACAAACCAGTGGGAGATCGCAAGTCAGGATTAAAATTTAATAGGAAAATTAAAAATAAGTGTAATAATACAAGGAAAAAAAAGCACTAACAAAGTCAGATACAACCTGACACCCTGTTAGGGTGGTGGTAGCAGTCCAAATGAAGCAGTTCAGTTGAAGCAGTGATCCTGTGGAAGGTCTGGTCTCCTCCTGAAGGTCCAGTGGTAGCTCTTGTCCTCTAACCCTGTAGACAGGGCTAACTTGGGCAGTTCGAGGCCAGGTTATATCCAGGTGGGAATGCTTGGCTCCTCCCTCCTGGGTGGAGCATCTCCCAATAGGATGAGGTAAGTCCATGAGTCATGCGGTGGGTTCTTGATGGCCCATTGTCTGTTATTAGGGGTGAGTCATAGCAGGAGATAACAGCTAATGCCTCACAGCTGGTGGTAATAGAATACTTAAATATGTCTCTGTTGTAACCTAGGACAAATCTCCAGATCTAATTCACATTTTTTCTTCTACAGCAGAATACTTCATACTGTATATTGCTACTTAAAATATATATTTGTTGTGAGTTTTTTTGGTGGGGTGAATACAACATGGCTGTCTTATGTGATGCAAGTGCTGCTTAACTTTTGTTTGGCAATAGGCTGTAGAAACATGGGTATTGTGGGATGCCTTCCCAAGAGCAGATGTGTGGTTTAAATAGATTAGTACCCCTTCTGAGCTGATAGTTAATGTATTCTAGATAGAAATATGAAAGACATCCTGTATTAGCCATCTATCCACATGGAGAGTTTCTTAAGCATTGTAAATGGTAGCCTAGCTTTGTATTTTGTGGTATGACTGTCTATCATTTTCAGATGCAATAATAATGAGAAAAAAAGAGTGGATGGTAAAATTTGCAATTATGTTATTTACTTTGCTCTGAAGTGATACAGAACTGGCAGGTGATAAATGTGGAATTACTTTACATAATGTGGAATTACTTTATGTTTTTAATTAGTTGCTGTGATTAGTGAACTTAATTTCCTATATGAGGCTATAACACTACTCTCTCTACTTTTTTTTTTTTTTTTTAATATTTGTCATTAGTTCTGCTAAAAATTTTTTTCTGTTTCCCTGTAGGAGCAATTCAAGTTTTCTGCAAAGTCTGAGTATTTATGTTATCTGATTGAACTGACATCTTGGTGATATGCCCTTTTTTTGTGAGCTTCTCTCTACCTTTCTAAATAGATAGGAATATGTCTGGCCTTTTTTTAATTTTATTTTTATTAATTTCTAAATTTTTAATAAGTCCTCTTGTTGTAATAGGTTAACTGGTTTGAAAAGCAAGAGGAGCATTTTGATATTCTTGTTCTTCCTGAGACTAGAAGATATGGGTCACAATTGCACAAAATGCAGGCTTAAAGTCTGACAATGAGAGCTTGCATACAGACCTTAAAAGTTGCATTGTTTATTGGAGATCAAGGTATGTTGAAGCTACCATGTCTGGATCTCTCTGTGAGCAGAAAAGAAATACTTTCCCTGTCTTAGTAGCTGCACGAAAACAGTGTGGGACAGGGCTTCTGGAGATATCTCTTGCTGTAGGTTTTATCACATTTTGAAACTGAGATGTCTACTGCCCTGGAAAAACCTGTTACCTTTCTGTTGCTTCTTCCAGTAGTTCTTATTTTCAGTCCTTTAAACGTCTATTGAAAGAGACTTTCTGTCCTCCTTGAAAGGTGTATGAGATTTTCATAAGGTTGCTTTGTTAGGCTTGTTCTGGATGTTCTAGAAGATATTAATTTTTCCAGTGCCAAAATGCGTATGATCTTTTTCCTGTTAAGTTGCCAAAGTGTGTATTATTCTTGCTATCCTATTTTTTCTGTTTTCCTGGCACAATGGGCTTTATTACTATATTGTATTATTTTTGCCTTTGCTGTGTAATTCAGTCACTGTTCTCATAATACCATACCCATCTGGATTTTTAAAAAATTTTTTGATGTTTCTTCTAGTGGCAGTATATCTCTACTGTAGTGAGGAAAAAATTGCAATTTTTTTTTTAGAAAATAAACAATTTCACTTTTACTGTTAAGTCGTTGGCTCTTCTACCTTAGTAGTGCTTGGATTCTGTCTGCGGTGATAACTGAACACCTTCTCAATTCCTGCCTAGACAAGTAACTAGGGTTGTATTCATATTACCTTTCTCAGGATCTGTGTAGGCTAATTACTCTTTTGCCTGTTGTGAATTGCATTTTCTAGCGTGCTGACTTTCTATTTAACTGGTGGCTTGATGCCATCCCATGAACTCTTCTTGAAGAGTGATGTATAATAGCTCTTCCTCATCACCACGGAAATGTACATACCTCATGCAATAGTTTTTAACTGATGACTTCCTGCACTAACTTGCAAGGATTTAATCTGTGTCTGGTTTTCAGAGGGTTAAAAAGGATTATACAATTTAGAATTTTAATGTGTGGGTGTTGGATATGCTTTTCCATAGTTTATAGTGGAACATAAGGTACTTTTCTGCACTGGAATAGTCCATATTGGTGTGGAAGTTTGCCTTTTGATAGTTCTTTTTTCTTAGTATCACTTCCTTGAACATAGGAAAAAAAGATGACAAAATTAAAGATCAGACAACCTTGTTCCAATATTTCTGTGTGAAACTTGGGGAACCTGCTGTCACCATTCAAATTCTGAAATGTTTTTCAAACTAAGCTAGGTGAAAATCAGTATGTGTGAGCTTGGGACAGTAATATCCCCTTAAGGGAAAATAGTGTAATTTGGTGACTTCTGCAGTGTGGGAACCAAATACAGTAGGTTATAAGCAAGTATTTTCTGTTAATTAACTAGAATGCTTTCAAGTTGTGGTAACAGTGCAATTTTCAGAGTATTTTGAAAAACATAATACCGCTGTACTTAAAAGATAATAGTTTTTTTGTTAAGGCACGGGCTTTGTGTGGTGTTTTCTCTCTAAGCAATTGGGGTTGCTACAAAAAAAAAAGTTAAATGAGGTTTTTAATTTTTGATTTCTAACTTTTCTTCCTTTTAAAGGTGCTTATGCGATCCCCTGCTCAAAAGAAAGGAATAATGTCTAGTTCAAGTTTTAGTACAATAAACTGCAACTCTGCCAATGAAATTATTTTAGTCTGTAATGTACTCTTTATTAACTTGTGTTTAAATAAAAGGGATTTCAGGAGGTTTATGTTCCAGCCCTGTTATTGAGAGACAAATTCAAAATTATGCTTTCACGTACTGACACAAGGCAAACACTTAAAAATGCAGTTAAACCTAATAGTTGCTTTGACTTTTCAACTGTCAAAACACTTTTGATTCTGAAATTACTTTGAGGATTTTCTCCGTTTTGAGTTTTCCAGCATTACTAGACTGAAAAAGATGACTCAAGTTACCAGGGTAGTAGGGTTTCACCTTAAGTCTTAATCCTTTGGTTGGTAGAAGAGCTATTAGTAGCATGCCAGAAGGGCCATTTTCTGTGCTGTTGCAGTACTGACTCATGAAATAGTGTGGGTTTTACCTTGTTTTGCTTCTGTGAAGTGACATAAAAGTTGGTGCCACTACTATGTGTGCACATGAATATATATTGTATGAAACTCTAAAGCTGGGTTAATACTAGTTAATAATTTATTCCCAAATAACTGTGGCTGTGTTACTTTATGATATATCTCTTCCACAGACACCAAAGATGCTAACAAGAAAGATTAAGCTTTGGGACATTAATGCCCATATAACCTGTCGTCTGTGCAATGGATACCTGATTGATGCAACTACGGTAACAGAATGCTTGCATACTTGTAAGTAGAAGTATAATTAAGTTAAAGTTTCAGGTTTGGTTTTTGGTGGGGTTTTTTTTTGTGGGTTTGGTTTTCTTTTGATTTGTTGGTTTTTTTGTTGGTTTTTTTTCTTTTTTGTTGTTGTTGTTTCTTTGGTTGGTTTTTTGTTTTGTTCTGGGGGGGTTTTTGGGTTTTTGTGTGTGTGTGTTTGGTTTATTTTGGTTCTTTTTTTAATATTGATATGTAATGTGTTGTAATGGTTTTCAGTTGAAATTTGAAATATCTATTGTGCATCAGTCAAAATTGCATGGTCTTTACTAGACACTTCTTTTCTTTAACAGATTATTGGCTTTTTTAACAAAGCAAATGAAAGGAACATTAAAGCTGTACTGCATAAACTTGAAGCCATATACCATTAGTGGTAATGTAAATATTCAAGAATGCAGTCTGTCTTCCTGTTAAAGGAGTATGGAATACCTAGTTCTTTCTTCTGTGACAGCTGGTGTAGCATATGTTCTCCACCTGGAACCTTTCAGATGTCTCTTTCTCTCCTGTTCCTCTGCAGAAAGCAGAGTAGTTTGTCGATCAAGAATAAGTATGTTTTATTGTACTCTAGAAAAAAGCTTGTATTCCAAAATACTATGGTAAGGTAGTTGGTTGTTGTTAAGTTACTTTGTGAATTTCTGCTTTCATCTAAGTGAAGGATGACCTAGAACCTTGCAATGCATCCCACATTTTAAAATTATTCTGTCACAATATTTATGTTTATTCTGATAAAGCTAGTATGTTGTTCAATTAGCTTAATGACTTACAGTCCTAAGTTTTCTTAGAAGGCAATTATTTGGTGACTGTGTCTTCATCATAACACAAAAAGTTTCAGCAGACTTCTTCGTCACCGAATATACCTGGCAAAATGGAAATGCAATGCTCATAATTTGTCAGTGATTACATTTTTTATTATATTCCATTTAGAAGCTCTGTTTATCATCATTAATGAATTTGTTGTACTTGTCACACTTCATCTCTTTTCAGGTATCTAGAATCTAGGATCATAGAATGGTTTATTCTATGATTCCAAGAACCACAGAATGGTTCTTGAAACTAGAATCTAGATCCAATCACCTGGCCATGGGCAGGGTCAGCATCTACTGGATCAGGTTGCTCAAAGCCCCATCTAAACTGGCCTTGGATACTTCAGGGATGGGACATCCACTACTTACTTCTTTGGGCAACCTGTACCAGTTACCCTCACAGTAAAGAATTTCTTTCTAATATCTAATCTGAACCTATCCTCCTTCAGTTTGAAGTAATTCCCACTTTTCCTGTCAGTACATGTCCCTGTAAAAGGTCTCTCTCCATCTCTCCTGTAGTGCTCTTCAGATATTGGAAAGCTTCTTTAAGGTCTCTCTGGAGCCCTCTGTTTTCCAGGCTGAACAACCCCAACACTCTCAGCCTGTCTTCTTAGGAGAGGTGCTCCAGCTCTGTGATCAGCTTCATGGCCCTCCTCTGGACTCGCTCCAACAGGTCCATGTCATTCTTATGTTGGAAGCCCCAGAACTGGATGCAGTAATCAGCATTTGTTTCACGTCTCAATTTCCATAGTGTGTTTTCAGAGAAAGATCCTTAAGCTAGACTTCTTCTTAGTTTTCCCCAAATTTCTTTACTGCTGCTACTAAGAAGATTACAGACAAAATGAATACAAAATTGAATACAAGTTAACATGGCTGACACAGAGCTAGAAGGTAGTTTTTCATTGTTCTTTAAAAATTAAACAAAACCTCTCAGATACCCCTCAGCTGACATCATCCGTACCATCTCTTATATTTGTTTATGGAGGAAATATGTAGATTAATCCACGGTTCTACAGTGCTTGCTTCAAAAGCCAGGGAATGCACCTTACTACCTTTTCCTGCTGCTTTTTCTGTTTTGGTTTGGTTTGGTTTTTTTTTGTTGTTGTTTTTTGGGTTTTTTGTTTGTTTTTTTTTTTTTTGTTTTGGGTTTTTTTTGTTTGTTTGGTTGGTTTTGGTTTTTTGTTTTGTTTTGTTGTTTTTGTTTTGTGTGTTTTGGGTTTTTTGGTGTTTTTTTTGTCAGGTTTTTTCCACCTTGTTTTTACCTTATTTTGACAGTTTATATTTTACGAACACTACCTCCCTGTTTGTCCTGTAGAATTAGTTTTATGAGAAGAGGCACAGAGTCCTGTCTTTTTTTTAGAAACTTCATACATGTTGGCATTGTTTGTATTGTCTAAGATAATTCTAATAACGTATGTTCCTGGAAAAGCATCCTTGCAAAATCTATCATGAAAAGACCTTGTCTGTTGAGATAGTGAGGTCTTGAAGTTTTCATTCTGTTCTACTCAGAACTGCTCAGTTTTCTTAACTTTTTCATTTTTCTCTAATTTCCTGATCTTCAGCCATTCAGTGGTAAATGAGGTTCTTGAGTTCTTTGGTGAAAGTAATTTGGAGGACCAAGGTTAGTCCTCTGGAGGAACAGGGCCAATTTTTATAAAACTTTATTCAGAAGAAAACAAAGTTTTTTTGCTTTCTTTCCTACTTGTTTCTCTGCTGTTTTAGTTTGTTGGTGACAGATAGGTCTGTAGGCCAGTAGCTAAGAACTTCATTAGTAGTAACTCAGTCTTAAGTATTTTTTTAGGTTATATCTATTCCTTGATTAAAATTCTAATGGTATATGCAGATCTTGCTAAGCTTTTTGTTTATAATGTCAGTTTTGTTAGTGTTTACATGTGAAAGCTGTCCTTCTATGTCATGAAAGGGACAACTTCATATGATGAAAGGTATCATATTCTGGATTCATCAGGATGATAAAAGGTCAACTTGAACTAGATACAGAAATGAAAAAAGTCAAGAGAAATAAAACTGTTAAAATTAAAAAAGTGAGCATTAACCTTGCCTGTTCCTGTTCTGGTGAAAGCTCTCTGATGTATTTAAGAAATCAGAAAATGTACAGCTCAGTTCATGCCCACAGTCAGTGCCCATGTATCTGAGTAAACAGAGATCAGCAATATGGGAAAACCAAGATAATGGAAAACTCTAGCAATACTATGGTTTCAGACCGTAGAATGATTTCCATGTTGTTTGTCCATTACTCCAAAGACTTCTGGTTTTGGGACAGTTTATTAATCCCAACCTGATCCCAGAGAAAAAGAATCTAGAAGGCTGTAGCACCCTTCATAAGCCATCTAGTTGCATTTATTTGGATGCTGTGCTCAGACTGACAAACCTGCCAGAACATTAGCCAGCTTGAGACCAGTTCATTTTAGGAGGAATCTAGTCCAAACTGGAAGATGTACTGACATGGATTGATGTTTTAGATATCATAGAATCACAGAACACTTTGGGTTGGAAGCAGCCTGTAGAAGTCACCTAATGTATCATCACTGCAGTGAGCAGGGGCATCTTCAGCTTCATCAAGTTGCTCAGAACCCTTGGTAAAGCTGTGCTGTCTGGAATCACTCCCTGTCCTCCATTTGCCTTAGCACAGCTTCTAAGAGGATCTGCTCCATGATCTTCCCTAGCACAGAGTTAAGGCTGACAGGTTGGTGGTTTCCAGGTTTCTCCCTTTCTGCCACTTCCTAAAAGTGGGTGCAATGTTTCCCTTTTCCTAGTAACTGGGGATTTCATCTGACTGTCCGGACAATTCCTGTGAGTTGCTTGGCAACTACATCAGCCAATTCTCTCAAGACCCTGGGACACATTTCATCACGTCCCAGAGACTTAGGTGTATTCAGGTTCCCAGGTGTTCATGAAGCTGATCTTGTCATACACTGAAAGGGACTTCACTCCTCCAGCCTCTACTTTGTGGAGAGGTGTGGGAAGAGAAATTGCCAGGGAAGACTGAGGCAATCTCAGCATTCTTCTTGTGCATTGTTATGGGTTTGCCAGTTGTGTTTATCTGGGGATACACATTCTTTGACCTTCTTTTTCTGACTGACTTATCTATAGAAGCCCTTATAATTCTTCATGTCCCTTGACAAATTCATCTTCAGCTGTGATTTGGCCTTTTTGATCCCTCCCTACACAAGTCAGCAACATCCCTGTAATTTTTCCAGGATACCTGCCCCTGCTTACTCTGTCAGATTCTGCTTTCATTGACTATGTAAGACTGGGGTTTGGCTTCACTTCTGCAAATGGATTTACTGCTCTGGCACTTTGCTGGAGCAAACTGCTGTGCGTAATGTGCAAAGCTATGAGGCTTTGTCTAACCTCTGCCACCAACAGTGCTGTCATTCCAAGTGTGTAAATGCAAAGCACAATGCAAATTTACTATGCTTCATTTATTGATACTTTTTTTTTTTAATTAAAAGTGTTTATGTAATTGTACTTTCTTCTTGTTTGAGAGGTAGATGGCACTATAGTTACAGAAATCCTGTCATTTTTTGTGATAAGTGCATTAATACTAAGACTACATCAACTACTGCACTTCAAGCAAAAGCTATTCCTCCCATGTTTTTTCCATACCCTTTTGAGTTGTAACTTCAAGTGAGTCAGGATATCATGTAATAGTGTATTTTATGAGTAGTCTTTTGGGGCAGGACAGAGGAAAGCAAAGTATAAATAGTTTACTTGGAAAGAGAGATGGGTGATTGTGTGTATACATATAGAAATGTGCAGCTTTATAATGTACGACTACTTCAGCAACTCCTACCAGGACATTTTACTAATACTGAGAGTCTGTGCCAATGTAATTTCTTTTCTGGTGAAAGTTTAACTGTCCTGTACTCTGTGAAAGTTAGAATTAAAATAACACCCAGATATCTACTTTCGAGCTTTGGAATTTTTTTTTTATGCTGGATTCATTGCCATCACACACATTTTTTCTGTATGTGGCCATGGTTAAAGCAAACATATTTTGTTTAGTACCTTAATGGCATATAGTTCCTTTAATGTCATCCATGCAAGCTGAATGCTGACCTGCTAGAAATCATTGTTCTAGTAAATTGCAAAGTGTCATTTTGTGTTGTATTCTGTATTAAGACATTTTTCAATAGGTATGTGTTGCGGGGGCACGGATCA
>VZTX01021532.1:389950-621263 GCA_013400915.1 Pardalotus punctatus | reverse complement strand
TGGTTGTCCCCCCCCCCCCCCCCAGTTACTCTTAAATTTCATTAAGGCAAAAGTCATAGGTTTGGTCTTGGTGAAAAATCTCTTTCTTTCTGTTATATTTAGAAGTATGGCTGTCCATATTCTGTTCTTACCATGTTCTTACTGCTTTGACCAGTCTCCAGAGTTCAGCTGCAAGCTGTAGGTCTGGTTTGAACTACAGAATTTGAATTCCTGTAATTTCTTCTGTTACTGTCCTGATGGCCTTGTTGGATGTACAAGTAACTGAAAGCTAACTTTTCTAGAAAATAAAAAGTAGTAGGTTACATTTGACAAGTCTAGCTGCTGTCTCCAACTTCTTGGAAGTGGGTGGGAAGTTTAGAGACAGCTAAACAAAGCTGTGGTGCTGGCATAACAGACCCACTTTTGGGTAGGTGGGGTTCCTGTGGATATAGCTATCTCCTTTTTCTAGGAACCCAACATCCATTTCATGTCAGTGTAGGTCAGTCCAGATGGAAATGCACTTAGAAGTTGCAACAGCATCCATGCTTTCTTTCTCCCTTCTTTCTGGCTGTTACAAAGGAGGAGTTTGTCACTGCTCGTGGCAGCTCTGAGGGGTATGAGGGAAAGTGTGTAGATGTTTTTTCCTGTCTGTGAGGGACAGCTGTAAAAGGTACAGTGAGCTGGCTGTGAAATATCAGTTCTTCCTTTTGGCTGTGGCAAGCAAACATTCATCAAAGGATCCTTCTCTGTGTGTACTTGATGCTGATGATGTGCTCTTTGTTATAGCTTCAAGCCACATCTAAATAGCAAAAAATTGTTTACTGAACACTGTATTTAGTGAAATTTGTTAAAGGGGATAGTACAGGTAACATTATTGAGAGGTCTGCATTTCTTAATGCTAAACACAAAAAACCTAAACCTGTCTTTTCATGCTGCTTGCCTGTATTGTAAGGGCTAAGGCTCTCAAGTCACAATACAAAAGTTTATAAATTTTTCTGATAAGAGTAATGTGTGATTGAAGACTGAACTTGCAACTGTATTCTTTCTCAGCCTGTCACTGCTTGATTGCTGTAATTGCTCAGTTGTTGTGTCAGGTGCAGTTGTCTTAATATGACTTCAGTCATAGAGTGGCATGTATTTTTTTTTTTCTGTGACTGTCTGGTCCAGTATGCTCTCCTGCTATACTTAAGTATTACTTATTTCGAGAACAAAACCTGAAGAACTTTGACATAGCCAAACTGAGTATTGGCTACACTTTGCTTGAATGCTCTGCTTCAAAAATGCAAATTTATAATTTGCAAAAGTGCAAGTTATAAATATAAATTAATCCCTAATGTCTTTGTTATTGACTAGGGAATTTAGTTACCCAGATTGGAATTGTAGAGATAGGGTACTGACAGCAGACAAGAATAATTCTGAATCTTTTATGTATGAGGGTGTCTGTGAAAAAAGATTCAAAGTCTGGAAAACCCATGGGCTTTGTTTATTTATTTATATATTTCTTTAATATAGGAAGCACCTGCAGATGTTTTTCACTATGGGTAACTGGATGCCTTTTAGGGCATAACAGAAAGCAGTGATGCTACTTGCATGACTGTTTTTTCTTTGAAGTACACTGGTCCAGTCTTCCCCTCCTCTGGACTTTGAAATCCTGAAATTTAACTTAGTCCTAGCCATAAGGCTGGAGATTAGAATGCAGTGGTGTTGCTTTTTTCTCCTCTCATGTTAAAGTTGTAGCCCCGTGCAGACAGGAAGCAAATTACTTATAGAGACAATACAAAATTGTAATATGGTATTGATCGCATCCTTGTAAGAAGAAGTGATTCAAAGTTATCCAAATGTCTATAATTAAAAAAAAAAAAATTATTGTAGGTAGTGAATATTGAGTGAAACCACCTAAGAAGTCCTGACATAGTAGTGACTTGACTTTTTGGAGTGGTAGTAAGACTGTCTTGACAAAAGTCTGTGGAACCCTAAATGTTACTGAAAAGGATAGAAGACTTAAGTTCAGGTCTTAAGTAAATGGATTTCTAAGTTTTCAGCTCAGCAGGGTATTCATCTTTAGGGCTTTAACATGTAATGCTATAATAAACACCACTTAAAATTCTGGGCTTGCATTTTAAGTGGCTTGGCTTCTTTGAAACTTTATGCTTCAAATCCCGTGAGCAGGTATAGGGCACAGAAGTATCACTGTAGTTTTCTATGACTATAGCCTATCAGTGCTGTTTTGAGTCTTGCATTTGGATTAGTTTTAACAGTGTGTGTTCAGTAACTCCTGGTTAGTCAAGTAACACTTGGTGAGAGTTGAGGCTCTTCTTACAGTGGGAGAAAACTGTTGGCAGATATGTTGATAGGAATGGATGGTGAAAGTGTTGTGGTGAGTTACTGTGTGGTAGCTCTCCCTTGAAAGGGCATGAAGAAAATAGAAGAGAAAACAGCCAGTTGAAGGAAGGGTTATTTCAAAAGGACACTGTGTCCCTTAAGCATGGCATTTTTGGTTGAATGGCTTTTTAACTCGGTTTACAAGTACGTGCTAGTGTCCTTACGGTATTGCACAGCTGGTGATCACTTCAGTGTAAAAAATTTAGACTAATCACCCTTTGAAAACAGTATTATTAAAAAATGTTGCTAAATCTTTGAGACAGACTTGCCCCATAGTTGCCACTTGCAACTGTGGCAGAATTTTGGAAGGGACTCAAACAAATGTACTGTTCTGATGCTCCAGAGAGAAGCACTGAAGTAGAATTTAAAAAAGAAATTGAAGATCACAGAGAAACCAGCAGGTTTGGCATTTTTTTATGGAACCTTAGCTTTTTTTTCCTTAAACCAGGATGAGTGTTGCACTTGGAAGAAGGTGGCTTATTCTGTTAGGCAGTCTTGATTTTTGTAGTATTGTCCAACAAAATAGAAGAGTTCCATGCTGAAGGCATTACTTCTGTTCAGTTGAGACACCAGAGGCACCCATGCCTGAAAAAATGTCAAGTAATTGCTCTGTGTGTGTGGTTTGTAAAAGCACAGCATGGCAAAACTCACATTACTCAAGTCTCCAAAATATAAATTGCCAGGGGGACTGGGGAATGGGAAAGAAGGATAGCATTAACTTAATAGCCCCTTCAAACTTAAGTGCAGAAAGCCTTCCCAGGGAACTTTCATTATTTTGCTGGGTTTCTAATTTCTTTTCTAGAATGTTTTCTTGCATGTACCTAAATAAAAATTATAGTAATTCATTAAACTAAATAAAGTAGGTGAGAATAGGCAAAATCTTCCCATTTTAAGCAGTGTTTTCTAAGTTTTCTAAGATGAGTCTTTCAGAAAAGTAAAGCTCACCATGCTTTTTTAATGCTCATTGTTAAAGTAAGATTGGACAGCTGTCTTTGTAGCATTCTGTATTACAGAAGGAGGATATTGAGCCACTATTCAGCACTCTTAGTCTTTGATAAATTAATCTGACTGTTTGGCATCAAGTACTTAATTGTCATTTCATATGTGCTAAAATACTTTTCTAAATACTTACCTTCATCCTCAGGATGCCTGCAGAGGTGGGGAAACTCTTATATCGACTGTTTTCCCTGAATATATAGTGTATGTTCTGTGAAGGAAAGTGGAGTATTCTTGCTTGGTTAAAGTCTCAAATAAAGCCATAAGATTGGCACTAAGGTGGGGAGGATTCCATGTGGTACTAAAGTATTTTCCAAAATGCAGATAACAAAATGTAGAGAAGAGAATATGTTTTAGTAGCGTCACTTCCCTTGTATCTAGGTGCTGCTTCTGTGTTTTATTTCTCTTGTTTGGCATTGAAATAAGTTTTCCACTTTTGCCTAATAAACTGGAAAATACTGGGATTGTAGAAAAAAAGCATAGATGGAGCTTAAGCTCTTTGGTAAATCAAGTCAATTAAGTAGTCTTTCCCAAAGAGCAAATCAAATTAAAAGATGTTTTAACTTGCTTAAATTAAAGATTAAAAGAAGAAATATTTTCAACTTTTCTTTTCATGTTGTTGGATCTGAGCACTCTTTGAAGAGTATTAGGGATTCCAGCTTTCATTTTGAAAAGCAGAGTATGTTTATGATACTGTCATTAGGGGAATATTTAGCCTCTGCGTGCATGTAGGGTGGGTTGAATAGTTCTGTCAGTTTTTGCAGGGTATCGTAGCATTTCTTGATATCCTAATGAAAAGAACTTGAGAACTTGCGGGTGTTAAAACTTATTTTAATGGTTCTGTAAAGCTTAGTATGAGGAAAACCAGGAAGATACTCTTGCCCACAGCCTTTAACTAGTGCAGTTCATGTAACTTGCAATGAAAATTCAGGTTACCTGAACAACAGGTCCCAGAAACCTTTAATGAAAGTGAAGGGTTAAGCAAGAAATTACAGACTGCTTTGGATTTAATTTTGAAGTTGCTATTCTAATGCAAGAGTCCACTCCAGTTCTGGCAGCAGCTGTAGCTGACTGGAACTTCAAGAGGCAAAACATTGCTGTGCTCCTAGAAGCTTCTGACTTCCGTTTCTGAACTGTATATGGTCTTCAAGTGTTCTTTTTAACAAAACTTATTTTTTTCATGAAAAATCCCAAACAAATAACAGACATGAATGCCCTGTCTATGCAGAAAGAACACTGGTGTCCTGGTTAGAAATTGCTGAAGTGGCTTTCTTTTACCTCTATGTATTTTTCATGTGCCTCAAAATTTGATTTGTGTCCAACTTTCAAGGTCTAATCCACAAGGAGAAAAGGAGGATGAACTTGAGAGAAGAAAAAATCCAAATCCATGTTCTGTTTGAACTAGTACAGTGAACAGAATAGAACACATGCTTACAAAAGAAACCTCTGCTAAAATTAATGTATTTTAACTTAAGGCTGTGTCTTTAAGTTACAGTAGTTGTTTCTAAAATGTTCAAACAAAAAAGTTAAGTTTACTGCTAAAGCAGTCTACTGCTGGAGTTTTCTGCATTTCCAGATCAGTAGTACAGAAATTCAGGACTCATTTACACTTGCAAATTATCAGCTGGTTGGGACAACAGTAGAACTGATATTGAATTGTCTAAATTCAGCATTACCCATCTTATTTATCAGATTCAGGAAAACTTTTACTCTGCAATCCAGAGCAGGCTTGAGGTGATATAATTTAGGGAAAGGATGGAAGAGTCAGATCCTGATTGCCCTGTCCCTAATGGATGTGGCAGAAAAACTCTTTCCCTTCATTCACCAACTGCATTTACCACTTTTGGAGTAGGTTTTTTCATTTGGAAATGTCTTGGCAGAAGTTTTGGGAAGCCAACAGAGGGAGACTGCACAGCAAGGGGTAGAACAGAGCTGCTTCGCACAAGCCAATTTGGCATCCTAAAGCACTCCTGTGAGAGATGGTGAGGAATTTCAGTCTTTGTCCTCATTCTGAGTGTGGATGGTCACAGTGAGTTCAGCATACAAATGTGTCTTCTAAGCAAGGTGTTTGGAACTGATAGCCAAAGCATTCAAAGTTTAAGTAAGTCCTGACCTAAGTGAGATGCTTCTTAGTGTTTAAAAATTGCCCTGATTATCATGAAGATTTTCCTATAAACGTAATTAGTTCACAAGTGAGAATTCTAGACTAACTCAGATGCAGCAATGGCTTGGCCCTTCTACTCTCACCACTCTACCAAATTGACAGTTGTGGACAACACTTTCTGGTCAAATTTTGTTTGAGAACCATCTCTCCAGGGGGTTTCTTAAAAGTGTTTGGGAAGAGATGGTCCTGATTGTGTAGTAAGCCCTAAGACATGAGTGTTCTAAGGAGTGCACGTTACTTTGATTTTTCTCACCAGACATTTGGACATGTGTGGTAAGGAACAATGCTGAGTCTTAAATTATGATTTCACAGTGCTCTGCCTAAATTTAGTGTTAAACAGCTCTGTAGTGTTAGACTGTAATTTCCCTGGAGGAATCTTTCTGGGCCAGTAAGCCAGTGGAAGAGGGGGGCGAAAAAAAAAAATCTACTGTTTCATACTTCGGTACCGTGTTGCATAAAAATTGTTGGACTTGTTCTGCCCCAGAGAGGGAATAGAACTAAACAATGCTGTGTCTCGTGCTTCCCTTTATTAATTGTAGTGCATACCCTTACTGTTCCAGAAGAGATGCTGGTGTTCTGCAAGTGGGTTTGTCAAGCTTATATAACAACTTTATTTCAGATATAGTAGATTATATGAGTTAATGCATGCAGTGGGTTACTGTAAAAGCAGCACTATTCAGCACCTTGCAGTTCTTGCACTTTTTTGCCAGCATGCACAGATGTGTTGGTTTCTATTAGTAGAGACACCTATTTAGTTTCAGTGTTTGGGCCAATAGAGATGCATGGGAATGATTTTAGAAGCAGTTCATGCAGCATTAATAAAATTAGTTTAGTCCTCTTTATGGCAGCTGGTCACAGAGTGATTACCTTCTCTTACCTAAAAATATGTAAAAGTTTGCTAGGTAATATAATACTTAGACAAACTTTACCATGTTGTTGTATTTCATGCGAAGACCCTACCCTGGGTAATTGTGCCTTTCTCTATTTTCCAGGTATATCAGATAAATGTGAACATGAATATGTTCCTAGTGACAATGAATCTTCATAGTTCAGTGTTTGAATGTAGTATGTACACATGACAATACTTCCATCCTGCCTTTGAATGTTACCTTCAGGTCTAAATTTTTGATACCTTCCATCATTTGATACTTCTCCTTGAGAGAACTGTGTTAACTTGGTTGAACTATTGCTGAATGTAAGCCATCCCTGGATGTAGCAAAGTCAGATTTAGACTTGAACCTCATCCAGTCAGGTGATTTTTTTTAAAAAAAATTATTTTATGGAAAGAACTCCTGTGGGTTTGGGGGGAGGAGGGGGGTTTGTCCCTTTATCCATAATGCAATGCCTAATCTGTGCTGCAGAGGGGAACAGTCCGAGCCAGTAAACCAGCTGTGTACCCCTAAGTGGAAGTCATTCTTTAGACCAGCCTCCCTGTTCTTGCAGATTCTGAGGTGGACTGAAAATGTCCTGATTGACCAGAGCAGGGTTCTGGTGGCACTTCCTTCACAGTTTATGCTGTAATATTTACACTCCAAGTATCTTGCTAATTTTGATTACACTGATGTCTCTAGTTTACTGTGTAATCCTACTGTATTGAACCCAGAAGCCAACTGTTTTGGTGCTAGACAATGTTACTGAGACAGTGAAGTTTTCAAGCAGAAAGCAGAGTAGAGAAATAACAAAGATATCCTTGTAAGGGCAGTAATAATAGTGGTTTTCATTTGGATAGTTCTATCAGTTGGAATCTGTGAATGTTAAGAATGTGTACACTCATCTAAAAGTGCATTAAGCTAAGCAGGCTTCTTATTTTGTTTCCACATGGCATAATTGAGGAAGTGATGGTCTCCCTTTTTGGAGCTCTACTTCAGAACATAGGTACACTTCTAAAATGCAGAAACAATAACCTAGAAAATTTCAGTGAAGTGAACTGAGTCCAGGAAACTTGTTTACTTTTTCTGCTCTAGTTCATCACTTGACACACAGGGATTGGCAGGTCTGTCAGTCATGTAGACCTGAAGGTCTTTGGGTGAAAAAATGCTTGTAACCTTTAAAAGAATTATGCTCTGTGTATTACATTGAGCTTCAGTTCATATGTATACTGGTTACTAAAATAACCCGAGAAATTGTCCTTAAGGTCCTTTCCAACTCAAGATATTATTTGAGTTTATGATCTAAAACGTTGACAGAGACCATCTCTTAAATCACCTGCAAAGATCAAAAAACAGCTTTGAAGACACAGCTCCTTATCTTTAACATGGAAGGTGTAAAATTAAATCATTCCTCTCTTTGGCAGAATACTTGAAATGTTTTTGAGGTGAATTGGGTTTTTTAGCTGAAGATGCATTTGTGACAAATTGATAGCAGAGCTTCTCAGCCAAATACTGGGTAGGCGCTGACCTGAGTTAATAAAAATGCTACTAATTTTGCTACGCTTCTTATTTGCCAGTGCTTTATTTTCCATAAACAATATTACCCAAGTTCCCAAAGAAACCAGAGTATTGTCTTGCTGGAAACCTGTGTTAATAAGCAAAATCGAAAAGTCCTTCAAAGCGGTGGAAAGTGAAGGTGAATTTTTGTTTTAGAAATTCATCCTGCAGCTGCTACAGACAGCTGATTGGAAAGAAACATCAGTTGGTAGAATGGTTTTTCTTGCCTGTTTGGTGTTGACTAAAGCACAGACAGGTAAGTGTCACTCTGAAGCCAGTTGAGGATATCTAATGGAGCTTTTTAATTCTTCTAGTGTATAGCGAAGTAACAGTAAACTATCAAAAGCAGAGATTTTCATAATGGTGTCTGAATGCTGACTTAAACACAGCTTGTTGCTTTGGAAGCCTGGATGTAGTCTGTATTGGCTTTCTCCAAGTTGGCCTGTTTTCAAACTGAACCTGGCTGAATTCTTTATAAACTTGTGCCAACATACCTGGCATTGTGGATGCTTCTTAGTTTATTTCTGTGCAGGTTTGTGGGTAAATGACCTATTAATATAAGAGAATAGTTATGAAAATAGGAAAAAACTACTGCAGAAAGGTCTAGTAATAGGTATTTCAGATCTTCCAGATCTAAAGATGTTACTTTGTGGGAAATTGCTAATAGTTGGTTTTTTTTTTTTAAAGTAAGTATTTCAGATGACATGCTGCTTTTTTTTTTTACTTTCAGTGTATGCTCCACTGAACTGACACTTTTCTTCCTAGCAAGTTGTTTCCTTCCTCTGTTCACGTTGTACTTGTTGCAAAACAGTCCTTAGTGTTCATGCAGTTGTTGAGCTATTGAATAGAACCTATTAACAATATTAAACTATACAATTTTTTTTTTGTCGTTGTAGGAAGAAATCTGCTTCATCTAATTCAATGCTAATTCAGTCCTGCTAATCTGCTAGTACTGTAGATTGAAAAATTTTTTTGCTGTTGCCAGGATACCCTGTAATGGGCAAGAAGCCTGAGAGAATACAAAACGTTCTGATATTTTAACTTTTAAAAACTTTTGTGTTTAACAGGTAAGAAACTATTAAACTTCACTTACAGCAGTAGATTTAGCTTCCGCATCTCTAAAGCCTTATCCTGAAGCATTCAGAAACCACTTAAATTTTAAGCTTTTCATGTCCCTGATGTTCACTACAGTCACCTGATTCTTGTATGTTCACATTTACCTCTTTCTAAGATGCAGTTCCTTCTGCAGTTCAGGCTTTGTGGCTGTGCCTTCCCTTTTCTTGCAGCATTTTTCTGACTACTTTCTAGCTGGCTGATTCTAACTTTGTCTTTTAACCTACCCTGCTCTTGCACTATTTTCTTTCTCCACTCTGCTTTGGTTTACTGTGACAATCAAGGGGTGTTCTAGACACTGTTGTGGATATTCTGTTTGTTTTACAGTGTTTTGCTTTTGTAACAGGAAGTGTATCTGCTGCCCAACCTTTTTTGAAAGAGTTTGAAAGCAAATGTGTTCATGAACTGACATACCATAGGTATGAGTGATGAGTGGACACTATAGATTTTTATATTGAAGTAATACTGTCTTCTGCAATTAAAGTTTTGGTACTAAACTGCATGTTTCAGTGCAAAAATGTCTTTTGAGTAGCTATGCATTGTTTAGCTTGCATTATATATTTCTATGGTATCATGGGCTTTTCTCAGTGCAGCGATATCTTCACTTTCATTTTGAAGCTAATTGTGAGGATTCAGAATAGGAAAAATCTAAGTGAATTCTGTGACCAGTGAATATTTTAAATTGGTAATTGGATGTTGACATGGAATTACTAGAAAATGATTCATCTTTTCTGCTTGGGCAGGGGAGATCAGGGTTTAATTTACAGTTATTGCAGGTAGTTAAGATCTGTATTTATTAACACTTATTAACCTGTGGTTTGAGAGAGTGTAGGAATTGACAAGGATATCCTTGTTGCTTGGTATAAAATTGTTCTTGTAACTTCACTTCAGACTGTAGATTTCACCTGATTTTTGTACTTCTGCTGAACAGTTACGACCTCTTGAATTTTGGGGTATTGGTGTTGTGGAGTAAATTTTAGCTGATTTGGATTTATTTGCATACTTCAGCATGTCAGAGCTACTGATTATTGGGGCATTCAGTCATTGGGTTGATGTGTATGCATGTGATGTGTAGGTGTGTGTGTATATATATGTTACATATTATGTAAAAAACCATAGGATTCAAGAATAGTTAGGGTTGGAAGGGACCTCTGGAGATCATCTCATTTACCCCCCTGCCAAGGCAGGGTCACCTCAAGCAGGTGACACAGGAACATGGGTGGGGTTTGAATGTCTCCAGAGAGGGAGTCTCCATGACCTCCCTGGGCAGCTGTTCCAGTGTTCTGCCTCCCTCACTGTAAAGAAGTTCTTCCTCATGTTGAGGTGGGACTTCTTGTGGTTAAGTTTATCTCCATTGCTCCTTATCCTGATGTTGGGCACTATGGAAAAGAGTCCACCACAATCCTCTTGGCGCTCGCCTTTGAGATATTTGTACGCAAGAATGAGGTGCCCTCTCAGTCTCTTCTTCTCTGGATGAAAGAGGCACAGCTCCCACAGTCTCTCCTCATAAGAGAGATGCTCCAGACCCCAAGTCATCTTTGTGGCCTCTGCTGGACCCTCTCCAGTAGCTCCTTTTCTTTCTTGAACTGTGGAGACCAAAATTGAACACAGCACTCCAGATGCGGCCTCCATAGGGCTGAATAGAGGGGCAGGATCACCTCCCTCGAGCTGCTGGCCACGCTCCTCCTGATGCACCCCAGGATACTATTGGCCCTCCTGGCCACAAGAGCACACTGCTGGCTCATCCACAAATGTGTATTTATACTTCTGATCTAGATGGGAGTGCAGCCGGGATGCATAAATAGGGGAGACTAGGTTGATAAATAAGGGTAAAAGTGATTTCACTTCAGTTAACTGTTCTGTAACAATAGCAGGCTCCTCCTTTTCTGATAGGGGAGTGAAAGTCCCTGCTTGGTAACTTGCCTCAGTAGGAGGTGGCACTTTGTTAAAGAATATGTTAGATCACTGTCTGTCTTCATACAGTTTTCTGGCATGTTTTTCTCTCAGTCAAAAGGCTGCCACATGCATTTCTCTCAAGAGGGTGTAGTTACTTTCTGAAAGTATAGTAGTAGTTGAGCAGAGGAGCATATATGCTATAAATGAGTAAAATGTCTAGAAGGAATCCTGTCACGACATCAGGAGACCACTGTGGTGGCAGTGTATGTGGCCAAGGAGCTGGGGAAGCTGTGGTCTGAGAGATACCCTCATGTGGGAGGACGGTTACGTAGACTGAGGGCCCCTGTTTGGGGAATTGCTCCCCTGTTCTGCCACTTCTTGGGCACAGGGCGTGCCCTCTACCTCCCCTCATGTGCCTAAGCTTCAGCCTGCTCTTCATCCTGTGTCTGGGGTCCCCTGGATGACATAGTGGCAGCAGTGTTGCAGGAGGGTCAGAGGTCCTTGGTAACATCCCACTCTGGAGCCCCTTGTGTCCCAGCAGCAGCTGAGAGGGGGTGAAGTATTCAGAAATACTGCTGTGAGTAAAGAAGTAAAGCCAGCTTGCACAAGATCTCCCAGCCTTCCCTGAAAGAGTTGTTGGTTGGTTTTGTTTCCTTTTCAGTATCTCTTCTAGTTTGTTGTGCCCTTTGAGTAGAAGGAATGTGCATGGTATTAGAACTATGTATTATTAAATTGTTGACGTAGAGGTATTTGTATTTTCTGTTCTATTTAATTCCTATTAACTTCAAACCATCTATTTGCTCCTCTCTCTATGAAGTTTCTTTGAAACTTCACTAGCTTATTATAATGTAATGGAGTATTTCTTTTCCACTAGGTCTCATGTTTGTGACGTGAACAGGCTGTTCTGACACTGAAGAAACATCTACATGTTATTTTGAATTCACTTGAGACTTGTATTCTGTGTCAGATTCATCTTACATTTTGTTTAAGAAATGTAGCAACTGTACCATGAAAATTCTCCTTTTATTATTTTATTATTATTACTCCTTTTTATTTTTTTGTGATTGCTGGGTATAATGTAAAGTACTCTAAATCTAGGGACTTTGAACAGCAACTTAGATCTTTCTAGCTAATAGTACTCAATGAACCTCACTGCTTTGATTGAAATTTATTTCAAATAGGTTAGGACAGGCAGTTGTAGACAGCAAGTTTACAGTGTGTGATGCTCTGCTGACTACAACAGGCAGTTCAAAAAGTAGCAACTGAAGTGTCTTCTGTAATTTTGGGTCACTGCTAATTCTCTTTAGCTGTAAATTTTTTTCAAATGTGCATTCATGCTTAGTTTTGTTTTGAACAGATGGTCTGCTTTCAGTGTCAAAATAAGCACTTTATAAATGCTAGTACAGTGTCTTATTACTGTCCATTGATTGGAGAAAGGGGAACCCTTCCTGCCCCAAACTCCCCTCCCAAAAAAAAAGACCTGGAATCTAACTAGATATACCTAGAGAGTAACTAGTTGAGGTTATGTGAAGCTGACAGAAGAGCATGTTTGGCATTTAAAATGAATCTCTTAATCTGTTTAAAGGTCTTAGAAGATAATTTCTCAAAATTTTTCATGATAAAAGCCTAATAATTTATCTTCATTGTTATTTTGTCCTTCCTTAAACTTACCTACCTACTTGGTTTTTAGGAGGCAAGGGATTTTTTGCAGTTGCAATGCTTTTATCATTAAGAAATGCAAGAGCATCTTAAAACCTTAAAATGAAGGACTCCTTTGGTGGTTGCTCTCCTTGCATTCAACAGCTAGGTTGGCTTTTCCCTAGTTGCTACACAGGATTTGTAAATCCTGTTTTGCTGAAGTAAGGCTACATCACTAGAGATATGTTTCAGTCATGGAAAAGTTTGTTGGTGCAAAAGTAATTGATTTTTTTTTCTTTTCCTCTGTGTACTTGAACCCTATAGTAAGAAAATAGAGCAATGCATAAAGAAAAGTGACAGATTCTGAGTTTGTTCCTTTATAATGCAATAGTTGTTACAACTCTATGTAGCATTTCTGACTTTCACATATTACCGAATCTTCAGCTTGACACTGATACACGTAAAGTTTCTCTTGCTTGAAATATGTAACTGGGCATTGCAGTAAAATCTGTGCAATTCCTACCAGAAGCTCTGTGTATATGCCTTTGACATTTATGTAGTTGTCATAGATGTTAAAGGCATCTATGGGATGCCTTCAGCTGGCTGCTGAAATCCTTATAGTTTTCCTTCTGCACTAGTCTGAATGCCCATATCAGCTTGGAGCTGCCAATACTCAACTCCTGCGTGGAAGTCTGAGGTACCGAGTCGGGAGTAACTCAGTGTAAAATCACCCTTCTCATGTTTGTTTAAGCCTAAGTATGATGCTTAAAAGTTCAACTCAAAGGAACAGCTTGCTTTAGTTTCGTATTTACTGAAAAGACTTTTGGACACCTTAAAGACTTCTTAGTGTGCTTTGTAAAAGGTTCAGTATAGGAGACATTGTCCAAAATTAAACCATATGCTTTTCTGACTGGAATTCGCATCTTTGTCTGGTATCTTAAAACCAGGAATGTCTCTATTCAGGAAAGGTGTGTGACAGCTACCATCACTTGAAGCCACAGAGGAATTTTGTGGTACAATTGTTCCCAACTTTTTTTGATGGAAATGCCACTTAAGTACTTGACCTCCAGAAAGAACAACTGATTAGTTAGTTACTGGTAAAAATACTTACGTGGTTTTCTTTCCCTTTAGCAGACGCAAGATTTAATTTTCCTTCTTGGTCTGAAAGGATTGTTCCTAAGCTTTATTTCTTCTATTAAGCAAATAATAAAAGTGAGAATTTCAGTTACCTGTATGTCAGCAGTTGAAAGCAATCCTTATTTTCTTTGTTGAACTGTTTTTTTTCTTTTCAGATTAAAGTCAAGTGTTTATGATATGTAATGCTATTCAGCATTCATTCAGAGAAGAATTTGTTAACAATATTAACTAAGAAGACAAAGCAGTAGTTTTCTGGATATTAAGTACTAGTAAGGATCTTGAATTGTTATAAGTTGTGCATCAGCAAGTTGATGTAAACTTTCATAAATAGTTTAATGAACTGGATATCAGTCTTGCTTACTGGGAACTTTCAGAGATTATAAAAAATTAACATGTTACAAAAGACAGTCAGCTACATGCAGCATCTTTATCATCTTTAACACATTTTGTCTTTCCACGTGTGAGAGTTTTTAACATTACTCTGGATGATTTTGCTGCTTGTAATATATAATCTTGTGCATGTCTTGTAGTTGGGAGTCGTTTTTATCTTGCGTTGAGTCCAGATGTGTTTTTTTGCTCTTACTGAAAGTGAAGTTACATTGGGAGTAATACAACCCATTTGACCCATAGAGTTTTTTGTCAATTTGCAGGTAGTGAAATTCTGGGAGGAGCACACTTCTGAGTTTTGGACAGAAGGGCTAATGCCAGCTCTGTTAATGGGACTGAAATTTGAAAAAGCATGATGATTATACACAATTTCAAAATTAGATTTTGGGAGGGAGGGTAGAACAGTAGGCTCTGAGACAAATAGCAATAACATGTTTTGATTTTTAAAGCTTCCAATCAAAACTATGATAGGCTGATTCTAGGTTCTTGTCAGTCATAATGCCTAAGAAAATTCTCTTCTCTTCAGGGTTCCTGGACTTTCCCTTTGGCATAGTTTATGTTGTTTATTTTTCCTTATTTCAAAGGACCTGGGCTCCTGTTGAGAAGTGATGGAATAATCTGTGGCCGGCACCTGACATGTTGAGGGAGCAGCCCCTAAAAGAGCTTGCCTGGGACACAGTTTGTGAAATAACACAGTAACATGTTTGCAGTAGTATGCCTCTTTTTTTGTTATTGCTCTTTTCCATTGTTGAATTTCTCTTGAAATAAGTAACTGAGAAATGCATTGAAACTACTGAAATGAGCATGAGTCACTACAGAGGTATTTACATCTGGAATTAACATTGATAGTGGTTCCTTGGAAGAATGGTACTTTCACTAATTGGGGCAAGGGGAGGGATTTGATCTACTTTCTAGGTGTTTAAAAATCCCAATCAAAAAATACCCTCTGATTTAAAAAGACACTAGTTTTAATTCCTTACAGTAAATTTGTGTGTAGCTTGCATTACCCACAAGCTAGTCTTTTTCATAACTGTATAATTTGATTCAACCTAATTTGTGAGATCAGGTGTGTTAAACCCTGCTTGTATGTTTACTAATACTTTTAATACAAAATAATTATTTTATGCTTCCTAATGACTTAATACTTGCATAGGATGATAGGTATGTACCAGTACTGCCATTGAATAAATCTATATGTTGCCTGATTGATTTTGTTTGAATCCCATATCTTTATACAAAAAGCTATGTAATCTAGAGTCAGTTGTGTGTTACAACTTCTGAAAAAAGGTTAAGCAGAAGGTGGTATCGTGATCAGTATGTAGTGGTTAAAGCAACAATTAAAACCCTAAAAGGAATCAAAATTTTCTGTTGTGAATATACCAAGCTTTACAGTATTTAGGCTGAATACTGAAAGTCTTGCTAATGAAAAGATTGTGAACACAAAGGTTTTGCTAGATCCTTGAGGCTGTATGTTTTCCAGACTGCTCAAGTACTATGTTTGACACAATGCTGTTCTGAGTAGCTGTAGTGTGCATGCTGAATCAATTTTAACTTGGAAATAAGTGCTTAAATGCTGCCTCTTAGTTGCAAAAGAAGTAGATATTTCTGTTCTGATTTTTATGGGGTTTCCGAGTGTGTAACAACAGCATTGTTGGACTATTGCCTTTAACCTTGCTCCTGTGTACAGCCCACAGTTTACAGAAAGTGTCCTTGCTAGAATAATACTATTCACTGAAATTCTCTGCATTAACTACAGGTCTTCACAGCTGATGTTGCTAATGCACAGCAGTAACTGATATATTGAATTAATCATTCACATTTGGAAAACATTTACTAAAGGAGCAAAAGAAGTGTTTCTTATTTAAGAGTGCTGCTCAAAACTGCTGCTTTCAATTGTAAGGAGAGGAAAGCTTTTTGTATTGCATTCTAGTATCTGTAGTATCTCTTTTCAGTCCACTTAAAATCTGCATTCCTTTAAGCCCAGTTAATATCATGTCAGAGGTCAAATGTCATGTAAAAGCCCTATTTTCAGGCCTGGAAGGAAATGAAGTGTTTGTATTGAACTTAATGAGAGGTGAAAGCAAGAATTTATTGGCTATATTGTGGATTGAAATACTCTTCTCTGATAGCACAGTTGTCTCAGTAGCAACTGTTCTAAAGGTATCTTAGAGAAACAGAATTAATATAGAGGTGCCAAAGCATTTTATAGGAAAAGGTGAAGTTCATTCTTGTACATCTGTTACGGCCTCTTAAAAGGGCAGTGGCCCTTGACATGTTAGTGTAACACATCTTTCTGTCCTTTGTTGTTCCTCCTCCGTCAAGTTTGTGGAGGCAGGTGCAGTTAGTGTAGTGTTGAAATTAGCTCCTGCACTCTGAAGTGTGCTGCCTGCAAGCTAAAATTCTTTTAATTTCTCTACCTTTATAGGTATTTTCTTCAATGGTGGGGGTGGTACTTCAGTGCAGTTATGCTCTGTCCATTTCATCTTCTCCTAGTTCTATTAATTGCTGAGCAAATCGTTCTGAATCTCTGACTCAAGGCATAGAATAAAAACAAGGAATGGAAAAAGCAAATTTAGTAAATTAAAAACCAAAGTTTATACCTTTTTCTTTAATGCAAATTGGCATGTTCCTTTCATGCAAGTAAAACCCTGCCTAATTTTACCTTCGAATGTTAGAATAATGGCTACTGCTAATATACTCCTATTCTTCTTACACAGACCAGCATGTTTTGGAAATTTGATCTCCATTCATCATCGCACATAGATACACTTCTAGAGAGAGAAGATGTAACACTGAAGGAATTGATGGATGAGGAGGATGTTCTACAGGAGTGCAAGGCTCAGAATCGCAAACTTATAGAGTTTCTGCTGAAGTCAGAATGTTTGGAAGACTTAGTTTCATTTATTATTGAAGAGCCACCTCAAGACATGGATGAAAAAATCCGATATAAGTAGGAAAACTTACGGGGGTGGGGGAGGTTTGGAGGGCGGAAAGAGGACTAACTTAATCTAATTAATTGATAGCATGAATCCTTCTGTGTTGGTGTATAGTACATTATTAGTGTGCTTTAGATTAAGTCTGTTTTCAAGAGCCTTCATGGAACTTTTAAACAAGTAATTCTAATATATGCATAGTTTTCAAGTGGAAGCTTCTTATCCACACATGCTTCCAAAACCAGTTCATGTCCAAAGGAGCTGCAAAAAAAACCATCCAGCCAAAACACACATAAAGAATCCTGTAGTTGTAACTACAGGATGAAAACCCATTTTTGGGTAGTATAGCTCCATGGTTAGCTTTGTTTTGTTGACTTGTAAGATGTTTTAAAGATGTGTATTAGAAGATTTGTGGTACTCCTTGGAAGAATGTCCTTAGGGTCTAAATGCTGATGTTTTCCTTTCTGGAGTATAGTCATGACTTCTGGCTTGCTAGGAAGGTTCAAACTCAAAATCAATCTAGCAATTTGTCTAAAAGCACTTCTACAGCTTTTGGCCTTTTTTAGTGTTGTCTATACAGCAAGCTGCTTTTTTTCTTAAAATGGTGTGTAAAAATAATGTGAAATAAGCTACAGTCTTAGTTGCAGAGCTTCCCCATTTCTGGCAAGCCTTCTCTAAATGTTTCTAGTAGAGTTGGAAATTGAAGCTAGTAGAGTTGGAAATTAAAGCAAGTAAGAGGTCAGTAATTGAACAGATGGATTTAACATTATATCTTCAAATAAAAGCTTGCTCTTTCCTTTCTCAGCTTCCCTACTGGTGTTCTATTGCTACTGAAGATCAAAGTAGTCCACTTAAATGAAAATAGAGCTTATAGACTGAATGTGTGGTTTTATTACTTTGTATTAGTTTGCTTCTTTAGTGTAGACAAACCCTGCTTGAAAATTTTGTCAGATGCCTTACCAGGTTCTGAATTCAGAGCTGGAAGTATGAGAACTCTGAAATGTGAGTGATAGTTTTTTTTCTTTTCCTCAGATACCCAAACATATCATGTGAGCTGCTTACATCAGATGTCTCACAGATCAATGATAGGTTGGGAGAAGAAGAATCGTTACTCCTGAAACTGTACAGCTTCCTCTTAAATGAATCTCCTCTAAACCCTCTACTTGCCAGTTTCTTCAGCAAGGTGTTAAGTATTCTTATCAGCAGAAAACCAGAACAGGTAAATATTTGCAAACTCACCAATTTAAGCAGTGCTATGATAAAGCTGTAGTACTCAGCGATTCTGCTTTAAGACTACATGTTTGAGGGATAGCAGTAGAATCAAAAGAGAGCATTCAGCTTCCATACTAGCTGAAGACAGCTTTTATATTATGCACCAGATTAAAAAACACTTGGATGAGTAAGATGTATTTGATTCAGTTTTGCCTGAGCCATTTATGCAATCAGTGCGTGAGTGCCTACCTTTTGGCTTAGCTTAGCTAAGTGTTTATAATATAATATTTGCATTTATTGCTGTTAGAAGCAAGTGTAAGTGACTTGAATCAGTGTGTCTTGAATCTGACATGAGTTGAAGAATTTAGAACAAGGCGAGAAACATTTGGAGTCCTTGCTCAGAAATGCTCTTGTACTCAGTGTATGTGGCCTAATACTGCAAACAGCTGCAATGACTTTCAAACCTGTGATACTGTTTGTGTTAAGAGTTTTGCTCACTAAGCAGGGATGAGACTAATTCATATAAAAAAGAAAACCTGACTCTGTATTGGATTGTAAGTAGGTTATGGTCAGCAAGTTGGGTTTGAGAGGAGGCCCAGGACACAGTGCATGTAGTATGGATCTGCCCTGTGCCACTTTTGGTGTTCTCTGCCTGTGTATTATTTTATCTTGCCTTGTACTGCAGGCTTTAAGTGGCAGCAGTGTTTAAGAAGTTCTCATCTATTTTGTCAGTTTGGTAGGAGAGAGAAGTTAAAACTGGTTGGTGTAATTTGTCATTTAAAATACAGAGAAGCAAATGTAACCTTACTTTTTGATTTCCAGATTGTGGATTTTTTAAAGAGGAAGCATGATTTTGTAGACCTAATTATTAAACACATTGGGACCTCTGCTATCATGGACTTGTTGCTCAGGCTACTGACTTGCATAGAACCTCCACAGCCCCGGCAAGAAGTGCTAAATGTAAGTAAAATGTTTTAGAACTTTTGTCTGACAGGTGTGAACTCTAAGGTGGCTCAACTTCTGCTGGCTTTACTAAGTTTATTTCTTATATATGATGAAATTAGATGTGTGGGATTTTGTTTGTTTGTGGGGGTTCTTTTGTTTCTGGGTTTTTTTCTGAGCTGCTAATACTTTTCCAGTGAAACCCCAGTGCTGCTGAGGACAACTTAGAACCAGAGTGGCTGATCTCTAGTAGTGGCTGGTCTTCAGTATCTAACTCACACCTGAGAGATGCAATTTTAAAATTGTTTTGGACCTTACCAAACACACTTTTGGCATCAAAGTTTGTTGAAATTAACCTAAGGCTTTCTTTTTTACTGTGGCTCAGAAACACTAATTTTACTTTTTTTTTCTGAAGTACTGTTAATACTTACTTAGAAGTATTGACAGTATAACTTGTGGCAGTTGCCAAAAGGCTACTTTCAATTTCACGAATTCATTTACTTCATTCACTTGGGAAAAATTCTTATTAACATCCACAAATATTTTTACAGTGGCTAAATGAGGAGAGAATTATCCAGCGGCTTGTGGAAATTGTACACCCGTCTCAAGATGAAGATGTAAGTATTGGTCTGACACTCTCCTGGGTCTATCTGTTCAGCTGTACAACACACTGTTAGAACTTTTAGTTTTACTCTTTGCTGCTTGCTTTTTTCAGTAAGCTGATTTCAGTATTTAAGTGTGGTTATTTGAGGGAAGGAGTGTGGTTTTGCTGGCCTCCCTGCTCCCTTTTTGACATCTGTATCAAAGCCTTAGGTATACTTGGTGCTGTTTGAAGATTCAGCTCTAATGTTTTTAATATGCCTCCTTAATATTGGAAATAGATTCTTGCCTCATGCTTCAAGGGTTTTCTTGTTTTAAGGGTTACTTACAGCATAAAGCTACTGCCTAAATGTTTTTTAGAGTAGGAGAGTTCTTGTCCGTGCTGAAACTTTGACCTTTTTTAACTGAAAAGAGCTCTTTTTCTGTTACAGAGGCATTCAAATGCATCACAGTCACTCTGTGAAATTATTCGTCTAAGCAGAGACCAGATGTTACAAGTACAGAACAGTTCTGAACCAGATCCACTGCTTGCAAGTTTAGAGAAGTAAGTTGGTTTGAATTTTTTATTTTACTTTCACACTATAAAAAACTAGTTTTTAACTTTCAACCTTGAAAACCTTCAGAAATGGCAAGCTCTGCTTTTCAGTTGAATTTTCTTTACTATCTGTCTTTTGTTTGTGTAATGAGAAATAACTTGACAAGTAAGCAGAGGACACCTGAAGGATTTTCTTGTGGGGAATGTGGGAGAGGAGTTGTCTCATTAAGATATTTCCTGTGTTGCCCAATTGAATGGGATCTTACATGTGGAGGTCAGCTTGATACTGCACAGACTAAATATGAGACACTTTGGCTTTGTTCTCTTACTGGTTTTGAGTTAATCTTAAGTGTTGTGTTTCTGCCAGAGAAGATTCTCCTGTGTTCCCTTCTCCCATTTTTTATGTGGGCAAATGGGTAGTTAGTTCTGCTAACAGCTGTATCCTGAAGTAGTGTGATCTGATGCCAATGCTTTTCTTTTCAGACAAGAAATCATAGAGCAGCTTCTGTCTAATATTTTTCATAAAGAAAAGAATGAATCTGCAATAGTCAGTGCAATCCAAATCCTACTGACCTTACTTGAGACAAGACGACAGACGTAAGTGTTGTTACTTCACTTGGTTTATGCCTGCAGCAGCAAATGCCTTCCTTGTACTTGTGACCAAACCATTTCCATGGCCTGCTGTAGCTGAAGATGGTGTAAAAATGAAAATCATTTTATTGTGGTTGGCATTACTACCCTTTCACCAAATGACTGGTCTTTCTGCAGCTTTTTCTAGAAGCTAGTGTAACTACTAATTGGCAGATCAGACTAACTGCATTTCACCACTTTGTTTCTGGAATAGAGTAAATGTATATAGTGCAGTGACTGAATATTAAATTGTAGAAAGTTATTTGTAATGTTATTGTAACTTCATTTGGAGAAACTGCTGAACAGATCTTTCTGGTACATTCAGCGTACTTTTTCTGGGATAGACAGATGAAACTCTTTATCTGCTTCAATAAAGGAAATCAAAATGTCATTTTTAATCTCAAAACTACTTTGGGGATTTCAAGCACAATAAACCTAGAAATACTAGGGCTAGTGTTTGGGAAAATCCCTTGTTCAACCATTATGCCACACCTAATTTTTATGTATATGTAACCCTATGTTTTTGCATTTTTTGCCTCTTCATTTCTTTCACATCCTTCAGAACTGTTACATACCTCAAAGATATTTTACAACTAGTTTTGTTACTATTTTATCAGGTTTTGCTTTATGTGTGTTTTAGATTTGAAGGCCATACAGAGATCTGTTCTCCAGGCATGAGCAATTCCACATATTCTGTCAACAAAAGTGTTTTAGAAGCCATAAAAGCACGACTTTCGTCCTTCCATGAGCTCTTACTTGAGCCTCCAAAAGTAAGTGAAATCTTGTGTTACCAAATTAATTGAAGCAAGACTCACTCTGTGTCTGTTTTAGGCAGATTATAATAACAAACAAAACCCAGTCTGACAACTTTCAGGCTACTTCCTAGCCTGCTGTGAGCTTTGGCTCAGGCAAACAATAATGAGCAGCAATGTTTTGTGCTTTTCCAGCATAAACTTTGTTTAATTAGCAAAGTAACCTTGAAGCAATTACTTCTTTCTGAAAGCAATGAAAAGAGATTTGCTATATATTCTCAAGGTGGGTGCTATTTTCTGCTTGGAAGTCCAATCTGGATAGGATACATGCACTATAGATGCTGCAGTTGTTTAGAACTTTGGAAAGGCCCACATCAGGTTTGTGCCCACATTAGGCATGTTAAATTCTTTGGGCTTTTTAAGTGATTTAAGCAACTTATTATGTCATACTCTTGCAATAGATAAAAATATGTATAAATGCGGGGTTTACCTATGTTCCATTTGTATTTTCCACTCACATTTTCCCTGGCAGAATTTCAGCT
Source organism: Pardalotus punctatus (assembly GCA_013400915.1). NCBI lineage: Eukaryota > Metazoa > Chordata > Aves > Passeriformes > Pardalotidae > Pardalotus > Pardalotus punctatus. The sequence continues at coordinate 598,999 of VZTX01021532.1, read as the reverse complement.
GGAGCATTGCACCCTGAACTGGGTGCTGCAGATTTTAATAGAGAAGGACCTGTGGGCCAAAGTGCACATAAAGACCAGAGGTGTATGAAATACCTGATGGGGTCAAGGTAGTGTTAAAGTTTATATTAGCCTGGAAAATATGAGAACTCCGTTTATGAATATGAAAGAGGTAATAAAATGCAAAGATACTCTTATATTTATTTCAACATGGCAACATACAGATGTATATTGGGGTAAAAGCAGGGTCACATAAGATACTTGAGTATTTTGTGATGGTTGGACTTAGTATTTGAATAAAGCATCTGGTGAAGTTACTGAATTTGTTGCTCATTTTGAGTTCCAGTTAAATGAGCATCCGTAGATATTTGCCTTGTGTAAGGAACGGACCAAAAGAGCTAACAGGATATTAGTAATCTTTTTTCTGATGCCAGGGTGGCAGTGGTCAGGCAACAGCAGGGTTCCAGAAGGCAGTACTGGTCCCTTTGTCAAAATGTGTGTGTGCCTTAAATTAAGAAGACATTTTCATTATAAATGCCCCTGTTCATTGCATATTTGCCAGTGATTCTTCCTCTTGGCTGGCACTGTCACAGTTCTGGTTTGTTAACCAGTTAAAATAAGACATCAGAGATGATTGTTGCCTAGTGAAATTGTTTTTCAGTATATAAAGTTAGGGTTGTTGAGGCATTGTAATGTATTTGGACTGTCCACCTAGCTGTTCTGTTTATGTTGTAGTAATGTATAATATGGCTGGATTAATGAGTGGGAATAATTCCTTAGGAACTATCTCCTAATCCCTTTCAAGGTTGGGTAGACTTCATCTTCTTTGACGTCCTGTCTGCGGTTAGCAATCATTTTTTACAAAGCTGTTGCTTTCATGTGACTGGTTTTAGTGTTTCCTGTCTGTGGAATTAAAATGAGCTACAGTATTTGGAATTAAAAATGGGGTTTTTTTGCAGAATGAAGGTAAGGCAATTGCTCAGGGACTAAATGTGTCTTTTTAAGCACTACTTGCTCATTGTATGTAGTAATGATGAGCTGTTTTTTAAAAAGATATCTTAGTGGGTTTGTGTATTAAACTCTTTTCTTTTTCAGAAAAGCGTCATGAAGACAACCTGGGGTGTACTGGATCCACCTGTAGGAAACACACGCTTAAATGTGATTAGATTAATATCTAGCCTTTTACAGACAAATACAAGCAGTGTGAATCAGGAGCTTATAGAACTTAACAGCATAGGAGTAATACTGGTAAGAACTTCATGCTGTCTTCTTTATTTTTATAGAAGGCTATTAAGATCTTGTCTGTTTTTTCTGTCAGTGCAGATAATTTTCCAGCCTAACTTTTCAACCTTGTATTGTGATTTCTATTGCTTGGTTTAGCAACTTTTAATATTGGATTTTATTGTTAATTAATCTGTCTGAAGTTGGCATTTTCCTCTGACCACTTGAATAGTTCTTATTTGCTATACCTTCATAAATACATTAAGTGGTTTTCTTAATAAGCTTATTTTTAACTGTATGTATGTTCTCAAGTTTTTGGCTATGTTCAGGGCTTTCTTGGTATTTTCATTTTTTTCCTAAGTTGTTCCCTCAAAGCCCTTTTCCCTCAGTATATGGCGTACAAAATGGTATCTCAGCAGTGTCCTATGGTACACTGCTAGGTTGTGCTCCTTCAAACCTCAAAGCAAGGTGGTGTACAGCAAACTCAGTTACCTCACTCATTGCTTTTTGCAAATGTGAACATGTGTTTTGAGTATTTCTTACCTCATAATTCCACTGTAGCAGATGTATTATTGTGTTTAGGTTCACCCAAGAAATCTAAATGTCAGTTGATTAAAAAATAGCTAGCAAATCGTTTAGAACTTAAACTAGTTTCTGAATACGATATGTAGACTTCTAAGTAGGTAGCTGCAAGCCTAAAGTGTAAATACCTTCTCTGATTTTAGTCCAAAATCCCTTTTTCTTGTGACTGATTAATACAGTATGATTGAAATGTTTTCATCTCAAATTTTCTTCACAATTGGGTTTGCAGATAGGTATTAAGTTTTATACAAATACTGACTTTTCAGTGTAGCTGAAGTTTTTGCTAGATCCATTGTCTAAGGGAACATACACACTATGAATACTTGCATGTTCTTATAAGTAGATTATTTTGTAAACGAAGTTCAGTGAGGTTTGAACACACTTTTCTGTTGCAGATTTTTCAGAAGGAAAAAAGTAGTTGTAGCCAACCGTGGTGCTTCATGCTGTTTCCTGAAACAGTACATGTTTTCCTGTGCAGACTTGACTTAGGAAAAGTTATGGGAGAATGCCATTAGTTTAGGAGGACCGAAGGTAGATTGAAGACCTTTAGCTGTACTTTGAATGAGACTAAAAATGTTCAATACTGTTCCAGTCACTGCACATATTTCCAGAACTCATTGCATTCTACCAGTGACAGCAATCATTTGAGTTTTGCAGTGAGTAGCCTAAAATAAATAGGCTTGAAAAAAATCTTTCACATGTTTAAGAGAAAAAATGGGAGAAGCAGGAACATGACTAAATGGACACTTTATTGTATCTCAGCCTCAGTATTTGTCTTGTGCTTTGTTAATAATTTTTATCTGCTTCTAGATTATCTGAGGTAGCCTTCTATAATAGGATAAAATCGGTGGATGATGGATTTAAAACCGGTAGATGTGATTTTGTGAGGAATCCCACTGAAGTGAGGAGCACATTTTTGAAATGGTATTTTAGATACCAGGAAGGTTAAGTGAACTCAAAATAAGTCAAGGATTTAGAAGGTCATAAATGGAATTTCTGACTGTGGGACTTTCTGGGCTGCAGCTGGCAGATGAATATAAGTGGGGAGCATTATTCCTCTCAGTCTTTGTAGTCTGAAAGTGCATTACTGGTGAGCCCTGCAATAAATCCAGTTACAGTTGAGTTGTTCTGATCCAGTATAGTATTCCTTGCATGCAGATAATGGCAACCCTGAGAGTTACTGGTTTTGTGGGTCACAAATTTTCTCTTGCACAGTAATGCTTAGTGTAAAACTTAAAAGATTTTTTTGTCCAGTGTAGTCATTCAAATGATTTGGTGGATGTAAGACTATTGGTCATGTTTAATAAAAACCCTGGTGCATTTGTTTTTCAGGACATGTTTTTTAAGTATACATGGAATAACTTTTTGCATACTCAAGTAGAAATCTGTATTGCATTGATTCTTGCAAGTCCACTTGAAAACACAGAAAATGGCACAATTACAGATCAGGATTCCACTGGGGACAATCTCTTACTGAAACATGTGAGTTCTGTTTTGTGAGTCTCTTGAATTTTCCTGTTTCCACACAGTTAATTTTCCATAAAATATACCCCAATTTTCCTTCATGCATAGAATGAAAAAGAATGTCTTTCTGGTTTTACTTAAAATGTCAGTTCAGGGTGTTAAACCTGAAACTGCCATCGAATAGATTTTTTTTTTTTTTTTTTCCCCCTGCCCTAAAGTGTGCACATGTGAAGAAGCTGCAAGTATTTATTTTCCTTGCAGTTCCTCCTATTTTTAAGAATTAAAATTGCTATTTCAGTAGCTTTATGCTACTACAACTCAGCACTTAGAGAAGTGGAATTAATACAGGTTTACTTTTAGGTTTCTGTTTGTAATCTGGCTGCCACTTCTGGACTTTGAACCCTTTAATGTTTCCTGAACCTGTAATTAGTTGTCTTGTAGACTTGGTATCAACTGTAAAATGCATAAGTAATATAACACTTCACTGCTACTACGCATATTTTGTTTTTTTGACAGCTCTTCCTTAAGTGCCAATTAATAGAAAGAATACTTGAAGCATGGGAGATGAATGAGAAGAAACAGTGAGTAATTAGTTTTCTCATTCCCTGCAATTGTCTAAATAAGACTTGAGTTGTGAAATGAATGTATAACCAATTCAGAAGTGATCTTTCCAGTTCTAAAATCATTTGTATGTTAATGTTTGGGTTAAAGCTTTCTCTTGTACTTTTTGGTAGCATTCTAATGCTTTTTCCTGTGACCATTTGAGAACGCAAGAGTTGTCCTTCTTGCTGTCTAGAAGATATTGCTGTGATCTTTAAAGTTTACCCATGCTGGAATACAGAACCGTACTGTAAGTTTTGAGAGGACAGGAAATATTTTTCCTCTAGAAGCCGTTGAGAATTCTGTGTGAACACATTGAAGCATATCACATATAGGGGAGCATCAGACTCCTAAATAGTAAAAGTCAATTCCTCAGCAGTAGCATGCCTTCTAGAATTAAGTGTTTGAAAAGGATGTAAGCTTCAAGTAGCTACCATTGTCTGAAACCATTTTTGTAGCAGGAGAAAAAGTCCTTAATTTTTCACCTGAGGTGGTAAACAGTTCTCTGAAAGCCCATACATAGTTTTAGCCCAGGAGATACTGAACAGTAAACGTTAGTTCTGACCTGTCAAAATATTGAATTAACTAACTGGGATAGTGCTGCAGGTTTGATAGTGTGTTGAGACAGTTCCACTTGCCAAAATATTCCTGTTCCTATCTTACGTGAATCAGATAGTAAATATATCTAATGTATAATGTAATGTAACTGACCTGGAAATAAGGATGGTGAAGAGGGGAGGTAATAAAAAAAGGAATATGCTAAGTTTAACTGTAGAGAATATGCTCTCCTGAATGTCTTCTATTTTATATTACTTTTCCTGAGGTTATAGGGAACTGCCAGCTTTACTGGCAGATAGATTCTCATAGAAGAGAAATACGAAAAGTTTTCCTTCTAACCTAATAAAACTTAAGTTTTATTTGGATAAAACTGTTCTTGATCCAGTGCTAAGAATATGAATGATTGAATTAAATATTTAGTCTCATATTTGTGAATACTAATGAAGCAAGTAGTGTTTCAGACATTATGTGTCTGAAAGGTTGTGTGGGTTCATACCTCTTGTGCTGAAGGTTGTGTGGGTTCGTACCTCTTTGTACAGGTATGGCTCCAACTATAAGAGATAAATCTTTAATGGTATTTTTAGCCTAGCTGTTTCAGGAAATGGGTATTTTTTTAGTCCTTTTGTATTCTATCACTTAATGTTATTTCAAGCAGCTCTAGAAGCTTAAGGGTGACTGCTTTCTGCTGGTAAAAATCTGACAGAAAAAGTTGTTTGGTTTGCTGGGATTAATAAGCATTTGCTAACAAAAGATACAGTTGTATTCCAGACTTTCTGGCTAGGCAATGACAAGTCAGTCTGGTTTGCCAAATAGAAGCACACTGTGTCATATCCTGTATTAGAAACTATAACCTTTGCTATCATCATGTGCTGCCTGTTTTGAATGTGCTTGTTACTTAAGCAATCAAGGGAATAAGACAGGAATCTCTCTCAAGTTGTTCTGTAAACAAACAGTGTGGTAGTTCGATTCATAATATCTTGCATAGACATAATATAATTTCAGTTGCCTCATGTGTTAGATGTTGATGGTGGAAAATAAAACCATGTGATTTGTGTTTGTATAACATAAGTTACTTCATGAACTGCTGTCATTTTACAAAAATATCAGTCATGGGAGGTTTGTGTAGATGGCTGAGTGGGTTGTGTTTTTTGTTTAAAACACAAGCCCTTATTAAACTGAAGCAGCAAAAGTCTGGTTGGCTTGCAGCTAAATGCTGGAGAATCAGTTCAAGTTGGACCTCTCATTATTGCTATTTGGTTAGATTTAGAGCGGTTCCCACTGATAATAGGTGTTCAGAGCACTGCTCTAACATCTGGTAATTCATGTTTCTGCCAAACAGTTCTATATGAAATATTTAAAGAGCCTTATAATTTTATCTTTGGTAAGCATGTAAGTGTTCCTAAATTTCAGGAAAGCACCCTAACTTAAATGGGTATGCTAAATGTAATGTTAAGAAGCCCTGAAATAACTAAAGCACACTTAAGAATGCTTTTCCCTTTTGATCATGGGCTCAAAGCTCTGAGGGAATATTTGGTGTTTTGGGCTTTTTCAAAATACTCTTGGCAGCAGAAATTTTCTAAAAACTCTGAATCTGTTGCTAATTCTGTCATTGTTTTGCTAATGCTATACATTTTGCTTTCTACACATACACAAGCAGTACAAACACTTGTACTTGCTTTTTGGTACTTTATGTACTTTTTAAGTCTCCTAAACTGGCTCAATGTAGTCAAACCAGTTGATACCTTAAATTCTTGAGTATTTTCGTGAACCTGAAGTTTTAGGATGCAATTCTAACTTAGGAACCCCTTTTGTTGTCTTGTCTAACACCCTAACTCTGGCAGTGTTTAATGACAACATACAGTATCAGAGTTGCTCTGAGTGCAGGCAGTTGAACTCCCTTTGTCTTTTGCAGGGCTGAAGGAGGAAGAAGGCACGGCTACATGGGTCACCTGACAAGGATAGCAAACTGCATTGTGCACAGTACAGATAAGGGGCCAAACAGCACACTAGTCCAGCAGCTCATCAAAGGTATTCATTCGTGGTCTTAACTTTAACTTCAGGGCTTTTATTATCAAATGCTGAGGAAATCAAGCAAAGTTAAATTAGAAGGCAAGCTGTTGGATTAAAGAAGAAAATACCTGATTACTTCTGAAGCATTCAGTTCAAAGCAGCCATCCTTAAACAAATACTTAAGTATTTTTATTTCAAACAGTGTCAAAGCTCCCTGAAGTAGATGCAAAGAGATGCTTACCTCTGTAATTTGGACTTGTTTGCTAGATGGAGTTATGTTTATGGATTTAGGAGGATGCATGTGTTCTTACCAGTATTTCTGGTGGAGCAGAAGAAAACATTTGAAAATTAAATGATGCATCATTGTTGATAGTATCAATCTGGTTCGTTTTTTTTTTTTTGTTTCCTCTGCTAGAGCTTCCAGAGGAGGTCAGAGAGCGATGGGAAACATTCTGCACAAGCTCTTTAGGAGAAACCAACAAGAGGAATACAGTGGATCTGGTAAGTAGTGGTGGGTAAGGTATGAAAATTGCTGCTGCTTTACCTGGAGCACAGTTTCTTTTTGTCAGCAGCACTGTCAATCTTCCAAAATGCAGTGTATGCATAGAAGGAGTCCCTCTAGTTGGTGAGCTATGGAACTGACGATTCTTTAGTTTACTTTTCATCTAAAGCTGTATCATTAGCAGGCATAATGCAGAAGCTCAGCTTGTAATAGCTAACTGGCTCATTACCTAGTGTAGCTAATCCCAGGCAATCCTCAAGAGTGAGGATTTCTTTACCTCTTCAAGGTAGTATCCTCGAAAACTCTTGTCTGCTTGATAATACAAACTTAAAGTGCAGGAGCTGGTGTTAATTGCTTTATCTATAGGATTTAAATGACCCAATACAATTTTAACAGAAGACTGCTACCTGCATTCCACTGCCTGTGGTACTGACCTGGCTTAAGTAACTTTTCATACTGTTGTGTGCATTTTCTTCTGCATGCAGTTGTAGTGCTTACACTTTTGGAAAAACACTAAACTCAAGTAGAAGAGGTTTGTGTAATGTTAAAAATACAGTCTAGGAGTAATCACTTGGAGACTTTAGTAAGCAGAGGCTGTTTCCAATGTCAACAGACCAATTAATGAATTTGAATATACCTGACATCTCCAGGAATGCAGTGCTTTGCATGTGGCTTCATTAACTTAAGCTAGTCCTATATTATTTGGACTATAAGACTAATTAAATGTTGAATTTGCTATTTCAACATAAATATTAACTGCAGAATAATATTAACAGGTGTCAACAGAAGTAATAGCAAATGCATCTGAAACTGCAACTTGTGAGCAGGACCAAGTGATCTACATAAGGCATTTTTTCTTGAGCCTGTGAATGCAAAGAAGTGTGTAGTGCTTGCAGATGAATGTTATTTTTCCTCTGGGTAGAAACTACTTCTTGGTCAAGATCTAGAGAAGGATCATGTAAAGGGGAAGAATTTTAGGCTGACTTACAAAAAATAACACTCATTAGCTCTTTAGATACATAATCATGTGCTTGGATGTACTTGATGTAATAACAGTAAAACCTAATTGAAAACTTAATCTCTAAATACCACGGTTTCCAGTAGACTAAAAATACTAAGCATTAAAACAATTTCTTTTATCTGAAATAAATGAGTACATTATAATACTATGCCAGTGACCCAGTTTCTTTGTATAGGTTACTACCTGCCACATTCATTCTTCCAGTGATGATGAAATAGACTTTAAAGAAACTGGCTTCTCACAGGATTCTTCTTTGCAGCAGGTGAGTTGAATTCTTTTAACAGCTTAAGTTGCTCTTTCTGTAAAAATAAATTAAGACATTTTTTAAAAAGCAGTGGAACTTTTATTTTCTCTCACAAGGAAATATAAATCTAGAAAGTTTAAATTAAAACTTAGACACGTGTGCATGCACACAACTGTGTCTTACCAAACTCATAATATGCATCTCTTTGTATTCTTTTGCTGATAGTGAAAGAGTGGGACCCTTGTGGCACAAGATTGCTGATTGATGACTTAGATGAAATTAGATGCTTTAAATGGCATTACTTGTCTGGGTTACTAACCAAACTCTTTCTGATCACACTAACAGCTGTGTAGTAACTACCTAGTCTAAGACTAGCTTTGGTATTTTATGCATCTTCTATAGTTTTTATAATAAGTAATTGCTTGTCTAAATTTGAATTGTGGGTGGTGGCTCAGGCTTAAAGAATCTGATGCAGTTTTATCTGAATCAGTGCTTTTGTACCTGTAAGGTGCACCTGTACAAAAACTTGATAAGTTGGGTGCTATCTGTAGCAGCTTTAGTGAGAAAGTAAGATCTTCTAATATCTCTGTGCTTTTCATGCATCCCCTTAGTGACCTGCTGTGCCTAGGCAATCCCAGCAGTTCCAGGTAGTTAATCTGGAGAAATGCAGATGGTCCAGTGCTGCTTCTTTCAAGTTTGTCTTGCTGTATACCTCCTCCTTCTATATATATATATATTTTCTTTTTCCTTCAGTTTTCATAATACCTTAATCTAAACTTGGGATTTTTGGATTGTTCTTTTGTTTTCTTTCCATATTCACTTTGTTCAACTTTACCACCATACTGTGTCCCTTCAGCTACCTGGGCAAGAAATCAAGAGAATTGACATGACAGACTAAAATATCTTAGTGTTGGCTGACTTTACACATGGGAATAACAGTATTAAAAGTCCCTAGAGGATGTGTAATAATTCATAATTTAATTATAGTCCTGGGAAATAAAAGACAAAAACTATTGTTATGGCTAGATGATGCCCACATGTACCTTAGTGTATATACCCATCTGCTGGCAGTTGACACTGGCATCTTTATTAAAAAAAACAGTACAGTTGTGTCAGTGACACTACACTGAGATGTACAGTGTTCAGTGATTTCATTGTTCTAGATATTTAATAGATGCTGCTGGTGTGTGTGCCCAAGACTGATATTTCTAGTGATACCTGCATAATAAATATGCAGGTGTGCTTTAGGATCTATATATAGTTTATTTTTCTGGTTCTTACTATATATAACATCATGTTATTTTGAGCTAAGACAGCTTTTTCTTTTATATACTATACTATACTATACTATATTGTGTTGTGTCTTTCTTTCTTTGGGGTGCATTTGGAAAGGTGCTGGTTAATGTCATTAAATTACAGGTTTAACTTTTTGATTTAAAGCTGTTGGCTTTCAAGTCAGTAAATGTAAGTAGGGTTGTAGTTGATGCTACCATTCAAAATTCAGAGGTTAAGACAAATCCTTTTCCTGTCCTTTTATGTTTAGTTTAGATAGACTTTTATTTCTTTGAAGCAAAATGGGCAAATAGATTTTAGAGTATTAGTAGAATCATTATATCACTGTCGTTGGTCCTGGGGTTGCCAGGCCTTTTCTGATTATCAGATGCAACAAATGACGTCCAATTTTATTGACCAGTTTGGCTTCAACGATGAGAAGTTTGCTGATCAAGATGACATTGGCAAGTGAGTATAACATTACACTGACTTTGGCTATAAGTCTTGTGAGTTTTCTTTCTTACTGTGTTTTTGGCTGTGGTTTTGCTGATAAGTATAAGCATTTACTGATGTGGAGCAGTTGCCAGTCAGTCCTGTCTTTGTGCCATCTGAATGCATTGATAGATAGAAGCCTTCGTGAACAGAGGAAAGCGACAGCTTCTCTTCCTTTTCTAATCTCCTGGTTGTGCCAATGTTGAGAACGCTGTACTTGAGAATAAAAAACTGTATTATAACTCTGCTTTTTGAAAGCTATGGCTCTCTGTTGACCTGACGTTGTTGGGGTTACTCTGACTTTCTCTCTGTCTCAAAGTGGGTTTTTTTCCCCTGCTGATGACCAGATGAATAGCTCTACTTCTAAGTTTTCCTGGAAAAGATTACAGGAGCAACATGTCTCTGAGTGTACTTTTCTGTAGGGGAGAGTAAGGAAGAGCATTGTAAATCTCTTTGTTTATAGGGTCAAGGCAGTTAAGACTGACTTCTACAGATATGCTGAAAGATGAGGAAATGAGAACAGTCTTGGTCAGGTTAAAAAAAAACCAACAAACAAAACAAAAACCAGTACACAACAAAAAACACCCTCACAAAAACCAGTTTCTTTTTTCATAACTAAACTGATGCAATAAAGGGAAAAGGGGAGAATGGGGGGTTCTTGCTGATGATAGAATTGGTCGTGGTTTTTGTAAGATTTCATGGCCTGGGATGCCTGAATGTGCAGATAGGAATAAAAACCATTATGTCAAGATGGTTTTTAGAAGGGTATTTTTATAACCATCTCAGTGCTCTTATACAGGTCTTGTTTAGCAAATGGTGTCTGACTGCAGTTTGTGTCTTCCATCCAAGAAGCACTGCTGCCTTTTTACACCACATAATCTGCTGAAGTTAGAGATTAAGATATGATGGAAGAGGAAGTAGCTCAGGATACTCCTTACCTTTGTCAGAAACAAAGTTTTAAGCAAAGTGGATGTTGGCAAGGATAGGGGTTAGAATTCCTTTAAGGTCTTGCCTTTGGAAGCCTGTTGTCTTGGTAGAAAGATAATGACTACTTATGTAAAGAGGTCTCAAGGTTTTTGACAGGTAAACTGATGATGTACTCATGAGCTGAATTAAACTGTAGGTGAAAGTACTTTAAAGTTATGCCTTCTGTGCAAGAATCAATTATACTCATAAATTACCTGCATACTGTTGTACAATAATTCAGATGGTGACTTGCATAATAATAGTCACACTTGCAACTTAGGTTCCTTTAGATCACTTACATTTTTCCCTACTTTGTAATGCAGTGAATATTAGAGGAAGAGTAGTATGTACTCTGCTGAATGCGCTGCTGGCTAGACAAAGAATATATTAACTCTTCTGATATGTAAAGATGTGTCAAGCCTAATACATAGTGTTATGTTTGGGAAAATATTTCAGTGATTGGTTAAAAAATGTATTTGTGGGATCCTTTTGGTAAGAAACAGAATTTGATACTGTTTTTCATGTTGTTCGTTCCTGTTGAAAAGGTTTTTTCATAAAAGGGTGAAATCAGTTAAAATATGTAAGAACTGCAAATGCAGGTGTTTGCAGGATTTTGAGCTTTGTCGTGGTAGACCATAGCCAGGTTAGGCATTCTTTAGGCCTAGGTATTTTCCAGTGCATAACAGTACAGTATTTGAGATTTGGGTATGTAATTTCAGTTATGCTTGTTTAGGCTTGTTGCATCTTTACACCTAAATGTAGATGGCAATGTTTGGTGTTTTTAAAAAAAAAAATTTAACAGGTAGAAAAAATCACAGGAATGTCAGTCTTCCTTGTTGTGTAATTTTGACTGTTTTGTGTTGGAGGCTGCTTTGTGTTTTATCTTCTGTTCTTAGATTATTGGAAAATAAGAAACCAAAGAGAAATTAAATGTCTTCATGTCACAGTAGAAAGTCTTGTTTTATCGAGTAAATTTCTTTTTTTTTGTAGTGTTTCTTTTGATCGGGTTTCGGACATCAACTTTACCCTCAATACAAATGAAAGTGTAAGTATGTGTTCCAGTATTGTCAGAAAAATTACTGTCTTTTTAACTTTGGCATGACCTCACAGTTTTGGCAGCAGTTATATTTACTCGTTTTATGTGGAAATTACTGCAAAATAATTACCCTACCTTGTTCCCATATAATGAGATTTGCTGATTGGAAGACACTGTTGTTCTTTTTGATCAGTATTAAGCAGAATTGCTTCTAGTTTGTGTAGCTGGGTTTAAGACTGGGCTTAGATCTGATTTGTGCGTGTTGCACACTTGAGTTTTATGACTAAAAGCTATTTAAATCTTCAGTGAAATTGTAGTGATAGAAAAGTGTGAATAAAGACTCTGAACCTCAGTATTATTTGTTGGTTGAGCTAAAATGGCCCCCCACTACAGAAAATAAAGCTGGAGTACTTTGTGTTCTGGTTATCTGGAAGGTTCCTTGGGGTCATCCCCACATCTCATTCTTAAACTTGATGGAAGCTCCTAAGTGTTCTTTGGTCCACTCAGCTTATTAGTGGCCAAGTAAAACACACAGCTCTGCATATTTTCTTGGCAAGCATTCAATTAAGACATTCCTGTTTTCTGCTGCTTTTAGAGAAATGATTAAGATTCACTTCAGAATAGTTGTATATTTTCAAGATGTGTACTAATGTAATGTGGATTTTGTACTTTTGCAATATTTAGGGCAATATAGCCTTGTTTGAGGCGTGCTGTAAGGAGCGGATACAGCAGTTCGATGATGGTGGCTCTGATGAAGAAGACATTTGGGAGGAAAAACATATTGCATTTACACCAGAGTCCCAGAGGCGTTCCAGGTGAGAAGGGTGTTTCTCATCCAAACAGCAGTGTAGTGAGCCTGCAGTAATGCCCCTGTTCTGTGGTTCAGTCTGTCTGTTAGTACAGACTGTCCAGCATAACTTAAGTATTTCCATTCTGTGGAGAAATGAGTGGAGGTGTGGCTCTAGCATTTTGTTTTCCAGCCATAATTTGCAGAAGATGCACTTCGGCCTTTTTGCTTGCTGGTTTTGTTTTTTTTTCCCCTGCTGTGTATTTTTTCCCTTGGCTTTTAAACTTGCCCAGCCATCCTTGCCTTGGACAAGGCAGCCCAGCTCCACACCCCTGTACACCTTGCTGTCCTCTCTACTGTACCAGTGTGGCTGCGAACATAGGAAAATGCATTGAGTGGAAGGAGCACCTATTCCTCAAAACTCAGGGCTGTGCATCCTCCCTCCATATCTGCTGAAAGGCTCTTTATGTGATCAAGTGAAAAAATCTTAAAACTTGTTTTTTTGAGAGAGAAATGAGGGGAATACTAATAGATAAAAATTATACCTCAGGTAGTTTATCAGAAATAATGGTTGTAATTCTATTTAGCCTGAAACTGCAGTATTTCATTGTGCTCAGGGTGTTATAGTAAAAACAGACTGTAAACTGTCTCTTTGTATTTGAAGTTCGGGCAGTACAGACAGTGAAGAAAGTACAGACTCTGAAGAAGAGGATGGAACGAAACAAGACTTGTTTGAATCCCACACCAATACTGAGGACAAAATGGAAGTAGACTTAAGTGAACGTACGTAGCTTTTTTCCCTGCTGCTTTGGGTTATAGGAAATCGTTAGATGTAGCAGCCTAATTCTGTAGGAGTTTCCTTGTTACTGCTTTTATTCCACCTGTCTTAAAGGAGTCTTTCCCACTTGCAACAGGGCATGCAAATATTGCAAAGTTTGAATTCCTTACATGTCTTAAATTATTCTCTCTGAAATTCGTGTTTCTCCTCTTCAAGAGTTAAAAAAGGAGGAGGAATCAGAAAGGGGAGGATTAAATGTACTAATTTATAAATATTGAATGCCTACAAAACTTAATAAGTTGCTGAACTCCAAACCCAAAAGACGGTATTTTACTGGAAGCCTTTCAGACCAGCTTCTTATCTAACAATGCTCTTTTAGAAGATTTCCTACAGAAGCTAAGTGAACTTGCATTGTTTTGGTTTCAAATGTGAATGAAAGATACACATCAGGAGACTCTTATGTGGAATCTTAACTGATGTAATTGGTTGAAAAGTTTTCACATTCAAGTCAGACTAAACTGGCTTTTGTTAAACTGGCGATGTCTGTAGGTAAAAGCCCTGTGTTTATCTAGACTGTAAGGAATTAAATTAAAATAGAAGGAAAAGTTAAGGGTTTTCTTTTCTTTTGTCAGATTGGTGTCGTTGGCATCTGTGTGTCAAACAAGTTTTGATCCATGTGGGTCTCCTCCCATATCTGCCTGGGTTGGAATTTCTAATTGCTAGTCAGAGCTTCCTTTTCAGCCTGTTTTTTTGTATGTAAGTGTTAATGAAAAACATGTTTCCCTTGGGTAGGTGAAGTATTTTGAATTGACCTATCCTAAATTAGATGCTATTCACACTTGCTCCCAAATTTAAAATACCGGTAAATATTTTAAGTTGTAAAAAGCCTTACACTTTTCTGCAACTTAGCAGTAGTGTTAGTGCATGAGAAAATATTTGAAGAAATTGAAAAAGGGATGAAAACTCTTAAGATTTTCGCTATTATAGAAATTAGTTTTGAAAAATGGTAACAAATGTTGATGTTAATTTAAAGGATAAAGTGGGATTATACTTGTGATCTAATATGTTTTATTAGTTTTGTTCTTCAGATAAACTTTATTTTTTTTAGCAGAGTACTCTGAGTTACTGATCTTAAAATTCTGCCTTACTAGCAGAATTTTCATTTTAGGTAATACGTTCATTCTTTAACAGGATGTACAGGATTTTTCTGCATGTGCTTTGAAGTCTAGTTTTGAATTTCGCGTCTCTTTTTATGGAGTGTACATAGAGAGCATCAGTGTGTTAGGCATATGTGCACTCATGTTCTTTACTGAAATTTGTTCCTAATGAACTTCATAATGGCTTTTCAGCACCTAACTGGTCAGCAAACTTCGATGTACCCATGGAGACTGCACACGGTGCCAGTCTGGATTCTGTTGGCTCTGCTGTGTGGAGTACTGAAGCAGCTGTGCCAGCTAAAGAAACTGGCTGGGCTTCTTTTTCTGACTTTACGTCCTCTTTGAGGTAAGAATGTCAGTTATTCACGGTGAGTTTGGTTTCTTGGGGTCTCCATCAGTACACAAGCCTGTGCTGGTGGTGTTTGGGTGGAATACAAGGTGTATGTAAAGTGTCTGAAGAGCCCCTTATGTTTCTGTATTATCTCCCTTTCCAGGATGGGTGGATTACTAGTATCATTGTTTTAAAAGACTTCTTGTGAGCTTTTGGGTCCTATAATATTGGTCTCTGAGCAAAATTTGGACTGTAATTTTTTTATTATTTATTTTTTAGTGTAGACTGAACTCAGTGAACTGTTGAATGTAAAGGTTATAGAATGTTTGAAGATTCTTTTCTGTGGATGTTATAAAACAGCAAGGTTGGGGTTTTTTTGTGGTTTTTTCAAAAAAATAATTAAAATTTAATATAGTTATGCAGCTGTGATAACTAGGTTAAGCAGTTCTGCACTATTTTGAGAATACCAAAGATAATGCTGTTATTTTTTTGGATTGAACTCTACACTCTACTGAAGTCCTGGTATGTACCTAATCAAATAGATGTAAATTTTGAATTGCCAAATATTGGCAGTCAAGAACTGATTCCTTCTCATATTAGAAGACTTTGCTTTTATCCATTTGGCTTTCTGTCTGGGCATTAAAACAGCTGGGATATAAAAGTATTATTTTTTCCAACATAAAATGGTGTTATTTCATGTGTGAGGCAGGTAAATTGGTAATCTAATTAAGGGCCTAGAAAATGAATACTTGGAATTGCCATATTATTAGCTAGAAGAGACATTCTATAAAAGGTGATAAGTTTTTTCAAGTGGCCAAATCTTGTCTTTTGAGTTCATTTACAATGAAAAACTTGTAGCTATACTGTATATATGACTGCATTGGCAGTCTCAACAGAAAACTGTCAAGTTGGAAAAAATGCCTTTAGAAAATGAGTTTCAAATATTTGGAAACACTGCAAGGTGCTGGTGATGTCCCTGAATAAGGCTTATGGATGTGTCCACTACTACTTGTAATGCAACCAAATCAAACAAGTAAAAATAAAATGACCATCAAACATCCTCTGCTCAGTTCTGGTGGATTTTGCATTACCAAACTTCTATTTAGCATATCTTTCCTAGACTCTCAAAAATAAACTTGCTGTAATTCAGTTTCAGTAGAGTTCTAGGCCTTATAGCTTTCATAGAGAACTAATACTGTGTTAAGAACACTTCATTCTGCTATTCAGAAATAGTTCAGTTTCTAAAGCTTTTTTTACTCTATTTGAAGCTCAAAAGACTCCTTAAGAAGTAATTCTCCTGTGGAAATGGAAACAAACACAGATCCAGGTGATCCCTTGAGTGCAAATGTAACTACTCTTGCAACACAGCTAGAGAGTAAGTACGCCGCATTTACAAATGTGAATGGCTTGATTATAGGAGTTGTACCCAAGAAAAATCTTCCTGAACTTTAAAATTTTAGGTTTTCAGAGATGCTTCTCTGGCTCTGCTGCTGTTCTGCCAGGTAATAAAAGTGACTTGTCAAAGAATTTCCAAACTATTTAAAATGTTTCCAATTTAAAACAAAAGTCACTGTTACCTCTAAAAAGTCTGCACATCATGAACAGGAAAGCATTACAAAGAAACCAAGTGTGTTCTGTTAGAGAATCTGCCCACCTGTGTCAGCATTTAGCTGAGCTGATGCCCAAGGGTGGTAGCTTCCAGTCTTGTCCTGTGTGGCAGCAGGTCGGTAGCCTCAGTGTGTTCAGGTTTCTCCTTCCTGCTCATGCATTTCTAAGCCACTGTCACTGTGCATGCACTAATTGTTTGTTCTACATGTATGAACTGGTTGAAATGGCAAAAATATTTTAATGAGCTTTTTTTGTATCTGTTATTACCAGAGAGAGCAAAAAGTGCAGATGTGAAGTCCAGGTAGACTGGACTTCCCAAAGGTTTGTCTGTACTTGGAAACTTAGTGTCACATTTGTACTGTGTAGACTTGTCATGAATTTGACTGTACAGAAAAATAATTCATGACTGTACTCCTGCTAAAGGCTTGTTTAGGCAAAACTGTTGCAGTAACCATTGTCAGTCAAGATGAAAAAAAAGTTAGACCGGCTTTTTCTTAAGTCATCTGTAAGTAATACTCTTGCTCTCTCTATATGTGGCACTTGCAGAAAGGTGATACTCTCTGTAAGGAAGAATTCAAGAAGTGTGCAAAACTGCAAAAATACTGTTCTTGTTATATTGGCTTTTGTGTTTGCTCATGAAATAGAAAGGTAACCAGCCATGTACTAAATTACTTCTATTTCTGCCTGTAGCCCCAGGAAGTGTTGCTATGGAGGCCAGCTCAGATGGAGAGGATGATGTGGAAAATGCAGATAAGGTAACTGAGACAGTCATGAATGGCAGCATGAAGGAGACACTGAGCCTAACTGTAGATGCTAAAACTGAAACGGCAGTTTTCAAAAGGTGAGAATGCCTATTTATTGTCTTCCCACCTTGTAAATAAAACACTGTTGATGGAGCACTGTGTCATCAAGGAGAGATCTTTTAAGTGGTAATTCCTGGGGCTTTAACTAGAAACCTTTCAAAGTAATTGTTTTGAATTTTTTTTTCTTGTTAGTTACTTTAACATGCGACTTCACTTGTCAAGCCTTAGTTTCCGTGGAAGGTTATTAGCAGAAGACTGACTCAGCTTTTGTCCCTGATGTACATTAATGTGCATTTTTCATGTACAGTTCTTTTAACGTTGCACATCAAAACTCAGCTTTTAAAATTTTGCACAGAATTGTTAGATTTGGATTGGAATTTCATTCTTCTCATCCAGGAGGATGGAAGACAGAAGTTGAAGGCCATCCAAGCACTGCTCTGGAATGTAGCTCATCAGACACTTGGGGTGCTCACTGTTGGTGGTATGCCTGATGGTGTTAAATCTATTCTGGACTACTGGTGGCACATAGAATTTTAGAATAACTGGGAAAACAACTTCTTAATTTTGCTGTCTTCTGATACAAAGTGCATTATTCATGAATAAGTGTCTAACAATATGGTCAAATTCTGTATTATATGTATATCAACATTGTGATCCTTTTACGAGAAAAAAGCACATTTCGGTGTTGTCTACTCCATCCAGTCTTACTAAGACCTTGTGATCTTAGATTTAATTATCAACTGTGTTTTATTTAGTATCCAATATTTATGTAGGGAAATAGAGACTACAGTCTGACCTGCAAAAGTTTTGCATTTATTGAAGCTAGTGTGTCCTGCCTCCCCTCAATGTTCACGAATTGGAACACACTGCTAGAGCATTTTGATATGAAACCCTCTTCTCATTCTTGTAGAATAACCTCCTAGTATCTGTCCATATTCTAGCTTTAAATATTGAAAAAAAAATCATCAATATGTCTTGGAAGTTGCTTAAAAAAAACAATACAAGTCATTTTCTATATAAGAAACTTTTCCAGTGTTAGTTCTTACATTGCTTGTTGTTTAAATTAATTTTACTTTGTCCTGTTAGTGGTAGGAGATAATTCCTGAGCCATCCAAAATGAATAAATCTCGAAAACCAAACAGCTTTCTGTCACTCTTGCTTCCGTCCTTTTGATTATCTGAGTGACTTAACTTCTGATGGTTTTTCAGCACAGAGGAGGGAAAATTTGTGACTGCACGGTGCTTCTAAATCAAATGGCATTGACAGAGGAATGAACCAAAAGCACTTTAGAGACGTGTTGGGACTCTGTCCAGATCGATGACATGAAGCCATCTATAGTGCATTGCTGATTTAGTAAATGATGTGTTTGCTCTCCAATTTGTTCTGTCTTTTGGACAGTGCTTTTACGTTGTCTTCACTCTTAGATGCTTGCAACTTTGATTTAGTTATCCATGGTGTTCTTGGTCTTCTCCTTAAACTAGTTTAGCTCACATGCACTTTGAACTTGTGTGACCTGTGATACTGATGCAAAAACTAACATGAGGAAGCAGCATCTGGTGACAGTTCCTGCCTACCTTAATGGAATTACCTGCTGGAACTGTAGTTAAAAGGACATAGAGGTGCAAAGGGAGGTGATATCACAGAATTGCCCCAGTCAGAAGGGATCTTGAAAGTTTATCTGG
Organism: Pardalotus punctatus; assembly: GCA_013400915.1. NCBI lineage: Eukaryota > Metazoa > Chordata > Aves > Passeriformes > Pardalotidae > Pardalotus > Pardalotus punctatus. The sequence continues at coordinate 579,888 of VZTX01021532.1, read as the reverse complement.
CCCAATATTTTATGGGGAAGGGAACCTGGATGAGATTACCTGGTACTCTGTCCAGCTGCACTTTGAAAACTTTTAGTAATGGAGACTCTGGAAAGGAGGTGTTAAAGAAACATAAAAGGGGGCTCAAAAATGAGGTCTTAAATACAGAGACTGTTCTACTGTGATAGAGATGTGCAGCTTCGTAGTGAGTCAATGCTCAAGTGGCATTTTTTAAACCAGCTTGTTGGGAAAAGGCCTAAATAAATTAAGGGACAGTTAGAGTAGTGAGAGGGAGTCTTACTCTGGCCTGTTTGCCTTTCAAAGTGGACGCTTCCAGACTTCAGCTTTATCTAGGTTTCTGTCAATAGAAAATTGATGGTGTTAAAGTCAACATTGAGGGGATCATTATAGGCACAGTAGTTAATTTGTGGAAAGCTACAAAGGACAAAAATGTGATTTCTAAACTTAGTTCAGAGTGGACAATAAGAAGGAAGAATGCTAGCAGAGACTGCCTCTTTAAAAACTAAAAGCAAAACTAAGGCACCACTTCTGATGGTGATGGTGACAAGTATTTTATTTGGAAGGAATGCAAAGAGTATCAAGGCAAATGAGATGGGGAGATTAGATGGGGAAAACTTGATGAGAGATTGCAATGCAAAAGACAGTATTTTTGCAGGCTCTGCAGGATAGAAGGAGAAAAGAGAAGGATTCATTGAAATTTAAAGGATCCATGGAAATGAGAACTGTGAGAATAGGAAGAAAACCAGCAGAGGAGATTGGCACTTCTTGCATAAATAGATTTGTTGCCACAGAGGTATAAGATTGATGTTTGTCTACTTCAGAACTCCTTTATAACTATCTCTTGCAGGTATATATGGTCAAATTTGTATTTTAGTGTACTCATAATGGTGTGACTGAGGTGGAAGAGGGTGGAATACAGAGGCAGAAAAATTTGGGTTGAGGCAAAACAGATTTGTTTGCTAATGGCTTTTGAGGCTGTCTGGTTACATGGTACTGTTTTACACAGTGTGAGTGTATTGCTTTTTCACTGAACTTTGTTTGATTTTGTCTACAAGAGGAAGTTCGTGAAGTAGATTGGGCTGCAGTCTTTGTACCCCATAAACCATACATTGTATTCACTGTGAAGTTATTAGGGAGTTTAATATGTAAGATGGTGATGAGTTAATGATTTTGCTGATGTGTTTCATGGACAGACATTATTAATACAAGTTTCTGAGGGAATCTTGAATTTCTTTTATACTTTCTTCCATTTTTGCATACTTCTGGCTTCAGAGTGTTGAAATCCTATCGGTATGTATAGTAAAGGACTGTGACTGTGATTGTTATCACTTCAGGCATCGCATACATTCCTTATTTCCCTTTTGATCTTATTTGCAATCACTGTGTTTCTTGCCCTTCTATCCAGTCAAGTTTTAATGGATGTAAACTCCAGTGCATCATTAAGTGTTTGTAAAGTCTAGAGCCATGTGCTTGATCTTCATGTTGCAGTCATAACTTAAAATCCATTTGCATGTGAAATATGGACCCGTCTCAGTTTTCTCCTGTTGCCTGAAATTCCCTAAAAATAAACTTAAAAGTTAATTAAATAACTTATTGCTTTTGTTTTGTTTTGTTTTTTAAGTGAGGAAGGAAAATTGACTACCTCGCAGGATCCTTCTTGTAAATATGTAGTAGAAGACAATACAGAGGTTGCAGAAGAGGTCCCTTCAGGTCTTCAGCCTACTAACAGCAGTCCAGAACAGAGGTAACTGCATTTGAGGATGCTTTCAATTCTCTAAATAGCAGTTTGTGTCTTTTTCTAATAGGATGGATCTAAAGAGATTGAGTTTAACTTAATCTAAAAATGTGCTTACATCTATTTTATTAAGTTCTCACAAATTGAATTTTCTGTTGAATCTAAGACCCTTGAGTTATCAAATACCTTTTTTACTTGCACGGAGTTGTAAATATCCCCATTCTGTTTTGTGACAATGTTACCAAGTTAGGATAGTCAATTGATGCACCGAATTCAAGTGAATGTGTGTAGACTAAAAAGATGTAAGCATGTTTCGCAGATTTAGCTTCTGATTCTGGTTTTTAAGACTTGTTTAAGAACCAGTATGTAATTAGGTCCTGTCTTCTAACTTTCTGCTCTGCATAAATCTCAAACTTGATCAAGAAGGGGATTCTAATCAGAAAAAACAACCCTATGTACTACAGTGGGAAACCCAAAAACCCTTTCCGCAGCCTCTTCTAGAGACACTGTCTTGATGAAGATGACAATACTTTTTTTAATGCTGATAAGAATTAAATTGGAGGGAAGAAGTCCTCGGGTACTGCGTGATTATCTTTTGAGTAAAGATACTTGTCTGAACCAACAGAGGGCTCTCAGAGCTAGCAGTTTGCTGGATTGCCTTTGGGTTGTGGCAAATCTCAAGGAACTCTTTTCATTGAATCCTGCTGGCTTCAGGAAAACTCGGTACTTTCTCTAAGGGTGGCTGTCGCAGTAGATCCTCATAAGCACAGGATAAATACCAAGATAAACATAACAGTGCTTTTGGGGCTCCATGTATGTATGACTAGTGGAAGGAGTCCGCTAGGTAGGTCTCTGGCTGGTGGCTAGCAGGAGTAATCTCTGCTAGGAGCCCTGTTCTGCCATGGACTTTTTTTCCAGTTAATAAGTGAGGAACAGTTGTGCAGACTGTCACACTTCCTGTCCATGCAGCATTTGTTTCTTACCTTCCAGGTTTCTCTAAAAAGTGTTTGCTTTTGTCTAGTGCTGTCTGTCTTTTCTCTAATGTTTACATATGTTTTTTAAAAAGTGTTTTTAGAGCTTAGCAGCCAAAGACTTAGCTAGGGGGCTCCTGCTGGTCATGTGCATGTAGAGCACGGACCCCAGAGTGGCTTCTCTGTGATGTCCACCATCAGAGAACAGGAGTTACAGGTAACTTTTCTCATCTGCAGTTTCAAGCAGTATTTGCATTCTTTTAGAGAATCTTCAGATGTATTCCATAGACTTGTATTGAATGGAAGTTGAGATTTTTTTTTTTACTCTGTTGCTTGCGTATTTTTAATGTCCTCATGCATTGATTTGATCTCTTTGTGCTAGTCCAGGGCAGTTGAGCCCATGTTTACACTAAACTTTATCTAGAAATGTATATACTGTTACTGTTTTCATTCTTGTAGGTTTGCTCTCCATTTTCCTCCATACTTCATGAACGTTTCATCTTAATGGACTGACCTTCAAAGTATTTGTGAAAGGCTGTTTGTAGATTAGATTAGTAACTAAAGCAATTTTTTAAGATGCTGGTTTTTTTTCCTGTTGTGTCTTAGCTGCTGGCTTTCCAGTCTAACATTAAATACTCCTCGTATCACATATTGCCTCACAGAATAAGATTTGGATATGTATCAGAAATGTGCTCTTTATTAGTAATTATCTGAGATACCACATTTCTAGAGATCACTTTAGTGTCTCAGTTAATGAAGATCACACATTCTTCAGTGTTGTGCTCAGTTAATTGAGTGCTATGCTTAATTAGGAAATAAGGACTCCAGAAATGCTGGACTGCAGAAGATAATTGGGATAAGCATGTTATTAGCACGTGTTTCCTTCCTTCAGTTCGTGGGTTATGCTACACAGGATCTGGGATTGTTGGTTTTTGGATTAGTTTTAATTGCACCTAACTGACTTTGCTTTGAACCTTTCTTGTATACTTACATCTGTTTTCTTGGCCTCTTAGGACGGATCAACACGCCCATTTAGGAGAGGCATCTGTTAATGGCCCTGTATGATATGTGATGTCTACTACCTTGGCTGAAGAGAAAGAACTGATGTCCAGGTGTTTTGAGTGTTTGAGGATATCAGCTAGACCCTGTTGAAGCCAGTCACTGCTGCACTAATTTCGCAAGGAATCAGGACCAGCAACATTTATATTCTAGATTTTAAGACATTGTACAGAAATTCATAAGTGTAAAAATATTGCACATTGAGAAATACCAATAATTTTTGCGTATGTTTATATTGTATTGTTCTAAATAATGGGGGGCCTGTGAAATAAGATCCTGCTACCCATGTAATGATGACAGTAGTGTTACTATAGTTAAAATGGCTGTAAGAATAGTTTTATAAAAAAGTGAATACAAAAATCTAATGTATTTGAGACATAACTATTTGACGATTAGTGTGACCAAAGTATTTAGCAGTTTTCTTACATTTTTCACCTTGTAAAAAAGAAAAAGAAAATTCATGTTTTTTCTGAAACTGAAATGCCCTATAAATGTTATTTTGGTTGTTTTAGCTTACAAAAGTGATTTAAATAAGAATTTTTTGGTGTTCAACATTTTACAACAGGTTTTTTAATTGGTAATTGTTTTCTGTATTGTTCAAAACAGATCAAAAATGTAAGTCTATTGGTAGAGATTTTAAGTATTTATTGCAACAGCTTAGTTGACAAATTGATGTTACTGTAAAGCCATATGTTCTGTTAAGTCTAGTTTGCTTGAAACAATACCTTCCAGGTGAAACACGAGAATATTTGGAGTGCACATGGCTTGTTGTGTTTAAGTGGTTCACCTGCCTTTTCAGCAGTTCACCAAGATTTAGTTTAATACCAAGCATTATACAATGGAACATTTCAAAACAATCTGCGTATTTAAAACGCTATAATCCTTTTAGACAAGTCAAGTAAAAGAAATGCCCGTGCTGCTAATGTAATTACAGTACACGCATTTTAAAAGTAAATAGTGTTTTTAATACAAATTTTGGCAGCAGAGCATGTTAATTGTTAATTTCACTGTACTGATCCTGTGTGAGGCTTTCATTTGTATGTTCTAAACCAGTTTTTTTACAGCTGGTTTGTGTATATATAGTGATTATGGAAACTAATTCTGTGTAATTTATAATTTTCTATGTCAGTGTAAAATTCCAACAGCCTTCTCAAACAAACAGAAGCAATATACTGTATATTGCCACATTGTCTGGTGAAAGGGTTTAAATACTCCTGCACTTCTAGACGCAAAACCATTTTTGTTTCTGTAATAGTTAATATTCATTTATTTTTTACATCATTTGTTTTCCTGACCATATTTAAAGCCAAAAGGATATTCCAAACCAATGGCCAATGATTTATTTTAGAAGGCATCCCAAGCAATGTGCCTAAACATTACATTGCATACAGAAATAAAAAACCCACATTTATGTCACTGCCCTTATTGCTTTCTCTTTTGCATTTTCTGCAAGGTTCAGTGCACTTGTCCCTGGAAATTTTTGCAAATTGATCAGTCGTGTGAAGGGGTAGACCGACAATGCCGTAGGTGGACTTGGTAACTATGGTTGCCCTTTTATTTCTACCTTATAAATTATGGAATCTAGTCAGTTTCTAAGTTTTCTTTTTCAGTTCAGAACTGCTTTCAGATTAGCTTGACCAAAACCATTTTGTGTGTTAGCTTTAAGGTTGGCAGCTGTCTTCTTGTCACTTTCTGATCTGTTACTGAACAAGCAGCTTTGGAAACAAAACTGCTCATTTCAACACATGAATTGCAGTCAAGTAGAAATTCCAAGTAGAGGCAAGCAGCAGGCTGGTTTGCATAAGTTTGTTGCTCATAAGGAGTAAAGCTTGAGTTCTTTCCAGTGGAGCTGTTTGTCGTTTGCTAAAAAGTTGATTTGTCTAGCTCTCTCAGCCATGAAAACTGGAGAACACAGTAGATGAAATGGAATTTGGGCCCTGTTGCCTGCGGGTCAGCAAAGTCTTCTAGTTGTCCTGTTCATGAACTGTCATATCAGTCCACTGTTTTGAGGAAGTGTAGGGTGTGTTTTACCCACTCACTCTATTACTTGCACAAGGAATCCTGAACTTGAAAGCACTGGAGGTGTGTTTTGGGGGGGGAGGGTGTATGGGTGTAAACACACACACCTCTTTTGCCATCTTTTATCAACACTGCTGCTGATATGCTGCTCATGTAGCCTTACAAAAGTTTGAGCGTACTGGGAGAATCCTGAACAGCTGTTACCCAACCTGTTTAATCAGATTTGTTGTGCATGCAATGGAATTTGAGTCTTCCTTATGAAAAGGTGTTTTAATGCATTTGCAGCATGGACTAGTCTAATACCTTTGTACAGGTTTGAGTTCGTACAGTGTTTTTAGCAGCAATTACGATAAATGAGCTTGCTTTGAAAGGCTTGTCCACTGCCACATTCCACAGTGCTCTTTGAAATTTCTAAAGGCCCAGTCACTTAAAACTGAGGAATAATGATGTCAGTTGATGTCAATAGGTAGTGGATTTAACCCTCAGGACTTCTCTGGTAAAGGATTTTTACTCAAGCAACAGTCTGTTTCAAAAGTGGCTAGACCAATAGTATCTGTAGTAGCTCATTGACTCTTCCCACCTGGCAGAGTGGATGAATCATGTTTTCTTGACCAGTGAAAAGGTTATTTTTAAATGTAAACCCTGTACTAGATTTATAGCAAGATGATTCCATTTAAGTAAAAGCATAAGTCATCTTGACTAACATTTCTATTAATTTGCTGAAAAGATAAGAGGATAGTGGAAACAATCTCATTATGTCATTGTACATGGAATCCCTTGTGACCATGCTCTTGAGCGAAGTCTACATTTTTGCACCTATTAAACCTTGTATCTACCTCTTGAAAACAGTGAGTTCTGTGTTGTCATCAGCATACTTCTGTGGAAACTTACTGTGACATTTCTTCTTTGTGTGAAATCCATTGAGGAGACTTGTGAGGAAGATGAATCAGGTTCTTACTGTCATTCATGATAGACTTTCCTTTCTGTTTAAATTAGTGTTAATTTCCTTGGAGATTTTGTTTTCTGACATATGTCTCATACAGTTATATCAGGAAGTATTTACTGTATATAACTGGCTCTATTAATAGACTTAATCACTTCTGACTGTCTCAGAATAAATAGTGCTTTCTCCAGTGTAGTATAAGTGCTTTGAGTTTCATTATGGAAGTGTCTGTATTGCTTTTCAAACCAGGATGGAAAATTGCTGTTATTGTGGCNTTTTTTTTTTTTTTTTGGTAACGTTTTTAACGTCTGTTGTTTAGTTTCTGCATCTTACTTCCTAGCAGGTAAGGATTTGGCATCTTCCTGTTCCATTATTATTTGAGTATGTAAGGTTTCAGCATGGAAGGAGATGAAGGCAATACAATTAAAATAAAAAATATTCTTATTGTAAAGATAAAGGCATTTTTCTGTCTCTCTTAAGTAGGACAGTTCACAACATTTTTTTGGACTTGCTCAGACCTGGTTCTGGTACTCATTTCAAATTGTGATTTGCCCTGCATTTAGTCTTGGTTAATGACTTGTGTGTAATCACACTTCTAAGGATATCCAGAGGAAATCTGTGTACTTCTTACTGTGCTACCCCAAGCTAAAGCACTAACGAGACCTGAACTTTACCATGTGTTTTGCTGATACCATCTTTCAGAAATTCTCTCTTAGATGAGGCTGGGCTTAGTGTTTGTCTATTTTTTATTTGAGAGGGGAACTTCTTCTGTATTTTTATTTTCTCTAAATCACTAAGTACCTTGCAAAGTGAGGTGGGGTTCTCTTTATCTTTCTGGCCACAGCTTAAATACTGTAATTCTGATTCTAGGGCCTCATTCTAGATTTGAGTTGTGTATGGTGCGGATGCTTTCCTGTGATCTGTGTTTTCTGTGTCTCAAAAGAAGAAGTCTCAATATTTCTAAAGACTGTAATTTAGATCATGATTGTCTGTTGGCATACAGCCGCCTGGAGTAAGACAGCTACACCTTGCCTAGCTGTGGTTGGGTAGATTTTGTCACTTGTCTCATGAGATTTAATGCTTTCCCGTTTGCACAGGGAAAGTTTATCTGGTTGTCTCACTGCTTTCATCTGTGGATGATAATTAGGTAGATGGGTGATTGATTCTTAAGGGTTTAATAGACACATTTCATTTTTTCAGATGGAACCTGGACCTGTTACAGATCCATTAGGTCTGCTTTTAAACTCCACTGTGTGCCACACTTCCTATCTTTCTTACCTGGTTGGGGTTCTTCCATTCCCCTTATCTACACCAATTGTCTGTCAAAGATGGTCACAATTTCACCTTGGGTAATACACTAACCTGGCTCTTTTGCCAGGGCACTGAAGCTTGACTGCAGACATTGCAAATAAAACCTGCTTTTAACAGAATTAAGTGTTTGGGAAACCTCTCTTCACTATTTTTTCACATGAAAGATAAATAATGTTGACTGTCTTCTACTGATTCTTTCATCAGACAGAGGCACAAGATTGCTAAGATAAGACTGCTAAAACTCAAGTGACCTTGTTTCTGTTGTTGGGAGTCCTCCAAAGCACCTTCCCTCCTATATTTTTATAGAAACAATTGTTCATGATGTATTTGTTAAAAAGGGTTGTTTTTCTTTAGTCACTGCTGAACTTAAAAGTCTTAGATGTGCTTTCAGGTGGGAAGGGAGTCTCACTTTGGAGTGAGCCATAGTGGACTGTGTGTATTGACAGACAATGTAGTAGCAAGGAACTATGAAATATTCATGGGACTGTGAAGCCCTATTGTTTCTCTCTAGACCCCTCTGAATAAAGTAGCTTGAAAAGATAAAAGTGCTGAGGAGATGTGCCACTTTTCTTTTTAGTGCTAGTACTTTGCTTGTCTAGGTTGAAGTACTCCAAAGACAAATCTCTGAACTTGGAAAGTGGCGGGTGACTTCCTGATAAGTAAATTCAAGCTTTAGTTACACAATTCATATGGAATTCGTACTTACTTATGTACAAGCGCTTAAAGACAACCTTTAACTAAACTTTTAAATTTAATATTTATAGATTCACGCCCGTGTGCATGCACATCAGTGTGTAGGATATATTTTCTTAACATGTCTGGTGCAGTGCCTGTGGTGCATTTCCAGAGTGCACTGAACTGCAGAATATCAGGAAGAACAAAGATTTGTGCACAGGTTACGGCTCATTCTGAAGCATTTCAGGCTTTTGTCTCTGTGTGTGTAGGCATTGTCAGTGGCCTCTGGCTAGCCTGAAGGTATCTTGATGGGAGGAGGAGCTGGTGCCTCAGGTGTCTGAGGCAAACCAGCTTTTGTCAGATGATTTCTCTGATGCTCTCTTAGTCCAGCTACTTGATACATTTGAGCCTGTGGGAAAGCATATCCAACTGGAAGTCTCCAATTTCAATCTGGAATGGAGTAACTCAGGAAAGGACTTGGATTGTAAAACTAAGTGCAGGGCAGGGGTTATGTTAAGCTTGAATTTGTACATGTGCATGCTTGGTGCTCTTCCATCTGAGCTTTCTTCATCTTTTTTGTCATATGAGAAGGTATGGTATTGGGAAAAAGAAGTCTTCGTGTTTACAAGTGTGCAAAAAGGTTATAGGTAGGCATCACTGAAGGGGAAAGGTGATTGCTTGCAAGTATAGAGATACTGGCTTGAAATAAAGCAGGGAAATGGCAAAGCTTTGAATGCAGGGGAAGGCAATTTGAAGTTCTTAATCTCAGGCAAGGTCATGTTTCACTTTTTGGTCATTGCAGCACTTCAGTGAGCTAGAAAAAGATGAAATCTTTCTGTCTGGCTGTCTGCCTATGAAATAATGGATTGCTCTGAACAAGAATTATCAAATGGCCTTGGGCTCCTGGGAGAATTCTTTTTCATAGTTCATGGCAGTGATGCCTGTGGCAGGTTATTCATAATGGGAAAAGATTTAAGTTGTGAGTTGCAACAGGAGAAGAAAATACACACTAATGAAATCCTCTGAATAAGCTGTTAATATGAAGTCAGAATTTATACTGATGGTGGGGCTGTGTGTTATGTAGTGACATCTGAACCTCTGGAATGTGAAGGTTCAGAAACTTGAATGATTGCTGCTGCTAGACAAAATTAGAAGGTTATTGGTTTCCTGTTAACATCGGTTGTCTTATGAGACCTTCCTCTGTTTAAACTTGCTGTGAGGACTGTGAATTTAGTCTTCATTTACTTGTAAAAGATATGACTGATAATATGGCATATTTGGAAGAGTAACTAATTCATTTTTACGATTATTTTTGCGACTGTCATGACATCCAACCATATGTGTCATCAGGGTATTCCACAGGTACTTATCTGACTGTCAGATTAAGTATGGCCTCTGGACTTCTGATTTGCTCCAGCTTTGATAGAAACCAGTATTTCACTGCTATCTCTGATGATGTTCATTGTATGTTTTTATGACAAAAAAGCTTTTTTGACCTCAGAGCAGAAAGGGTAATGGAGCAAGAATGACTTTTTTATAAACAATGTATAGCCTTAATGTGTGCTACAAACCTCTAAGAATGTCTTAGAAACTCCAAAATAAGCATGAACTTTTCTGTTACCTACAGCTTTTCTGTTGGGGAGAAATAAAGGTAAGGAGGCTTACTGCTAAGCTGACAGGCATTTATTAGGTGTTCAGTTTACTGAGTGTGTTTAAGACTCACTCTCTGCTGCTGCCATAGCAGCTTCTGTGGTGGCTGAGGATGGAACTGATGAAATCCTGCAGTAATAATACCTGAACATTGAAACAAACCGCTCTTAGTCTAAGAAGCAAAGGGAAGAGCAGAATTCGTGTCAATACTTGCCAATGCTCTTCATTATAAGAGGCTTGTATCTTTTATCTCCAAGTGCTTTATCAGGATAATTTCTTGCAGAAGTAAAGGAAAAGGAGCCAGTGCTAAAGATGGGGGTTTTTTTCTAGTCAAAGGATGAAAATAACGAATAGTATGACAGATAAATGTTTGCAGGTTTTAAATTGCTTTTACAGTACAGGAAGCTCTTGCTTACTCTGCATTAAGAATCCTGGCAGTATTGCATTTGTCAGTCTCTTTTGCCTGATGTCTCATGGAAGATTTCACAGAAATACTGGGATTGTGCAAAGATAGAATGAACTGTTATCAGCACTGCAAAAAGCACATACTCAAGATATAGGTGTTTGTGAAGTAAAAGTTCAATTTTTGTAGATTTTAGAAGTTAAACAGACATGATGGCTGCTAATTAAAAGCTGAAAGAGGTAATTAAAAACCTCTTATACAAATCTTTGTAACAAAGACTAGAATTTCACTTCATTCTAGATCAGCTTGAACTCTGGGTCTGTCACATGCTCTCTGAATAGCTCAGTTTAACTTGACTTCACAGCGTAATTCCAGATCATTGATGCTTAAATTCTTACCCTATTTTTCCTCCCTGCTCTCACTCCTTGAGAACTGACAAAATGTTAGAAATCCAAATAGGATGTATTTTTCCTTGATGGAAGACTGAAAAAGACTGAAACTTGCCAAAATTACAGTTACGGAAATCTTGAAATCAGGGAACAAAGTGAGATGAAGAGACGAGAAGAAATTGATGAAATTAAGTGCTAAAAAAAGCCAAATGAAAATTTTGAAACAAAACCAATAAAAGTGAATGGGCTGTCATGAAGTGCAGTGAAATGGACCGAAACTTGCTGAATTGATCCTCATTGAAAGGAACAATTTCCTTTCATGAAAGGAAATAAAATCTTGAAACCAGAGAATGAAGTGTAGCAAACATTCTGGAAAGGAGATATGATAAAATAAAATGCAGTTTAAAAAAAAAGAAGATTCAGGAATGGAGCCACTACAACCAAATAAATTGGGATAAAATGTGGTGAAGTGAAAAGGGCTGAAACTTGCCAAAATTACTCATGTTGAAATCCCAAAATCTGAGAACAAAGTGAAATGAAAAGACAGGAGAGGGAATTGATGAAATAAAATGCTAAAAAAAACCCCAAAAAACCAAACCAAAAACACCCCAAAAAACCACCCCAAAAATGGAAATGAATTGAAATCAATGCAGTGGAGTGGGATAACATGAAGTGCAGTGAGGCTTTGTCCTGTTCAATTAGCTTTAATAGTAATAGCCAATACTTCAAAACCTTCTGAACACAGTCAAGTTGCAATACAATCAGAAGGGAAAACATGACCACTCACCCCACCCATGGCATTTTTTTCCCCACTATGCATTTCTACGCATTTTATAAGGACTTAAAAGTTCTAAATCAGTTCCTTTAATTCCTTTTATTACTGTCACTATCTTTAAAGGGAGACATTTGTTTAGTTAAAAGATCCAGATTTACTTGTTGTAGATTAGAGCTGTTAAATAAAATATGAATGCTTAAATGGGTTTGAGATCAAAGCTTTTGTTATTTTCATCAAGTTTTACAGCTATTTGCAACTTCAGATAATCAGTCGTAGTGGCATGTTGTCCAACAGCTGTTATGTGGTATTAAAAGACACAGCTATCCATCCAAAACCAGTGAAGGGAAAAATGGCCCCTTTTCACAATTTTAGCAGGCATAGTAAAACTCCTCAGTTGCACATACCATCCATCATCCTGCAATCACTAATATAAATCTGACTGTTGTGGCTGTGAAAGAATAAGGAAGAAAAAATGGACAGTTTCATCTCACAAGAAAATTTTCTTAATTCTTAATGAAGTACACCAAAATCATCTTACTACTGTGAACTAACTCCATAATAAAAAAAAAAAAAAATTCAGCAGTCTTGGCTGTAGTATTGAAGTACTGCCAGGGCATTTATAATGCTCCCCATATGTTAAAAAGGTCTGACAAGTCGTTAGACTGAGATTCAGTCAGAACTGCGCACTTTTGTATTGGCGAAAAATTTTCTGCAGAAGACACATTTAAACGATGACCAGGGTAAAACTTTTTGTGCATGATTGTTGTGTTGTTGGCCTCAGCAAACATTTTTAGTTGATGTAAGACTAACCATTATTTTAACATCTAAAACCTCGATTGCCTATGCCCATCCATTAGTACCATGTCATACTCATTTAATGTGAAAGATGTGACTTAATTGGTTTTTATGTTTGAGAAGGCAGCATTCCTGAGCTGCACTAAGTAGATCCTGAGTGATCCTCTAGAGGAACCTGGCTCTTCAGTGGTTATCAGGAAAGCCTAGGGCAATAGCTGGCATGTGTAATGATGTAATTATCTTAACTACGAATGAATGATAGAGAGAGTCCTTTAACAAAAACACTTCGAGTTTTCACCCCTTAGAATACTCTTTTCTTCCATTCCTCCATCCTTGTGACAATAGATTGACTTTGTGTTGGGGAAGGCAAGAGAAAGGCCAGCTTCATAATTACACTTTCAAATTTCCTGCTTTCTAGTCAGCAGAACATTAGGTGCAAATAAAATGTATATGATACTCTTGAACACTGAACAGCACTTACATAAGAAGTGGAATGCTACATTTCCTTCTGAGGCAGGTCAAATTGCCCTTTCCTGCTCTACTTACCTGTTAGGCTGCCAAGTAACTTTGTAGAATGTAAAATCCAAAGTGAGGGCAAGAACTATGGAGCTTTCAAACTGAGTAGGATAAAGTGATGAATCAGCGACTTGAAAAGTTAGAAAGAATGAAGTAACTATCCTGTGACATCTTAAAGTAGCACCAGACAAATCAAGTGCCTCAGTTGCATATGAATTCTGATCAGAAGTTTAAAAAATTTATTTAAATGTATGTCCCATTTCTGTTGTTAGGATTGGCTTTACAGGTCACAACCTCATTTGTAATACAGAATCACACAGAGTTCTGAGGCACAACTTCCCTTTAACTTTCCATGTTTGACAAAAAGATTACATTTATCTACTTACTTCCTAATTTTATTCCTTTTTACAACATATGCTTGCTTGTTAGCTTGCTCTCCTTAAAACTCCATAGAAATAGGCCCTATTTTTGTGATTTTCCACTCCTCTAGTACAAAGTAGCATTTATCAACCAAAACGAGTTACTGTCTATTCTGCCCTTGACAGGCACCACTGATGCCACAGGACTTTTGACTCTCTTGAAGGCAGATTACAACAAACACATCACTGTATTAGGCAATGCAAAGTATCCACCCAAACCCCCTGAAAGCAAATATGAGAAACTTTTTCCTGTCATTGCAGTGTCTCCTTTGGTTACAGACTAAGTGGTTTCTCTTCATAATCAGTCTCACCATCAGTTATTTTTGTGGTTGCATTGTATTTGATCATGTGCACTCTCTTTGTCTTTTGGATCACAGTAAACTTATGTAACAGAGAGCACCTGAACTTGGGTCCTGAAGTCTTCAGTCATAAAACATTCTCGCTAATCACCTATGCCCAGTCACCCACAAAACCAGGAGTCCTAACTGTGCTCCCTGGACTGTGTTTGTAAGTATCTGAGTTTGCCATATTGAATGGAAAGAGTGAGCTAGTTTTTAGTGGAGCTGATGAGCTCTAAAAAAGAATGCAGATACTCTTGGGTATACATGGGTAGAAGCCTGGGGGGTTTTTTTAGAGATTTCGCAGAGGTAGATTACTGATTTTACATGCCCAAGCAAAGAGGATTTCTATTTCCTAAAATACAAGTACTGCTGTTGTTACAAAGGCTCTGGGAACTTACAAAGTTATCTAAGCTGTCAAAAATTAAAAAACTCCATTGTCTTTGGACTTGTCATGGATTAACCCCAGCCAGCAACTAAATACCGTGTAGCTGGTCACTCACATAGGTAAAAGTGAGCCATATGATAACTGCCGTCTGAGCTCACAAACAAGTTGCTTAGATAATTTAAAATGATAATGAAGTTGATGTTGTCATCTGATAAAATGAAAGCTAATACCTGCAGTTCTAGATGTGATTTCAAATGTGTTCCCTTGATTTTTATTGAGTCTCTCAAAAACCCCAAGAAAATGAAACCATTTGTGGTCTACATAAGAAAAAATAATCCAAGAAATTGAAGTTGATTCAGAATTGGATGTTTTGTTATGGGTAAAGATCAGGGTCTTTACCTCTTTACAATTAAGTTATATTGTGAAACTTAAGATACTTCTAGGAAAGAGTGCAGATACTATCATCACATTAACCACAGAGTTGGGTCATGGTGATGCATTTGATGCATGAGTATAATAATGTCAAATTCCAAATTTATGAGCATTTTTAGGGGTACATCTGGAACTTAGAAAATGAAAAACAATGAAAAGAAAGTCAGGGCCTGATCGTACTCTGAAATGGGATAAAAAAAAGGAAATTGCAATCAGTTAGGTAACGTTTTGGATAATAGACATAGAACTGCCATCTGAAGTGGAAAAAGATTAATTGCTGTAAAAAGAAAAAAAGAGGGATCACTAGAGCTGTTCATAGAGTACATGTTCCCTTTGCTTTCATTGAGATCTCTCTCTGTGTAAGCTGGGGTGGGTTGGTTTGCCTTTGCTGATCCTGAGGTGATAGGATAGCTCCACATTTTTACGTAGTCTGTGAAACTGTGAGCCATAAGGCCAAACATCAATTAAACATAGATCCATAAATCCAAGCAGCTGGATAAGAGTCCACGAAGAGCTGTAGCAAACAGATTAACGCATGAGATATTGACTCCATTCAGCACAGGAAAAAAAACTCAGCTGGAGAACTGGAGAACCCTTTTGTGTTTCTACAAAAATGTACCCATTTGGACAGAGAACTTAGAAAGTTATGTGAATTGGGGAGGTCTAGTAAATGTAACTCATGAAAAACACTTGTATGAATTATTGGATAATGTTGCTCTCTAAAATTCCATTTTCAACCCCCTGATTCTTGATAATTTAATATTTACCTTTTCAGATTGGCACAGCAAATAATTATTGTTCTATTTACAGCTAAGAGTTAGTGTATGGTGCAAAAGCTTGTCTTCCTGATAATGATTTATTTCAAATTTCCAAAACAAATACAAAATGGATCTTTTGACTCATCCATTTTATGGGGAAATACAGTGTGCAGTCTAAATTGAGAAAATGAATGTTCTGTTGCAAATAATCTGTGTTCTGTTGAAGGGAATATTGGACTATATGCAAAAGAAGGAAAATGCACATTTGCTAATTTAGCTGAAATCCAACACTTATTTCAGAAGATCACATTTGGAAATTCTTCATATCTTATCCTCTACTGCGCAGTTCTTTGTTTGAGAAAAGAAATTCAACTTTTTTATCATCTATTGTAGTAAAAGAATCTCTGATTCAATAATATTGAAAAGAACACCAATGCAGGCAACAGGCAAGTGATTTAAAACAGATGTGAAATTCCCTCTGTGTAGAAAATTATAGGCACTGGTGATGACATTAGATGCATATGACTAATCACAGTTAATGCTTGCTGTTGCCAATTAGCTTTATTAGCACAAGCAATTTGAGCACAGCATGACATTACTTTAATTACTGTAAGCAGCTTGTTCATTTATTGAGCAGTATGCATTTAGAAAAGGGTTATTCTATCTGCAAATTAATCATAACCCTCTTTATCATTAGAATTCCAGGAACATTGAGGAAGAAAGACCTTACCATGCAAATAGAAAAAATGGGTGATGAAAGTCTGGCAGTAATTTTAGTATTTTACTACTATTTTACTTTTTTATAAAAAGACAAAACCTATTGTATGATTTCTGTCTGAAAGCTGGACATGAGTGAGATAAAATTACTACCATTAGAGTTAAGGCAAGACATTATGACCATTAGGTGGTAGCAATGCAAAAAATATATTGTAAAAGTATACAGCAAAAATAAGGCTAAAGGTATCTAAGGACAGAAAAAACCCATTCCTGACTCCAAGCTGTAGAAGAAACTAATTTTCTCCTTTTTATACCATATGAAGATACATTTGTTATCTGTGACATAGGTAAAAATTTGCATATCAGGATACAGTCTTCAAAGGGTGGGGGATGCATAATTTCGTTAGCAAAATGCAAAAAGATTCATGCAATTATATTAATCAAAACTGCTATAGCAAATGAAACAGAGCTGCATTGTGAGCTGATTGCATTTGCACCACCCCACTGGCTCACAAAACTATTGCAGAAATTAAAATCATGATGTTGTGGAAGTAAGAATTTAAAATAAGATTTTTTTTTCCTTTGTAGTTTCTCCTGAAACTTTATAATATCTCAGAAATTTATATTTCTTAATTCAAAACATAATAGATTCAAGAGACGGAACAAACCTCTCCTATATTTTATGTCTGTAGATATTTTGAACTTGGATCAGGAATCATATTCCTCATGTTTTACATAACTATTGCAATCTTTCTTTTAATCCTCTAGCAAATTTTGTTTTGGACAAGATATTCACTGTTCAAAAATTGATTTAGAGAGGTCTTAAAGAGAATTCTTAGCAGCTGTTGGCTTCTGTGCTGCTATTCTTCTGTTCATCCACAGTTCTTGCAGAAGCAATAGTGCTAGAGGAAGTAACAAGTCTGTGGCTTGTGCTGTGTGGGCTTCTGTGACACAGCCACACACATTATCAGCCATGGGCTCTGCTATGCACAGTGAATTGCTGCTGTGGGATGAGAAAGGAGTGGGTTAGCAAAGCTGGCAAGGCTGACAAGCTGGCTTGCCCATGGTGGTGTAGCCAGGTGAGGCTGGTGGGACCTGGAGGAGGTTGCACTGAAATGTGGAAGTGTCAGGCTGGACGGAGCTTTGAGCTCCATCTGATCTGGTGGAAGATGTCCATGCCCACAACTGGGGGATTGGAGCAAGGTGCTCATTGAAGGTCCTTTCCAAACCATTCTGTGATTCTGTGAGTTAAAGGTTCATCCTACAGTGATGTGGAGGAACTCCTCGGGACCCACTGTCTCCTTTCGCGTGAACGCTGCTTGTAGATGTCTTCTTTTCAAGGTAAAATGTGTGCCTTACAGGCCTCCAAATAGCTTTACTGCTAAATTATTTTAGTGAGTCAGTCGTGTGAGAATCTGTAGAGGGATCTGGACAGGCTGGATCGGTGGGCCAAGGCCAACTGTGCGAGGTTCAGCAAGGCCAATTGCTGGGTCCTGCCCTTGGATCACAGCAACCCCAGGCAGCACCACAGGCTGGGGCAGAGGGGCTGGACAGCTGCCCACAGGAAAAGGACCTGGAGGTGCTGGGTGACAACTGCTGAACATAAGCCAGCAGTGCCCAGGTGGCCAAGAAGGCCAATGGCATCCTGGCCTGGATCAGGAACAGTGTGGCCATCAGGACTAGGGCAGGGATTGTCCCTCTGTACTTGGCACTGGTGAGGCCACACCTGGAGTTCCATGTCCAGTTTCGGGCCTTGCACTACAGGAAGAACATTGAGGTGCAGGAGGGTGTCCAGAGAGGGGCAGCAGAGCTGGAGAAGGGTCTCCAGACCTCTCCTAACAAGTCTTGTGAGGAGCAGCTGAGGGAGATGGGGGTATTGAGCCTGGAGAAAAGGAGGCTCAAAGGGGAGACCTTATGGCTCTCCACCACTGCCTGAAAGGAGATTGCAGACGGGTGGGGCTCGGCCTCTTCTCCCAGGCAGCAAGTGAGAGAACAAGAGGAAATGCCTTCAAATTGCACCAGGGGAGGCTTGGATTGGATATTAAGAAGAATTTATTCACTTACAGGCTGCCTCAGGAACTATTAGAATCACTATCCCTGGAAGTGTTCACAAAATGTGTGGCTGTGGCACTTGATGTGATTTAGCAGGGGACACAGAAGTGCTGGACTGGATGATCTTGGAGATCTTTTCCAACTTAAATGATTCAATGATTCTAAGCACAATGTTGCATAAACAAAGGTGGGGTGACTTAGACTTTGCTTTTCCTGTTGTCTGTGTCCACAAACTTCCTGTGAACTGTCCTTAAAATGAGAGCACAAAGTTAGATTATGCCACTGTTTTGCACTGCATCAGCTGTGTGTAGTGCTCCATGTCTGCCTTTCAGTCCCAGGGCATCTCAGATTTTCCACTGCCTTCTGGCAAAGCTGAATTTGCCAGCCCAAGTTTCTTTTCAGTAATGTCAATGATTTTATTACACTTGGATGGAGGTTTAACTCTGATGATAGACCCATGTCCACAGAAGAAGATTTTTGCTGGCAGAGCACTCAGATGGTGCATACTGCTACACTTGGTTATAAGCCATTGCATTAATTAGGCTGATAGATTCTCAACCTAAAAGAGGTAGCCTTCAAGCCATCAATAGAAAGGAAATCATCATGGCTGTTCCTTCACTGGGCAACTTCATCATGAGATACAAGAAGTTACTGAGGGTCAGAGCCACAAACATTTTCCCTAATTGCATAAGCCATCCAACAAGCATGCCATGAAATGGATGACACTGACGATGGAATAATTGCATTTCCAGATTTCTGTGTGTTCAGATCTGGGAAAAGGTAGAACAGTGTTGGGAACTGGAGATAACAAAGCTAATCCTTAAAGCTGTCATCTGCCAAGTTTTATGTCTGTAGTCAAGGTACATGGAGAGCTTCATACCACAGCCACTGCAAGGCAAAAACCTACTGCTTGAATGCCTGCTAGGGGTGCGTTAAGCACTGAGCAGACACTGGAAGAGGAGTAGCTCCTGTGGCTGGGTTCCCAAATGAGCTGTTCTGTGTGCCTGCGCTCATCAACATCTCATAATGCTCATCGCATGAATGCACCACAGATTTCTGTGTTGTGCTCAAAGGCCAGTCTGAGTAATTATAGTTTATCCCAATTTTCCTGTTTTTACTCAGATATGGTTGTCAGTAGCCTAACAAAAATATACATGAAATTATGTGCTTTTTTTAATGTTCTGCATCACGGTAAATGTCATGGTCAAAAAAGCAACACCAGTGAATGCAATTTATTAACAGTGTTGTTAAGGTTGGAAAAGACCCCTAAGATGGTCAGGTCCATCCATTCACCCAGCCACCACTAAACCATGTCCCCAAGTGCCACATTCAGGCATTTTTTGAATGTTTCCAGGAGTGATGTTTCTACCACTTCCCTGGGCAGCTGTGGGTAAAATACTGAAAAACAGAGTTCAGTACGAGGGCAGGCTTGTGTTGGCTGTAGCTCATCAGGGACAAGCTGTCTGCACACCGTAGGAGCAGAAATACAGAGGGAGTTTTGTGTGCCACAAGGGAGATGTGGAACAAGGGATGGAGCGGCACTGAGGTGTTGTGGTCATGCTCTGTTGAAAACAGTGCAGCAAATGGGAACTAAGCCAAGGGAATGATCCTGACAGTAATTGAAACTGGAAAATACACATTAATTTTCATGCCTCTATATATGCTAATGACTAGAGACACTCAAACTTCACCTAAACAGTAAGTGATGCTATTTTGTATCTGGCCATGAGAGTTACTGAATGTGACCCAACTTTGTAGTCCAGCCGTGACAGTAATTGAGTGTGACCAATCTTGTAGTGTCTTGAACTATTTGTGAATCTGTGATTGTGGTAGTTCTTATTGAAGGTGGCCAGGCTTACTGTGCCACTTGGCTTTGCACTTCTGTTGTTTAATGTTTTGTTGGTTGTCACTCAGAATCTAAGCCCAGCTGCCATCTTGTTCCAATATCTGACCTACCTTTCAGTGAAGAAATATTTCCTAATATCCAAACGTCCCTGGCACAACTTGAGGCCATTTCCTCTCACCCGGTCACTTGTTATATCGGAGAAGATTCCAGCCCCACTTGGCTACAGCCTCCTTTCAGGCAGCTGTAGAGAGCCATAAGGTCTCCCCTGAGTCTCCTTTTCTCCAGGCTGAAGAATCCCAGCTCCCTCAGCAGCTCCTCACAGGACGTGTGCTCCAGATCCTTCTTCAGCTCCATTGCTGGTCTGGACACAGTCCAGCACCCCAACATCCAATGTGACACGGGGAACTGAATCCCTTCCTTATTTGTTTTAAAAATCTCCTAAAGATGGGAAAGTGAGGATTAATGGAAGATTGTTATGATGGATGTCATTGCAAAATAATATTTAGGGGAGGAGCAGTTATCTTACCTTTTTTCTTAAATCTGATTGTAGCAGTTTTAAATTGCATGAATGGTTGGTGACTCTTATAAAGTTGGAGATGTTTCCTAAATAAGGTTGGATAGAGGCTGACAGTTTGGACTTTTTAGTCCCATCTCAACTAAATGTGGAACTGCAAAGAATAAGCATCTCAAATTTCCAAAACCATAATATTTCATGCAAATGGATGCAAAGGGACTAATTAGAATTCACAGGTAATCAAATAATACATTAAGGTAACCTAATACAGAGTTAGAACCCTAAATGTAGGGATCTATTTTTAAAAAATCTATTTAGACATGGCTTAATAAGGAAGGTTGGAGGTTAACACCTCCCCATACTGCATTTGCTGTAAAGGTAAGGCTTATTTAAAAAGAACTGATTGATGTACGACTGGGACAAGAGTTCTATACCCCAAGGAGTGTTAATAGAGTCTTCAGCCAAGACCTGAAGCTTTATGAGCAGTTTCATTGCCAGGCTGGGGTTGCAGAGTGGGGAGGGAAATGTTCAGAACAAACAAAAGGGAAACAAAAAGGCAAAGGGTGAGAACTATTTCAGCAAAAATCAATACGGAGAATATCCAATGAATCCGACTGAGGAATAAACCAGTATCTAGAAAACAGAGTGATCAGAATACATGGAACTGCACAAAAACAAATGTAAGTCACATTGCTTACAGTGGGATTATTTTGCAGATGAGAGGACTATCTTGCTATTTAGTATTTTCTGAATATTCTATGAATTAGTACTTTGTTTTGAAAATGCTATATTGAGAAAAGATGAATTTGCTTCTTAATAGCCCAGAATGACTCACAAGGCTTCATGGTTGACACCAATTGCATTTTAAAGGTCTTAGTTTACAAAAGTCTAATAAAAAATATTCTGGACAACTCTAAATATTGAAAGGTCTTTCAAAGCATTAAAATTTCCCTAAATATCACATACATTTTTCAAATAGGAGTTAATGCAGGGATAAAATGCTAATAAAATAAGCCAGCTAACCATAAATATACACAAAATGAGCAAATTTCATTTATATAAACCATTAATGTAATTTTCTAACTGTAGGCCATGCAGTGAAAACTGACAGAAAAATGTGATGCTCTTTAAAGAAACCAAAAGGAAGATCTCTGTGGTGACAGAAATCATAGAATAGAAAATTATCTAGCTATTTCTAATATCTGTGGTTCATGTGAGAAAAAACCAGAACTGCCACTTCAAAGGGTAAGCTTTTTCTTAGCCTTCAAAAATGACAGAAAATGCATTAAAAAAAGTATTATGCACACAGCATCTATAGGACCTTTGCAACAGAAGAAACCAGCTCTAATAGGTGTTGTGCTCTTTTATGCACAATCTTTCAGCTTTCTTTTTTTCCCATTATTTGACTTTTTCTTACCTGGGTTACAAGTGAAAAAGGAAAACCATATTTTAACAAGCACAATTTGAAATTTGAAACCACATTCATTAATGGAAACAATAAAGTGATTTTATTCAACTTAATGGCTAGAGGTTTAATTTTATTAACAAACCAGTTTTTTCATGTTGAAGTCTGTAACAGAAAAAGGATTAATCAAAAGTAATAATCTTTGGAATCACTTGGCAAAGGTATCAGTTATTGTTAAATTTTCAATTTGCTTGCATGGTAAAGGAATAAAATAAGGAAAACACGATCACTCTGATTAGTGTCTAATCAAAGACATCATTCCATTTAGCAGATGGGACAGTGATCCTTTGTTTTTTCCATTCTGTTTCTCCTCTTGAAGTATTTATTTTTCCTAGTAGAAACCTGGAATGACTTCATTCAAAACTGAGGCATCTTGGTTTATGTGAGAGGAGCAAAGGAAAAGGGGGTGTCTCATTTTTCCCTTGCAAGAAGGTCATGGGAAGTTCTCTGATCACTCCGAAGATGCCTGCTGCTAAATAAGGCAGAGAAAGCACTTGCTTTGTTTCCCCACAGCACACAGTAAAATCTTCCAACCCCTAATGCTTGGAGTTTAGCTCTGAAAATACAAACAGCAAGCCCTTACCAGCTGTCTGCCAGTGGGACTCTAGATAGTGTTTTAATGTTAGTACAAAAAAGGTGAAAGATTATAAGCTAAATTGTGACAGCATTCTTTTCAAATTTGTTACTTCATCTTGTTTCTCCACATTCAGCTGAAGTCCAGTTTCACCTCAGTCTTGAATTCATCAGTGAGGATAAATGCCTGCTTACAAAACATGCAGACTGTTCTTCTATCACAGCTGGCTGCTGTACTGATCCTACTTACAAGGGCCTAAAATATCAGCTACCGGCAGAAAGTTTTGAAAGGAGGCTACATTTACATGACATAAACAAATTTTCTGACAAAGTCAGTGAGGAAGCCAGAGCAGACAGTCTGCCACACCAATCACATATTAAGAATATTGATACACATTGAACATATATTGAAGTTAGAGACTGCTATCCCAGCTGGGCCCTCTCCTGGCTTCTTGGACACTCCCATGGCAAACAGGGATGTTTTGATGCTGTGCAGACACTGTTCAGCAATAGCTGAAACGCTGTTGTGCTTTCAAACATATGAGCTGCTATGAAGGAAATTAAATCTATCCCAGTCCAAACCACTACACCTACAAAGGTGACAAATCAGAAGAGACAGCCTAAAGCTACTGGAGAACAAAAGCCCTCCCCTTATAAACAAGGATGGTATTCTCATTTCACATAAAGTAACTAGATTTGGCATGTTGTTTTCACCAATGGGTAAGTAAATAACTTCCCATAACTTCTGTAGATATTTACATAAGAACTTGTTGTTCAAGGTGTTGTGGCATTTGAAAGACAACGAGCCAGTGGAGTTCAGAAAGTGATAGCTCTCATCCTGAAGTACTCAGTTATCTACAGATGGATGGATTTGCATTCTAAGTTCCAATGGCAATGTTGAAGCAGTCTCTTTCATGGAGCTAAGAGAACTGACCAGCTCAGCGCAGCTGCCTAAAGGTAGGTGGGTGAAATAAATCTTACTCCTATTTAAATGTATTTTTCTGTAGCCTAGAGAGACATTTGCAAGTAAAAATACAACTTTACCCCTTCTTGCCCTGCCCCAATCCACCTTTCCTCAGCTACCTGTTGTTCCTAATTCAAGCAGTATCTAGAAAATGGAGTGATCAGGATAGATGGAAGTGCACAAAAAGCAGATACAACCTTTAAAATCCTCAGTAATTTAAAACCACCTATTGGGAAAACACTCTTCTTGCCCCAGAATATCATCTTGCAACTGAGTTGTCTGTCAAAATACGTAGTTTTTCAATATTAAGGCTTTGATTATGAAACACTTCATTATAACCTTCACCAGAGTCTGTATTTATTAACTTTCAAAGACTAGAAAAAGCTGTTTTGGTCATCCAATTACAGATGGACAAGCAAAGGTCTGTTTTGTGCATGTGTGCATCTCTTTACCCAACAGTGGAGGCAAAGCTTTAGACCACCCCTATTACTGCATTTATTTGCTGCCATGTGGGTCATGCCTGACTCTGCAGCTACTGATACTTATTCTTTTTGCAATGATATATGAATGATACCTAGGGCATATAGGAAAAAAAAAAAAACAATTGGAAAAAGAATAAGCATAACTGTTCATAACTGTTCATATTTTTATCATACTAGGATAATGCTACATTGCAGTAATTGCTACATTGATACAAGGGTTCATTACAGGAACCTTTATAAAATTTCTGTGGGTTTCTAATGAACAGGCATAAGCATTTTCACAGTTTATAATACTTGTTATTTTTTTCAGTGTCTACAAAGCTTATTTGATAAATATTATTGAATTATTCAAGAAAACTAGTAAGCTACCTGCCTGACAGGCATATTTCTGATTTTTTTTCTGGTTTATTTAATTTGCTTTATTCAGTTATTTAGGGAAAATGGAGCCTGTAGATTTTCAGTAATAATTGAACTGCTGTGCTGAAAGAAGGAAAGGAATAAACACACAGAGAGGTTTGAACTAATCTGAAGAAAAACTACCCATTTGTTTTACCTCAGCATTTGTATGTTTAGAGAATTATATTTTCAGGTGAATAATGAACTTCTGCTGTTTGTAAAAAGGGAAGAAGTACAATCTTTCAGTGAAGACTGGCTTGTAAAGTCAGGCATTTGTGGCTGAAATTCTGAAGAACAAACCTTTACTTTAGTAAAACATTTAAATCTGTTCTCAAAGGCTTCTAGGTAATATGGGCAAGTGTATTTTTTTTTTTTAATAAAGAGGCATTTACATCATTAGTCTTTAGAATCTAAGACTCTCAATACAAGTTCTCAGCTGCTCATGTTTTCAGCAGAGAGAGAAATTGCTAACATATGCTCAGAATCCCTTTCTTGAGACCTCACTGATCCCTAATTTAGGTACTTACATGCCTGAACTCAGTGTGAAACTTATTTACTGAAAAATGCAGTGTTAGGTTCTGAATACAAGTGCAATGATGTCTTCTTAAACCTATAAATAGTTTGAAATAATAGTCCCAAAAGAGGTATGAAACATTCTTATTTTAGGGTTTTTTTTGACAATTAATATAATATCATTGACTAAGATGGTAATAATTTTACTCTGAGTTACAACATACAAAATTGATACAGTGGGGGTGTCTTGGTAAGTATTAAATTCAGTATTTTTTCCTTATGCATGTTTACATGTGTAAGCAAAATAAATGAAAAATTAACTGCTGGTTCGAACTCTGTAAAAATATGAATCCTAAAAGCTTCTGATGGCCTTCTTACACTGATAATAAAGAAGTGAAAGTTGATGAAAATACACCCATAAAACAGTACTTCTAAACCTTATAATCCTGCTGAAGTGTTCAACCAAGTAATGATTTTCTGTACTTGAAAAATAAAATAAATATTTCTTTCCCTCATGTAAAAACAGAAAGTCCCCAAGTAACTCCTATGAAACACAGAATGAAGATAGCAAACAGAAATACGGTAACATGTTCCTTTGGTAAGTGTTGCACATTTAATCCTTTCTGCCCATATTAAAAAAAGACATTAAAGAATTAAGTGGGTATGGATGGGGAAAATAGAAGGAATAAAATGCAGGCTTTATCTGGATTTACTTGGTGATACATAATAAATGTGATAATTCCAAAGAAGGCAATCCAAAGGACTTCATGAGATATTGCTTTTTTTTTTTTTCTTGAAGAGGTTGCAGCTATTTGCTAGTAGTTAATAGAAATCTCTAACCTTCATTCAAAGCAAATGAGTCATCTTCTTCTGGAAGTTCAAGTCCTTTGAAGTAATATCTGATAAGACTGAATATAGTAAATGTGTCTTTTCTTTGGATGGAAGTGGGAAGAAACACTCAATTTGAAGCCTGCAATTTCTTTTTTATCTACCAGCAATAACAGATAGTTTTGAAAATGGCGTGGAATCAAGATGCTCATATAACGTAGCAGTGCTGATTCCCTAGGATAAAGCTGTAACAAAGCTCCCATATCTGAGAAATTTTCCTCTTTATAAATACTGCATATCAGTACACACAGTTTCTGCGCACAAAAGGCCAGGTAACTCTGCAAGCAACCAGATTAAACCTCTTCTTGACCAAATATTGCATCAGGTCCCATCCACATCTAGGATATCTTGTGCTTTGTTTTCTGGGAGGGTAGAACAAAATCAATTCCTACATTTTTCTTGCAAACCAGGCCTTTGAGTGGGGGCTTGCTACTGTTTTTTTTTTAGCTTATTTTCTTTTTTTGTGTGTGCTGAGGAGACTCCAAAGTGGTTTTTATGGGAGTGTTTTGGCAGCAGTATTGATTACGTCTCTGAAATGCCTGTACACCAATGCACACAGCATGGGGAGAACAGGAAGAATTACAGATCTGTGTGCACAATCTCACTGCAGTTACAGAGACATGGTGGGACAGCTCCCATGACTGGAATGCTGTCATGGATAGCTACATTCTCTTTAGGGAAGACAGGCCAGCAAGGGGAAGCAGTGGAACTGCTCTTTACGTGAGAGAGCAACCGGGATGTACCAAGCTCTGCCTCGGGCTGGGTCAAGAACAAGACAAGACCTCATGGGTAAGAATTCAGGGACAATGTGGGTGGCTCTGCTGCAGGTGTTTGCTACAGGCCATCCTGTCAGGACAAGGAAGTCAATGAGGAATTCCCCAGTCAGCTGGCAGGAGCCTCATGGTCACAGGCCCTGGTACTCAGGGGGAACTTCTGCCACTCTGATCTCTGCTGGAAAAACAACTCGTGGGCACACAGGAGCCCAGGAGGTCCCTGCAGAGCACTGATGGTAACATTTTGATGCAAGTGCTGGAGGAGCCATCAAGAGGTCTGCTGCTGGACCTCATACTGACAGACAAGGAAGGACTGGTTGGGGAAATCACAGAAACAAAAAATCATAGAATCACTAATGTTGGAAAAGACCTCCAAGTTCATCACGTCCAGCCATTAACCATGTTTGGGGTCAGCCTTGGCTGCAGTGACCATGGAGTACAGGATGTGGCATGGAGGAAGCCGGGCAGTGAATAGGATCACAACCCTTGACTTCAGGAGAGACACCTTTGGCCTCCTCAAGGACCTACTTGGAGGAATACCATGGGTTAGGGACCTAGAAAGCAGGGATGTCCAAGAGAGCCGGTTAATACTTAAGTATCACTTCCTTCAGCCTCAAGATTGGTGCATCTTTATAAATAAAAAATTAAGCAAAGCAGAGCAGGAGACTTGCATTGATGAGCAAGGGGCTTCTGGTAAAACCCAAAAAGAGGTTTATGAAATGTGGAAAAAGGGACAGGCTATTTGGAAGGAACACAGGAACTTTGTCAGAGTATGCAGAGATGGGATGAGGGACAGTCAGGTCCACTTGAAATTCAACATGGTAAGCAATGTCAAGGACAAGAAGAAGGATTTTCCACCCAATTTTCTCTAACCTGTTTTCAAATTATACAGTAAGCCTGTAAGATAGAATGGGTTATTTCTTATCAAGGCAGAAAAGGACTAATTGGGTGCCTCTTTAGTAGGATAATGAAGGCTGTGTAATGTCATCCTGCTAACTCTATTTTGTGTTTTAACAAAATAAGACCCAGTAACAAGATACAAAAGTATTTGGTACTTGAACATTCTCTTTGAGCATTCTGCCTAATTTTTTTTTTACACTTAAATGGACTTAATATAAAAATACTTTTGGAAAATGTTTGATGTAAATATTATTCTGTAGCTCCTTTTTGCATTACTGTGAATACATTTCATGTCTGAAATGCCTACTTGTGAGGCTTTTTGTATTATAATGTTGCAACATGCTTGCTAATGAAGCTGCTGGCACTGTGTCCTGTTAAAAAAATAAGAGCCATGAAAGCACTGACCTGCTTTCCTGTGGCTTCTCATTTTAGTACACATAATTTGGTAAAGCACTTATTGTAATTTAGCCCAGGTTTGAACGGACCTCAAAAAATCATCTCTTGTTTGGCACCTTGACCACTTGACTTTAAAACCTCCATGATGGGCACTCCACTAGGTCTTTGGGAGATTGATTGTTTTCGCTGTAAAAAATTTCTCTTACATCAAAATGAAACCTCACTGAGTACAGCTTGTGCCCTTTTCTCATTGTCCTCTCCATGTCTGTCCTTGTGAAGAGAGAGCATCCATACTTTTTGTGGCTGCCTTTTGGGAACTGGAAAACTATGATGAGATTCCCCGGAGCTTCCTCTTCTCCAGGGTGAAAAGAGCTAACTCTTTAAGTCTTTCCCCACAGACCAGGTTCTCCAGCTCTTTGACCTCCTTTGTGGCCCTCCTTTGAACCCTCTCCAGCATGTTCACGTCTTTTTTGAATTGTGCATACCAGGACTTGGCACAGTCCTGCAGGTGTGGCCTGATGAATGCTGACTGGACTGGGATGATCACAAGTGTTATCTCTGCTAGTTTTGCTCCACGGGTGCAGCCTCGTGTTTGCCTTCCTTGCTGCAGCAGCACACTGCGGGCTCATGTTTCACTTGCTGCCCACCAGGATCTCCGAGTCCCTTTCACCAAGGCTCTTCCTCTGACACATGGATTCCAGCCTGTACTGGGAGCTTTGGTTATGCCACCCCAGTGGCACAACCTTGCACTTTGTTAAACTTCATACTGTTCTTTCTCTCCCACTCTTCCAGCCTGTCCGGGTCTCCCTGTAAAAGAGACACAGCACACCCCCCAGTTTGGTGCCACCACCAGATTTGGTGCAGGTGCATTCAGTCCCGTTATCCAGACCATTGAGGATGTTAACCAGCATGGGGCCCTATAGTGATTGGGTGGGCAGGAATTGCTCCTGAGATCTTGCAGGACCAGAAACTCCCTTGTGTTTTATAAGTGTGAGCTTCCCATGAATTTACTGTTCAAAGGTGGAGGGAGTCATTTGTGAGCAAGGATCTAAATGGAAATCTAAGCCAAGAAACAGCTTCCTTCAGGTAAGCATTGGAATTCAAAGTTTGGAAAAGGAGCCCCTGCAACAATAAATCCTGATTCGGCCCTTTAAGTCAGAGGTTCCCAGATGTTCCCAGCTGGATTCAGAGTTACTGTCTCCAGAGAAGCTGAGCTCTGCTATTAGCAGAGTGAGTGCCAAACAGCCCCTTACAGAGCTGAGATACTGTGTCTGCTTCTGAGAGAGGCAGTGGCTCTGACCCATCCTTCTCCTTGGCCTAAAAGGGATAGCTGAAACAGCGAGTCTCCCAGAATTTCAGTGAGCCTTCTGCACAAAC
This sequence comes from Pardalotus punctatus, assembly GCA_013400915.1. Taxonomy (NCBI): domain Eukaryota; kingdom Metazoa; phylum Chordata; class Aves; order Passeriformes; family Pardalotidae; genus Pardalotus; species Pardalotus punctatus. Next base: position 550,456 of record VZTX01021532.1, on the reverse strand, counting down.
CCTCTTTGCCCAAATAGAAGTGCTCTGGGGATGCATAGGCTGGGAATGACAGTAGGGTGTGCAATCCATAATGATCTACTACAATTAGTACTGGAAACACTTAGAAATGGTATTTCTTAGAGTATTTCAAATTCTCAGTGCTTTTCTCAGATGAACTGTCATCAGGAGAGCCTCTGGTTCTGTCTGACTTATGCGGGAAATGAAGATTTTGTCTTTGTGCTGGTGAGTAATCTGTCCTTGATAGGTTTGAACCTACTGGCTAATTTTAACCAAATGGATACAATGTTCTTCTGTAAGGAAGCGGGAATCATGACTAAGTGTTTTTTTATATTTTCTCACAATATTGTTGATATGTATAGTAATTAACTTTCAGAATTTTTCTCTGAAGATTTTATCTGTGGTTTCTTTTTCATATATACAAAATTAATCTAAAAATCACCGTGTTTCTTGAATCAAAAACCTTTAAAAAAATATAGCAGACGATCCAACATGTGGTAGTTACAGTTTTAGTGCAATTATATATGTTTGTGAATAACAGCTCTTGTAGCAGTCTGAATGATGTAATAAGATGAAATTATTGGTTGATATCAGTGTGATTCAGAACAGAAAAGAGCCTTTCATTTAGAAGGTATCTATACCATTTAGTTCTATTTGACACTGAGGTGGTAAAATGTGACACAGATTCACTCAGTGAAAATTGCCTACATTTCACAGAAATTACAAAATGGGAAAAGGGTTTGGAAGGATGAAGGAAATGACCATCTCCTATTACTATTTTCTTTTTTAAAAAAAACAAAATACAACAGACTATTCTTTGTTCTACCTCCATTAAAAAACAAAGTTAGATACATGTGAGGGAAAGAATAATCATGAGGTTTCTTGAAGACTTAAGAGCAAACTACTTTCAAAATGATAGTTGCATATTGGAGTTCTGTCATCAGATAAATGCAGACAGCATCATCGTCAAATTTTCTCTGCTTAGGCTAACAATGAGCACCTGAGATGCAAATATTGCAGGCTGAGGTAATGGTGAGCTGAAAGAAAAACTCTAAATAACTTCTCAGCTCTGTGGCAGTACCACCAGGCTCATTTACCACAAGACTAGCAATAAATCCTTAGATCAGTGAAACAACTCACAGCCTCACAGAAAAGAGGAATGCCTCTTTGCTTCTGGATACTCCAATCTGTCAGTGTCCATGCTCTGTTAGAAAGAGATTTATGCCTTTCCCACTCAGATTTAGCCACAGAAAATCCTGCATTTGTGTTCTCCATGCTCAGTTACGATAAAACTCTCTATTCAGGATGGAAACACTGATCTCAAAAATCTAAAATTGTTTCCAATGCAGAAAAGACAGTAAAATAAGTTACTGGTGTCACTGCATTGTAGTGATCACCTGGTAAATATTGAATAGGATTCAAGATAGACATCTTGAAACTTCTGTGATGAATAATTTCTAGTTAGCTGGATGATGGCACTCCTCCAATAAGGCATTTACTTTCTGTACTGTCAGTGTTTCACTGGAATTACTCATATGTGGAAGACAATTTTTTCTGGTAATTTATCTCCCAAGCATAGAATTTATTGCCATTGTTCATGTAATATTAGAGATTTTCTGTACATACCTGAAAAAGATGTTAAACAATATGTTCACACTTGATGTTGCCTGGGAAGTAGGAAAAAACCTCACTCATTTTTCATGCAGATGGACATCACTGTGACTGCAGTGGTTTCTAATATTTGATTTTAATATTCATTGGTGAGTTGCTGAAAACAGCCCTGGCTATACAACTTCAATGCAGAAATAGCAGACACACTTTTTCCTGCTTCATTCATTATCTCTCAGTAATCTCCATTCAGTATCTCTTCATAATCTCTCAGTGAAGGGAGCCACTGCAGCTCCAGACCCTTTACAAATGTAATGCAAAATCCACTTTTATTCAGCCTTTTTCCTATTGCACAAGACAGCCATCCTGTATGGTTTATGTTTTTTGCTAATTAAAATTTAAATGGGTCCATCCTACCTCATCAATTGCATAAAAGAGACATTTTTACCATTAAACACATGGCAGAATCCTTAGGATTTGCCATTTGTTCTCCAAATGAAATCTCCAGGGACATATATGCAATAATTTTATTTCCCAAATCCAATGTTTCAATACCCTCATTTATTTAATCCATATTATAATTTCCTTGAAAATTCAAAGCTTTTGCTCTGTCTGCAAACAGCATTCTCCCCTGTTTTTCTTTTAATTATTTTGAAATGCAGTTACAATCATATATATAAAATGACATATACGTGTTGCTGTGTGAGACAGCCAATGGCAATCCTGTCTCTCATGGATCAGTTTGGAGACATCAGAGCCAGTTTTGTTATCAATGCTTATTGTTCTATTGACTTGAGTGAATTTTGGATGAGCTTCATTGTGCGTTTATCTGATGATGGACCTCTGGTGAGGATTAGGCATAACCTAACAGCTCCTGCAAATTGCATTTAGCCTTTACAATTAGCCAGACAACAAATAAATCAATGGAGGAATTAGCCCATTGAAGGGTCCCCTCAATGAAAACAAGCTGTGCGGTCACAGAGATGGCCATTAGTCAAGCTAAGCTGGGAAAGGCAGGCTTCAGACTAAATGCTCATTCTTTTGTCTGAGCAGTGAGATTTAAAATTTCTGTGGAATAAAAAAAAAATTAATAGCGTTCTTGACAAAGAAGATTGAGGGAATGAGAACATCAATTGTAGGAATGACCAATAAAATTATTTAATTGATGCTAACATGAAGATAGATATAGACAAAAAGTATGATGGGCAAGTGATGGATTAAGCTTTTCAATATAGAAGGAGGCTTCCTTTTGCATCTGACCCTAGTGGAGATGAAGAGATCATTTTACTCTAATTTGACAGGAAGGTGCAAGTGCTGAGGATGAAAAATCATAATAAAAACTGGGTTCAAAAATGTTTTTCCAAATACTTTTTACAGGAACATCAAGAATAAAACTGTAGTCAAAGATCACAGAATTAATGCATTTTTAAACATTTATTGAATGCAAAAGTTGACATCTCTTGATATAAATTCTGTGGTTTTATTCAAATATCATAAAGTAAACATTTTGTGGAACAAAGAAGCTTCAAGTTTCAAAAATTACTTAGTGGAATTTAACAGCTGAAAGCTAGGGAACTTCAGCCAAAAGTGTACTTTTGATAAGGTAAAGGAAAGGATCACTTTGCAAAAATTATATTGCTATTTTCCAGATTGATCTAATCTGAATTGTGAGGCTCATGTAATGGCTGAGAAAACATCTTCAGCATATGATAAAATGTATCAAATAAACTCTAAAAAGTTGTGTATGTACATCAGTATTTAAGAATTGCGTAAAATAAACTTTATCCCAGCAGTTTTTGTTCAGAGACCCAAAGACAAGGCTAGACTATGACAGCCCTACTGCATCTGACAAGAGAGGGTAGGAAATAGAAATGCAAGGCACATCTTCTGCTTCTAGGCTGGATTACAAACATTACGGTACGTTCAAGTAAAAAAAGTTTGCTTTTAAACTAGTGAATGATAAGTGCATTGTTCAAAAGTTTGCAGAGAAAAGGAGGTGTAAGTATAATTTATTTTCTGTGCAACACCTGTGATGTTTTCTCATTGAAAGATGAATTTGAGGGACTTGCAGTGAATAAACTAGATTGTTGTAGAAAAAATACAATCTGGCAGGGGGGAAAAAGGAACTAATATTGGAATCCCTGCTTTGTAATTCAATTTTGCACATCCCGATGCCAGGTGTGGCCCCGACTAAGATAAGCAACCTGGTGAAACTCCACCGGTTGTAAACCCGCAGGCCAGGGCTAGTCTAGTCGCTGGAGAGAGCTAAATCCCTGGCTTTTATATGCATCCCTAAAACAAGTGCTGTCTCAGATACAGAGCCGCAAGAAGCCCAGAGTTTTAGCAGCTCCTCTCACTGAAGCTGGAGCACGGGACACGAGCCCAAGGGATTTCAGGGGGCCGCGAGTGAAGCACCGGGACCTGCAGGGACGGCAGAGCTGGGTGGGGTCCCCCGTGTCCCCAAATGCCGTGACCCTTGTCCGCCAGCAGCGCACACACGCTGACACTCGAGTTTAGCGCTGCTCCGCTCCCCGAGGCTCTGCAAAGCGCAGCGCATTCCCTTTAGGCCCCCTCGTCCCCCCTGTGCCCGGAGCGGCGGGCGGNGCACCGGCACCGGCACCGGCAGCGCTGCGAGGGACGCCCCGCCCCAGCTCAAGGTACCGCTCCGAGCCCCGGCAGCCGCCCTGGCGAGCGGGTTCGCCCCCGCTCCCCACGCAGGCGGCCGCGCCCCGGGGCAGGCACAGCGTTTACCCCGCTGCGGTTTCTTTGCAGATGCAGAGGTGCACGGGTTTCCTCTTTCTGTCTCTAATCCTTTGCGCCACCCTCTCGGAAACGCTCGGGCTGGTTTTCTCAGTAAGTATCCGTGTCTCAGCTGTGAATCGCCCAGGGATGTGCGCTGTACATGGATACAGGGATTGCAAACGGTGCAGCACTCAAAACCATTTCGAACTATCAGCAGTTCGTTTTCTTTTTTTATCTATTTTTTTTTCCCCCCTCAGCTAAGAATTTGGAGATTTTAAATACTGGCTCCCTTGTAACAAACACTGTGACTAAGAGTGTAAGAGTGTCTAGTTGATAGACCAAAATTGAATGGGTGTCCCACCTGCCTCAGAAAATATGATGTACATAAGAACTTTTCTTATGAAGAAGCTGTCATGTATATCCAAGCAACAAAAAGAAGCATTGCTGTTTGCTAAGGTGGCTATCAGGTGGTAATATGAACTTTAAGTATAAAGTCAAAATTTCTGCCTCCAAAGTGTGGTTTGCAGTCATTACTTACACGGTGTGAAATCTTCAGACTGCATGGATGTCAATAGCAACACTATAGACTTAGGGTGGGGACAAGAGCACATCATTAATATTTGCTTCAATATGATTTGCTTCATTTTTGAAAATATTTTTTCTTGATTTTGAGCCATCAGAAGACTCTTTCTGCTAAGAGAATGTCCTTTTGAGTGTAGGTCATGCAATAACATACTTGCTTTTTTTTTTTTTTAGGCAAAAGACAAAAGGGGTTGGACTTTGAATAGTGCTGGTTACCTACTTGGGCCACGTAAGTGAGGCCCTTTTTTTTTTTTTTTCAAAAATTACTTCAAAATGCAAATGCTGTGGGTTTTCTTTCTTATAAACCAGTGTACATAGTATGTTATTCACCTCTCTGAGTACAGCAATTTTGTTTAAACCTGCAAGACTGAAGAAACTCATTTGGGAAAATACTTGTTTAGATATTTGTTACATGCCTCTCATAGAAGTGAGTTGTCTTAGATAACAGCTATTCTTTTCTAAAGAAGAGTTTTGATGGGATGCTTTATGTCCAGAAACACATCTGATCACATTTTGTGCTTCTGAACTGTAATTTTCTTGTGACAAAAACCTTATAGCATCTCAGATGTCAAGGGCAAAATGACAAAATTTGGCATTTAGCGCTTCATGCATTTCAGATTTCACCTTTAAATCCCTTTACAAACTGTTTCACTATGTGATTTTATTATACCACATTTTTTTAAAATTAAAGCAAAATAAATTAAAACAGTAACTTGCAAACTCAAGACTGTTAACAGTTCACTATGTGAAAAATCAATTTACAAGGTGTTCAAAATACAGGAGCACTGGTTTACAAAGGTGGAGTTAACAAGTGCAGGTTATAAGAAAAGTAATGCAGTGCTAAGCTGTCTCAAATATTTGTCCTTTTACCACTAATTCTTGTGAATGTGATAACATTCATTACTGGTGTTTCTATATTTTCAGTCTCAGTAATACGTAGATAAATACTACAGATATTTACTCTCACTCTCTTCATTCTTTTTAGCTAACAATAATGATACCTAAAAAAAAAAAAAAAAAGGAGAGAGAAGTTTAATGCATCTTTAATGTATTAACTAGTTCTGTAAATGTCTGGAAGAATATTTGCCCAAAGCAGATCTAAGCAAACTGGAAAAAGTATTGTGGGGAAATGTACTTGTCAAAGACTTGTCAAAGACTTATATCTAAGACTGGGTAATAGGAATCATCCTTTGTTGCAGGTCGTATTGATCAGCTTTTACTGATAAAGGAAATGCCCATTGCAAGGGGGAGAGAAGAGGCACCAGGGGCATGTAAGATAGTTTCCAAAGGTTATTCATGTAAACTATCTGCAGTTTTCTTTTAAGCAAATTCACCAGCAACACCCCCTTAAAGACAGAGGACAGAGTAGTAAGAACAACTTTCTAGTTTACATGCAGATATACACTTTACTTTTTTTTTTATTTTTACAACTTCTGAATCTAGTAATAGCTTCAGCAAGTATGTAGCATAGGACTGGGTCTGTAATTGAAATAAATCATAAGCAAAAATTTGGAAGAAAGGTTATTGTATTTCATGAGACATTAACTTCCTTGTAATTTTGTACATCAAAATTGTCCATCATGATCTTTTCATTGAAATCCATGAAAAGCAAGCAATATAGGAAAGGTTGTTGCTAAGTCAATTAACTCCTCTGATTTTTAATTTATTTATCAGATGCAGTAGATAACCACAGATCTTTTAATGACAAGCATGGTTTCACTGGTAAACGTGAAATACCGCCTGATGAGGATATTAAAGCAGGTAATGAAAATCTGAAAACTAGCATTGTTGATTTGTTTTTAATGTTTAATGATTTATTTACTATTGAATTAACTTACTGCCTTGATACAAAGCTAATCCTGCATTTCAACAGAAATCCTAATAAACACATGAAAGGAAGAAAAATGACATTTGGCCATTTGGTGTGATCTTTGTATAGTCGTAGATTAAAACATCTAAGTGATTAGGAAAATGTATCATAATTTTGTCACTTTAAATGTATAATACATCATATTGCTTTGAAAAAACTTTGGTTGTTTTTTTTTTTTTCTCTTTTTATATGTTCAAAGAAGTATTCCAAATATCACCTTAGACACTCCAGTTGTGGTTTGTTTGTTTGTTGCTTTTTTATTTTTTTAGTTTCTTTTTTGTTTTGTTTTGGTTTTTTTTTGGGCAAACAAGTTGAGTCCATGAAGGCATCTTTCAGTAATGAAGGCTATAGAAAATATAACATCTCAATACTAGGATTATCTTCATTAAAAGATTGAGAACCTGGTCACAACTGAAGTCAAGTCAACATGTTTTGATGTTGCATGTGTCAGAATTGGTAATGAAAAGGGTACAGCCTTATTCTGGGTTTTTCATCCTAAACTGGGCTTCTAAAATGTATGTCTAGACTCCATTTATGAAGAGAAGCCTGCAATTTTTAGGCTTATTTTGAACACCTTTTTCAAGACAAGATGCAGAAACTTCTAGAAAAACCTGTTTTATCTCCTAAGGAGTAATTAAACCTGCTGCAGACATCTAAAGTGAGCTGGGATCCATCTCATCCTTAGGCTGATTAAAGTGACCATGGTATTTACTGAGTACTATTGCATTTATCACTGCACTAGTGGGGGCAAAACAAAGGTTTTGGAGCCTATTTTAAATACACCCAGAACAGTGCAAATGTACTTAACATTAAATAAGTTCATAAATAAAGAAATGTGCTTAATTACAATCTCATTTTGACATCCTTTGTGAAGAGAAGAGAAACATTAATACATTTCTTAGTTAACTCTGAAGGGCTGTCAGTTCGGTTCTAGCACACAGTTACATAGCGAGGTTTTGTGTGTGGCATTTTTCTCATGCCGTGCTTTGGTTTTGTTTGTTTGTTGGTTTTTAAGAAAAAGAAACAACCTTGCGTTCTCAAATACTGGAGTAGAACCAATATTTTGCCAGTCAGAAACAATGTGAAAGGAAGCCATTTGCTCTCCAGCAGTGGAGATCACATTGCAATGTGTTGCCTTTTGGAGATAGATCAGGTCCCTTAGAGGAATATTCCAGATTTATGGAAATCTCTTGCTGGGTACTTTTGAGCCTCCAAAATTACAAGTAAACCCAACCAAACTTCAGGATGAGAATTCAGAATTATGCAGCTGCCTCTGTTATGAACTTCATTCTCATGAAGTTTCTTCGAAGCTGAAGTTTATTACAGAGCTCCTACCCAAGGAGATTTAAATATATGTATGTATGTATATATATAAAATGCATAAGGTAATCAAAATCTTATTTTAACTGAAAATGATGGATTTCTCCTGATTATTTACAAAACTATCTTAAAATGGCAATATATGCGCATGTTACTTTATTAATGTAAAAGAGTTCATGCAAAGGACTGTGCTCTCCTTGAAGGAATGCTGCAAAATTCATAAGGTCTCCAGATAACCTAGAAAAATTTGTAAGCTGTATTAGGGGCAAAACTACAGCCATCTATGAGCATAATTAGTCAAATCTTCAAATTACAAGATCATAATGATTTCTTTACTAAAGTCAGCAAGTTACTGACTATGAAGAATTAAAGTCAATAGCAGAGCAATACACAAGTACAACATTCCCAAGTCACTGAGGAAAAATATTTATCCAATAAATATCATATTGGTAATAAAATCTGGGTTAAAAAGTGACTAATATAATAATAACAAAAATCTAGGTTAGGTGCGATTAAAATGTAAGGAAAAATTCAATTAATACAAGTATTACTATGGTAAATAATAGTAACATTTTGGTGCCAGTTCAAAGACTGGAAGACAAGATTTTTAGGTGTGTGTGTATTAAATGCATTCGTAAATGCTCATTCTCCATGGACCAGAAGTCTTTGTGTCCCTTACAATTCTCATCAATGTTTTTAATTTGCGCTACAGAGCTCAGTCTGCCTGCTGACCTGTCTGATAATATTTTCAGTGATGTAGTAATGCACTGTTGGTTCTGGTACCCATCTCTGTGTGCAGAGAACTAGATAATCCTGGGGAAGTTACTTACCTTTTGTTCTCTAATACAGAGCAGTTCTTCATCATCTTAGAAGTGGCAAGATGTCTTCCTCCAACCCCCTCCTATTTTTTTCCCTCCCATTAACAGATGCAGAAAGCATCCTTCTCAAAAAGGCAGTAACAAGCACCCACAGGGCCATTAAAATAGCATCAAAAAGCCTATTTTCACAAGATCAAAGACAAGTATATTGGATTAGATATCTATGTGAAAACATATCTTTCTGCATTCTAAGAAAAACACCCAGGCCAAGCTTTTGGACTACAAATCACTTCTGTATTGCTTGAGAGGCTTATTTGGAGCCAAGTCAGGCTACATGAAGAACTTTTAACTACTCTGTAAAGCTGATGAATTTGCTGGCTAAATTTAAAATTAAACCTGTTCTTTCAGGCTCAGGTTGGTGGACACAAGGGAGAGAGATGGGAACAGAGGATAACTCTGCTCTGCAGCAGATCTCAGAAGTCTTAACAACCATTAAGGAGTCAAAGCAGCAGCTATGCAGCAATGGCATGCAAAGCTGGGTGATTTTGATTGATTCTGAGAATTGCAGTTATCAACCTTATAGGGGCTTTGGTCTTCCATGAAATGAGGTTTTCCATCAAGGATTTTAAGGGAAAAGGAATTTCAGATAGCTTTGGTTTTTTTTGTTGGTTTTTGTTTTTTGGGATTTTTTTCTGTTTTTTTGTTTGTTTTTTGTTTGGTTTGTTATTTTTTTCCCCCTCAGACTACTCATAAACTTAGCCACAGTATCTCTCAAAATATATCTTTAAACCATGTTAATTCCAAATAACAACCACCTTGTTTTACAGGGAATCTTGGAAGACCCATGGCTGACGAAAACATTGTGCGCACAGTAATTGAATTTTTGACTTACTTGCATCTTAAAGGTGAGTGAATGCCTTTTAATCTTTCACAGTTTCTGGTATGAAATGTACTGAGGAGACAAGACTGTCCCTCAAGGTACACATCTGCTACAGATGTGATGTGCAAGGCTTTGAACAGCAGCTCTGGGATCACACGCAGAGTGCAGGGGATGCCGCAAAACTGCGGCTCAGTGGAGACGGGAGGCAGCAGAGCTCTGACACCATTCCATCCCTTGTTAGTGATGAAATGCAGCTCCCTTTTTGCCTGTATTCTACAATAAAGTTGCATGATAAAATGGCAACGACACTAAGCTGAATGTTGGCTAACAGCTCAGAATGCTCTTAAGTAAAAACTCTGTAGAGCCTCACGATTGTGACAAGAGCTGTAATATTGAGCTTACAGTTGATTCTATAAGAATGGTAACTGTATTAGGGAATTCAGTGAAGAAGAAATTGGCCTGCTTCTGAGATTTCATTAGCTTTGCTTTAAAAAAGCCCAAACAAACACTATTGGTAACTTAAAAACCTCTTCAGCTTTTCTAAAATGGTCTACAAAATCTATAAAACCATAATACATAGTTGCAAAGAAAACAACAGGTAGAAAAAAGTTATTCTACTGCAAACATGTGAGGATTTTTCTGTCTCAGAAAGAAGACAATTTAATGGATCAGTAACTTCTATATTCTTAATTTTGTATACAACAAGTTATAAGCAACTTTGTAGCAAGTGTATGCTGGGGAACTCTGTGCACATTTGTTTTTTAATTTCATTATTAAAAGAGACTTTCAACAGATCTGTTTGTTCTCTGCAGACCTGGGGTGCTTTTTTCTAATTGTTTTTTGAATTATTTGTATCTACCCAAGGAAAATAATTCTCATTACTGAAAATATGAACCCAGTGGTTATTGAACTGAATTTGCATTTGAAAACAAAAAGTCTTTAGAGCTAGTCCTAAGGGCCTGAAATAATTCAAATATATATTTAAAGTAGATTATTAGCCTGTATATTTACTGTGGAGTAATTAGTAGCATGTTTGTTGTGCTAATGTGAAGAAAGAGCCCAAAACACTCCTTTACTCTGCTGTTTGAGCCTAGAAAGTAAAATCAGTATTTGGAAACAACAAAAAGGGTGTGAAGTTAAGCTCAAGCACACACTCTCTGAGTAGGCTAAGAGCTGCTAAATCAGACAAAACAAAAGGCATCTCACAGAAATAGAAATTATTTATTCCCTGGAATAAATGAGTATAAAAGGTTCCCTTCTTAGGACAGTGATGACAAACAGTTGTTTTTATTCAGAAAAGGTGACCACGTCCTCATGAAAAACAAAAAATGAATCTCCAGATCTGGCTTTGCCCAGACATAGTTCTTGTATTTTCAGGTTGTAAAAGACATAGAATTTTATCACACATTAACTCTTACCAATATTTATTGGCAAGGCTTAGTACAAACTCTTAAACGCAACCAGAACAGTGGATTTAGCAGGTGAAAACCATATTTTTTTATTGATGGAAATCCTTTAACACTTTTGCTTAAATGAAACTTTACCACATGCAATACATTGGTTTAGATATGTTCCTTGGTGGGGAAAGGGGAGAAATCCCACTCAGGGGTTCAGATTCAGGGAATAGTTATTCAGATTAGACATACATTTTAATATGCAACAAAAGGCAGTATTTTTACTGCTAAAAAGTACCTTGGTGATAACAAAAAGTGGCCTTCAGCTCTTTTTCTTGGAAATTATTCACTTCAGCTTTAAATGCTCCTCATAAAGAGCAGCATGTAGGATGGCAGCTGTAATTAGATAATATTAAGTCTTTTGAGATTCTGGGACCCAGCAATATCAATTGACATAATAAAATTAATGTAATTTAATTGCTGTTCTGTCACTGCTTTTTCTAAAATGTTGAAATCATATCAGGAAGATATGATTGACATGCAAAAGAAAAAGCTCCAGTATTTTAAAAATTAAAATATGAGAAGTTAGAAGATTTGCCTCTTATAGTTGAGAAAAGTATTAAAAAACTTTATATTACCAAAACTGGATTTCATTACTTAATAGCTAAGATAAATACACATACTTACATTTGTGCTAATTATCTTTTTTTTTTCCTTATTTTGCAGAGGTGGGAGCACTTGACAAGCTACCTACACCAGAGGAAATGAACCAGTCTTGAAGAATGCATTTTTATTTTGTTGCAGTGTAGATTTAGACTGAATTCTAAACAGAAGACCCAAATGAGCTGAAGTTGAGAAATATTGTTTGCATTAATCTGATAAATGGTAAACAGCATTCTGCCCTCTGGTTGGTTTGTTGGATTATTTTTGCTTTTTTTTTTCCCTTCCCTCCCTCTCCTGCAATGTTATAGTGTATAATTTTGCTTTGGTAAAATTTTTCTGTAGGTAAATGATAAAATAAAAACAAACAGCAACTAAGGTGTTTCATTTTAAAATTACGTATGTACCAGCACACAATGCATCATATACAAAGCCCAGGGTAAATTGTAAAATGACACTGCATGTATACTCTGCAATACCAGAGTAGAATAAAACATAAATACCAGATATTGTCTACTTTAGGTAACATAAAAACTGGCTTCCATGTGCTGCCGTGCAGAATCTTTTTAGGTCACAGATCTGTCTGTGCTTCATGGAAACATTACTGCCAGTTCATATTTTTATAGGCATGAAATAAATTTTATTTATTATGTTCATAATGAATTTCATGTTATTCACCTGTACCACACCAGCCCATTGGCTGGAGCATGCCTCGATGCAATGCAAATTTAACTGTTCTGTGCAGGTTTACGCAAATCCCATGGGGAGGAATCCCGTGTCACTGAGAACACTGGGACTGTGCTCCTTAATGAAGAAAAGCTCCAAGATTGGCTGCTCCAAGATTAAAAATGTATTTTATGAGATGTTGTAGCCTGAGGCTAACAAAGCACTTGGATCCCTGTTTAATCCATGCAAAACAGCTTTGATGCACAGGAGCAGGGTCCTGGGCCTGCACACAATAAATGTCACATCAAGGCTGAGAAAAGGTTTGAGAGGATACAGAACCTTGGAAAGGTTTTTCATATTCAGATGACTTCAGCCGCTGTACAGTGCAATGAAATATCATCCTTTCAAGATGCTGACGTGCACTGGGGTGTACAGACTGACAGAAATTTTGCAGACATTTATTATCTAATCCGTTTTTCACTTTTAGCACAGCAGAATTCTAAAAGCCAAGCCACTGGGGTCTAGTTTGTACTCACACAGCTCTCCCACCTTGTCATTCCAGCTGTGCTCCTTCTCATCAGCACTCAGCCTCTGATCTCATGGCTGCTGTTTTCACTTTCTAAAATGTGAATAATACACTTTTCATCAGATCCAGTGAGCTTCTGAGCAAACCCTTCACACAATGTTTCACTGGATTTTCTTTTTTTTAATTTAATGAAAATAGCATACACTGTTAGTAGACATTCTGCTAGTTCAACATTATTTGGTAACTTTATGGGCTTCCCAAAATGTGAAAAAAGAACAGAGTGAAATTTAACCTCTCTATATTAGTATAGTTCAGTAAGTCCAAACTCATTTCTTCTAGTAATGTCCACACTTCTCACATAACTTTGAAGTAGAGCTCACTAAAATCAAGAGGGTTTTTTTTTCATTCATTTTTCCATGGACTTTGGTTCATTGACTGCTAAAATCCAGGATCCATTTGAAGAACTCAGCAGCAAACCATCTTAGGCAAAGCAGCTGAATCTATGACCAAATAAAAGGAACTTCATCTCAGCAACGAATTTCTTTCCTTTTGAAAAAGGATAAGAAATTAGAAATAATAGCATGGAATTAGAAAACAGTTATTACTTTAATCAAATTAGTGTACCCTCGGCTCCTTGGAGTTGGAGTCGTCCTGTTAGAATGTTGATTTGAAATTCCAAAATTTGAGATTATTTGAAATAATGGAAAACTTAGGATCGGGAAGATTTACAGCACTGTTTAAGCAGGGAGGCCCACAAGGTTTTACATTGCTCTCCACTGTTATATGTGTATATTATACAAACCAGATTATTATATCTAATTACCAAAAACAGTCCACATACTTTCACTTAATAATTTCTGCATTCAAACACATATTTATAATATTCCAAAATACAGAAACAGGAAATATTTTCTGCTTGTTTCTTCACCCTCTAACTTTTCTCACCTTTGCAAGTACAGAGGGGGAAACAACAATAAAGCACCATTCTTCTGGAACAATTTCACAATTTCAATAACACTATTATCTTATTAACACTCATTTAATCTAAAATATGTCTTAAAACACTTCATCTGCATATATTTGGAACAACATCTCCATGATGAACCTCTTGGACAAACACCTGAGAAAAAATGGCCTTTAAACCACAATCTGAAAAGTAAGTTTCAACAGGGCAAATAGACAATAAAAGGAAGTGACAAGTTTCAGTAGAAAATAATAATAAAAAAAATCCCTGTTTCCATCTCATTATATCATTTATTGCTTATTATATTCCACTTTTGTGTAGGATTCGCTCAAGCATGTATTTACACTTCAGAGAAAAGCAAAAAAAAAAAAAAAAAGAGTAAAACTTTCTTGTAATGTTTGCCAGTCATATGAAGTGACCCTTCACGCAAATTGAACTCTGACAATGAGCAGAAGGCTTGCATGATGCTGAATGACTGGACAATAAAATGGAAGATGAGATTAAATGCTGATGCAAGCAAATTATGTACGCAGAGAAAAACAACTCTAATTTTACGTGCGCATACTGATGCTCCAAATCACGTCTGGAAATAGAACTCAGACTTGTTGTACACAGTCCTCTAAAAATTATTTTTTTAAACCCCAGCAGTGGATAGAAATGCAAAAGGAGTGTTAGGAATCATAAAGAAAATATACCATTCCAAAGTTTTATACCAGCAGCAGTTCTGGGCAGTTCGCTGCAAAGAAAAAAAACACTGTAGGGCCAGAAAAGCCATAGGGAAAAGTGACAAATATTTTTACAATAATTTTCATGCACAGAAAAACTTATAGGTGAGAGATGAGAATCTTAAATGTCATGCTAAAGGTACTTAGTAAATTCACTCCTTCTTGTAACCCAAGATTTAATGCTTAAATGCTAAATGATGGTAAAATTATCAAGTAACACTTTTAAACACCTCACTGAGAAAAAAACTCACCACTTCCGTACATATCATGATGAAAACGTGGCACAGGACTTTGTGGAGGCCATGGGTTCTGAAACAGTTATATTCATGGAAGAAAAGTCCTTTTGAAGTCCAAACATCCAGTTAAATTGTTACACCAAATCAGGGACATGTGTGCACAGAGCTATAAAACAGCCCTTAGAACCTTATCCAGGGATAAATTAAACAGGACTCCTTCAGCTGCACAGCATTTGATGCCAGTTTACAAAAGAATCTTGGAAATCACTTATTTTTTGGCTAAAAAATCTGGAGAAATACCAAATTCTGAATACTACCTACAACAGAACAAAAAGAACAAAAAAAAAACCCAAAACCAAACCAAACCAAACCAAACAAACCCCACAAAAACCCACACACACACGCCCCAAAAAAAAGAAAAAAAAGGAAAAAAGAAAAAAAGAAANAAATATAATTTTATACAATGTTTCACCTGTCAGGTAGTCTCATTAAAACTTACTTAAATGCAAATCAGTTCAGCATAAAAGGGGGAATTTCTGGTGGCACAGCTGGCACGGAAGAGTCTATTCAGGTTAGGAAGCCATTAGGGAGCTGACAGGATACATGCATTTTCCCACCTGTCTACTCATGTAAAGGTCAGACTGCAACATTAGCATAGAAAAGTTAGGTAGGACTCAGAGTTCTGAGGATGTTTGAGGGGGCTTGATATTGTGGTTGGCATAATCCTGCTTCCAAGTTTAATGTTACCACAGCTCAAAATACAGCTCTTTTTGCCTGAGCTCGGTGGGAGTTCATTTACAAAAGATTCTGACATATTCTTAGGTGTTCTTCTGTATTTGAAAAGAGATGAGGAGATATGATGTGAGATAGTACGTGAAGAAACACATTAATAACTCCCCAAAAAAGTGGCAAAAGTGTTTTTAGGTTATTTTCAGGATATGTGACACAAAATGGCAACAAGCTTGAAAAGTACTTTACAGTTTGTCCAGAATGCAGATTAACTCAGGAGATTTCTGAAGCAGATCTGAGGGTTAAAAGAAAGTTTAAACTGACTGTTATTAGCAGAACAATTTTTCATGAATTCACAGAGTACATTAACAGTGCAGTACTTCTGTGACTCTTTTCTGTTCTATCACTTATTTTAAAATAAATGCAAATAATAATTCTGATACTTAGATTTGTGGGGACTGAGCCATAGAAAACTGTACCTCACAGATCACTTTACTACTCAGATTCAGTGGCTGGGTATACAAATATCAATTTGTAAGATTTTTAATACCTCAGAGCACTGGACATTTGTCAATGCCCACTCAGAACCTCTTAGAAATGAGCTCAAAAAAAGCCAGAGTTGAACCAAAGATGAGAATTATTTTATCTCCTTGCTTGTAAAGGAGCAAAAACTTTATCAAAAAACTTATTCCCAAAAACTTTATCAAATACCCTTGAGATTCCTCTTATACATTTCTAATTTAATTGATCTCCACAGATTTTCTACTATTTAAGTATATATAAATCATACAGCCTGTCTGAATGCTGGGAGACATGAGTCTCATGCAGATGTCTGCCTGAGGAGAAATTCTAAAATACCTGTTACCATTCAGATTGGATTTTTTTTACAGTTTCTGAAAGAAATGTTGACTATTTATCACTTACAAACACTTAAATATTGAATTCAGAATGTAATGCTTATATAAGTTCCCCTTTGAAATGCTAATAATATATTTCCTTGAAATTATTCTATTCCATTAAAAATCATTGTATCAGAAAATAATTGATCAGATTTATGAACACTATGGATGTTATCTGCATTGATCAATATTAAAACTAGTATTTCTTGACAAGATTTAAAACCGATGCTGCAATTATTTACATCAATATAAGTTCCTATGTCATATTTGTAGAAGGAGTATTCTTTACTTGCTATTTATTCAGATGATGATGTAGGGGAATCACACTCTGCTTTCCTGAGATCCTGCAATTTGATAAAGGTTATCCTGTTCTTCAGCTTCTAATCTAAAAAGATGATAATAGATTTAGGAATCATTAGCTTTCTGATGGTTTCCACATCTACTCTTCTCTGCAGCAATTAACTACTTAACGTATTCTCCACAGATTTCCGTGAGGATTTCATGCAGCTTTTCTGCAAGCCAGTGTTGGAGGACACTTCCATCGAGTAACTGCTTCCAGGACTCTGCCCAGCCCTCTGGGCACTGGAACTGAAGAGGGCACTTCTGCAGAGGAAGATTTGACCCTGCTCCCTGCGGGCAGAGCGGGGGTGCTGGCTCCAGATCCAGGGTGACCTTTGCAATCAGGCATTTGGGTTTCCTTCTTCAGATGAAGCAGAACGAACCCAGGCCCCAAGGCTTAGAGAGCCAGGAGAGGGAAAAATAACCACCTTTTCACAGCTCAGTGTTACATTTTTGTACTGCTTTTTGAAACATGGTTTTGCAAATTGTGCCTGCTTGGCTTTCCTGCTGATTACCCACTTAGCCACTGTTTAAAAATACAGCTCATCAAATACAGCATGTAAGGGCTAAATCCTGACCTATGAAGTTAAGTTCAGTGGTGTTGTTGACCTTGAAAGTACATTTATTTGTATCAGCTAAGACCTGGCTTTACCCAGTGGGGCAATGTTATTAAAAGAAATTAATTGTAACAAATCTGACAATTGTAACAATTTTTTATGTGAAAAATAATTTCAGAAATAAAACTATGACCACCTTATTCTATCAACAACACTCCTTCCCACCTGCTGCAAAACATGTTGTTCATTAATTCCTTCTGTCCCTTTGTGCCATCAGAACCATCCACTGATTCTGTCCATTAAATAAATTATACTCTGTCTGTGTATCCTTTAGAAGGATCCTCACATCTGTGAAATTTTAATTAATTTTATATAGTTCAAACTACATAACACTTTTTCCCCCAAAATATTTACATTTTTCTTTGCCTTCTAGTCCATTTTTAAAAAATTTCTTTTGCAGTGCACATTATAGATGGTATTTTATTGTTCACCAGAGCCCTCAAACATCTGTTTAACTAATTTTGTAATGTTAATCATTATTTTGATATTCTCCCCATTCTAGCTATATATTAGCATAAAACATAATAATTACCAATAATTAATATTTGTGACAGTGTTGACAAGCCAGATATTTTTGACTGGATAAAGGGAAGAAGGTGTAACCTGTTTTTTTCTTCTATCATCTGTAGTAGTTATTAAGCATAACATTATTCTTTGCCTCAGCTAGATATAAAAGGATGTTTTCCTTTGTGGGGAAAAAACCCTAATATTTTTATTTGCCTTTTGTGAGTTCATAAAGAATCACATCTGTTAGCAGATTTGAGATTATTCTTCAGAAGAATTAAAGCAATCAAGGATTTTAATCCCTTACTTTCCAGAGTGATTTGAGGACATATTTTTGGAGGTGTTGATTTATTTTCAGATGCAGAAATAGACTTGATTGGATTTACAGGATGACGCAAGGAAGTAAAATATTGAATTACCAACAAGATTTGAAATTATAATTATTTGTATGCAATATGAACCATTATTAAAGCAAGAACTTATGTGCTCTTATAAATCCAGCTTTATACAAATCTCAGTCTTAGGACACCAAAATAAATTCCCTCTATAGGTGAAAGCCTGGAGAACACTAGTAACTTATGCTATCAAATTTTTGTCTTTGTTACTATTGAAACTATTTACCCGTTTCTCAGCACAAATGTGATGCTATCCAGCAAATAAAATGAACTCACCAACATCTCAAGGCCAAAAAATTCCAGGGAAGTGTCAAGGTAAGTCCATAGCAATGTAATTGCAGGTTCTGGGCGATACAACGCAGGACACCCTGCACTGGCCAATACAGCCAGTCAGGTGGGGATGTGCTGTGGCAGTGCCTGGGCCCCCAGACCTGACAGAAGCTTGACTGGATGATGCAAGCATCACCTAAATTTCCTCTGAAATATTATAAGGCTTTGGCACCATGATGCTTAAAACTGTGCTAGGGACTTGCACCACCTTCTGGAAACCTTGCCCTTATGCTGTCCAACCTGGGCAACATTTTTGCAGAGCCCTCAGTTCGAGTTAGGATTAACAGTTCTAAAATCACATAAAAAGCTAAAACTATGTCTTGCAGCAGGAAGGACTTTCCTGTAGAAGAAGAAAAGGATGAATAAAGAGATGAACACTGAATATCCATGTATGTTCTGACAGAATGCCCTCTATGCACAATCTTTCTTCAGTACCTGGAATTATGGCACTTCCCTTCTGAGCTCCCTAGTGCCATTTCCCAACAAAATCACAACCAGAGGGGACAGGTACTCTACATGACTGGGCTCATTTTCTGTTCAGTTGCTCACCTTTTCTACCAAGCAGTTATTTTATTACCATGGACATAAGAATAATTTTTCCCTTTGCTGTTTCTAAACCAGTATGTTTCAGGAGAGTTACTGGACCCTGTCTCATGACCTTTTTGGACTTTTTTCCCTAAAGGTACACAACCACAACTTGCTAAACACGGCAGAAAACATGGTAAGGGTTTCCAGAAGAAAAGTTTCAGATACTTGGAGGATCAAGGTTTAGAGCTTTCCATTTTTTTTTTCTCTTTGATTTTAAAATAATGTGTAGAACATCTAGGGCTGTTTGTTCTTAATGCTTTAGTTCTCCAGTTTTTGTGCATGCAGGTGAAAGCAAAGATAAAGCAGAGAAGGCTGACAATTTCAAAGGCTGCAATATACTCAAATACTCTTCTTCTGAGTGTAATAGATGGCCTCAATAGCCACAAGGTGGTAATAGTGCTCTTCATGGAAAAGCTCAGGCATGTTTAGCAGAGCAGGTTTAACTCTAGAGAGATGTCTGATCTACTAAGAATTGTAATTACAGAGAGCAGTAGTGCCTTTAGAAATGAGGAATTGAAAACTTCTAGCAGAACTGTGTGCTGGCTAACAGCGAGAAACGCCCTGGCCCAGTGATACAATCCTGCTGCAAACTGTGATTTTAAAAATGTTCTTGTAGTAGCATGACAAACATTAAGGATATCACTGGAGTAAAGCCAGGCGTTAAAATCCACAAGAGTCATGCAGTGGTTGTCTGGGTAAATTGCCAGTGCTTTAGTGAGAAATAAGGGGGGGAAAAACACTCATAAGTTCTGCATTAGAAATAGGTAAGATTATAGCTGTGCTGATTTGAGCTGAGGTATAGTTAGTTTTCTCCCCAGTGGGTAATAGGGGGCTGTATTTCGGATTTCTGCTGAACACAGAGTTGATAATCTAGAGCTGTTCTTGTTATTGCTGAGCAGGGCTTACATTTCAGTACTTAAAAGCACAAGAAAACATCCTATGTGTATATATATTTTATATGTATTTATTTACATATATTTATTTTATGTAAACCAAATCTATTGATTTAGAGAGCAGGAAATTGGAATGTTTGTGTTGGAGACAGTGTGTCAGTCCCGGGCATAAATCAATTGTCTGATCATTCACATAAATCAAAAGAAACTTTGCTGACTTAGAACACTGTTCTAAAACACTGCAGATGTCTATGGACTCTGAGGAGCACCCTGGTGTTAAAGTTGCATGAAAAGAAATTTCCAGACGATGGATGTGTGTTACATTAATGCAGAATAAAGGCTATGACATATGCAAAGTGACACTTCAATATCTAATCATACAGGTCAGCAATTATTACGTGGGAAAGCAATTTCATTACAAGGTTTTACTTACTCTAAGATGATACCTGAAGAAGGTTATTGCAATGCAATTTAAAATCTATTTCACAGTACTTCACACTGGATGTCTAATTCTTCTTGTGTTCCGCTTAAACACTGCTAGCCACAGCAGACTTTACAGCACAGTGCTCTACATCGGCTGTTCTGTGTGGAAAAAAAGGAAAATTATGAATTTAGATTTTACCATCACTTCTGAGCCCAGACTTTTAAATCATCCCACGCAAAGTCAAGGCACTATTTCTACAACTAGAGATTACTTCCACTAAAAGTATTAGGATCAGGTCTTTTATCCTTGACCAAACGAAGAAGAACGATTGCATCAATTGCCTGTGATATTTAGCTCATGGATCATATCATAGCTCACTCATCTTCCAGCTGTCTAATCCATGCCTAGTGAATGCTCTTCACGCACCCTTCTCCGAAAGGGCTCAACTCATAAATTGCGGCCCATCCGCGTGGGAGCTCGTTTAGTCTGAGGAAGCAGACTTTGCAATGATGTGACTTTTATGCTCGTCATCTCTGCAGAAGGTAGCAAGTCAGTGGGAAAAAAAGTAAATCACATCACCTTGACCCACAGCAATTTTCTTTTGTCTTGGAACAAAGAGATTTTCACTTAAGCATATAATAGGACAGGATTTAGTCTACTTTGTCACAAGGCTTTTTTCTCCTCGTCTCCTTAAAAAGAACTCACATATGCTGTTTCTCTTCAATCA
Source organism: Pardalotus punctatus (assembly GCA_013400915.1). Taxonomy (NCBI): domain Eukaryota; kingdom Metazoa; phylum Chordata; class Aves; order Passeriformes; family Pardalotidae; genus Pardalotus; species Pardalotus punctatus. The sequence continues at coordinate 529,023 of VZTX01021532.1, read as the reverse complement.
TATTTTACCTTTTAACTTTTAATTATAATTTTGTAACTTTTTTATCTCTTGTGACTTCATTGACCCATTTAAAGATCTTGGTTTTAAACACTCTAAGTTTTAAAATACCTCTTCCTGTAAAAGAGGTAACAATGCAGTGTCCTTCAAGCCTGTAACCAGGGAGAAAAGCAGACTCCCTGTGTGCTGCCCAACACCTGACATTGAGCTCCATGACTGGTTCTCAGAACAAGGACCTCTAGTTCTCAGGAGTGCCAGTTGCAGCAAGAATAAACAACTTTTAGACAGGCCAAGGCAGAGTCAGACATTAGTACTGGGCAATGGTCACACAGAGCTGCACAGCACAGATTGGTACAAAATCAGGGATGGTACAAAACAAAAACTTCTTGGCCCACCAAGTTCAGTCCTTTGCTATTGTTAACAGCCAGCTTATATAATGCCTTTGCTTGTTCATAAGACACAGAATGAATGTCCTAAGACATTTGCTCCCAGTGTAAGAGAAATAAATGTTTAGCAGAAGTAAGTTTTAAGTAGAATGAGTTACACAGATTTATAATAATGTGGGGTTTAGTATATTCTTTGCTAAACTTTGCTTGCCCAGCAGGAGTAGCTGGATGTGCTGAAACCTTATGCTGCAAGCTGGGAGCTCACACATAGATATTTTTTCAGGTGGAATAGAGTTAATTTTCTTACTAATTTCCCCACTATCTGGTACAGTGCTGTGTTTTGTCTTTAGTATGGGAAGGAAATTGGCAACACACTTACGTTTTGGTTGTTGCTCAGTGATGTTTATACTGAGCCCAGGACTTTTTTAGTTTCCGTGCTCTACCAGCAAGGAGGTACACCAGAAGCACAAACACGGAAGATAAGGAGGTTATAACCACCTGCAGAAGCTGCAATTTGACAAGAACAGGGAATGACCTGCCTGCATGAACACAGAGAAAAAAGAAAATCCAATAAGGTATAAAAAGACCCCAAAAATTACCATTTGGCCAAGAGTTACAAGCAAGGTGCTTGAAGAGTAGATGGGGGTGGGTACATAAGTTGTAAGGGTATAATTGCCTTAATTTCTTCTTTGTTCTGGGTTCCTCTACAGAGGCACCCAACTCGAGCTGACCTGCTGCTGTACCATGTTACTAAATTCTTTAGTTTTATAAACCCAGCTTTATAAATCCTGAGATTCTGCTCCTGGGAAGCCAGGGTCAGGTCTGTAGAAGGAGGAAGCACACCTGAGAGTGAATGTGTGTGTGAGCAAGGAGTCCAAAGGGACACCCATGGAGCTCTCCCCTGCAAAGGGACTCAGGTCACAGCAGGTGATGTCTGTGGTGGTCTGTGTGCAGCTGCTCAGGCAGCAGCTTCTCCTTTAACATAAATGTTATTCCTCTCTGTGTCTAGACACACTCAGATGAGGCTCCCTGGAAAAGCTTAAGTCCAACAACAGCTCTGCAGAGTCCATTCAAGATGCAACATTTGTGACAGAGATTAAAGGGGATGTGGGTGCCACCGGCTCTTTCCTTATAAAAGCGTATTCAGTATAGGTAAATGCCACATCTTTCTTCTGTGCAGTGAATACATTGATACTGTGCCATATTATGTTATTAGAGTTCTTATTGTCCTGAAATGGTCATCCCAACAGAGATGCTGTGAAATAGCTACTTCACAGAAAGCAATTAAAAAAGTTGTGTCTTCCTTTGTCATAACTCATCTGATGTTCCTTCTGTATTCATCACAGTAATACAATCAAATCCCTTTCAGTTGAGCATTAAGAGTATCAAAAGAGGACTAAACTAAAGAAGAATTTATGAGTGGGTACTGAGGAAAGTCCTGCCAATTCTCTGTAATAATTAGGTTATCATTAGTGTGTGGGATGGATTTAAATGAGATTAAATTTTAAATAAATTATCAAAGCTGTGACTGAAATGACCTATGGGAGCTTGTTTGGACAAGTTGTTACAGATCATTACAGTTTGCTTAAGAAAAGACAGGAAAGAAGAAAATTCTTCATTTTCAGAACTTCAGCTAGACAACACTTCTGTGGAAAATTTGGGAAGAAGATATGCCTGTATTTCCCTCATCTTACCGTTGGCATTTTTCCTCTGTTGGCAGGCTTGCTAACAGAAATAAAAATTCAAGCTGGGCTGAGTTTCACTTGTTGCAGTTAAGACTTAGAAATTGATCCCGTTTTCACTATTTACAAGTGTTCTATCACTGCACAGTGTCACCTTGTACATCAGCACACATCATCCTTGAAACACACGAGAAAACAGGTAATTCCCCTGCATTGTCAATGGGATTCACATTAGTGCAGCACAGGTTTGTGCAAATAAGGTAAAGTTTACCTTAAGCTAACCACTTTAGGGAGCATGGTGAATAACAGAAGCAAAGTTCTAAAGAACAAGATAAAGGACAAAGTGATTAAGTAATGGAAACAAAAACCACAGGAATGTTGAAAACAAAATTGATGGCATAGGACCTTGAAGGGGGAAAACAAAAGTAGGTAACACCCTTCTTATCCAGGATGTTTAATGACAAGCTACAACCCCCCGGTTCTGACTGGTTCTTTGGTGAGAACTTGCCCTAGAAATGAACTTCGGCTCATTATGTTAGTAAAAACCACACTCCTTGCTCAGGCACCCCCAACCACAGAAAGACCACTACTGGCTGAGCATATGCCGTGACTTCTTAGGGTTTTATGCCTTGAAATTGAAGTAGGAGAAGCATGAGCCAATAGCAACATAGCCAAACAATGATTTAAGTGAGATGTGCTTAAAAGATTGTAACCCCATCAGTGTGCCTGCTTCTGTGTGCCTCTTGTGTAGCTTTGTGGATTTGCCATCAAACTCCCCTTTCTGTGCAGAACTGTAAATAAATCACACACACTTCGACTCCACGTGTGGATTGGTTTCTTGCACACTGGGTGAGAAAAACACGGTTTAGCACAACAGTACTCCTTTAATCTCCATAATGAGTGCAATATTTAGTAGTCTATGCTTAATCTGGGGTACCCCTCTGTTGCAATGAGTTTTCTCAGGTGTCCTAAACCAGAAATTTTAACTTATCCCCTCAAATAAAAAGTAAATGTTTGATCAAAGTATTAAACATCATGTGCATGATCTGATCCTCAAGGAAACAATAGAAACTCATGCAAAGAATAAATATGGTCTACCTCAGCCAGCATTTAGGTTCATGTCCAGGGTGCAGGTAAGCAGAGAAAGGTGGGATCCATCTGCTAAGCTTTAATCCCATTCTGGGCAGGAAGGCGTTCCAGGTGAGAGTCCACACACCTCTTTGGAGAGTTTGCAGGCTTTTCTACAAGCTAGAACAAAGAAGAGGTTGTGCAGCATCTGTTCCTTGCTAATGTAACGAATGCATTTCTGCGGCACAGTTGCCTGCAAGCAATCCAGCAGACTCCTGGAGTGTGTCAAGGACAAATTCCTGCTCCAGGTGCTGGACAAACCAACCTGAGGAGAAGTGGACCTGGTGTTCACAAATGCAGATGAACTCACTGGAGGCAGGGTGGGCTGCAGTGACCATGCCCTGGTTGAGTTTGTGACCTTGAGGAACACCAGCCTGGCAAACAGCAAAATCAGGATCTGGAATTTAAAAGCGAACTTTCAGCTGTTTAATGAATTAGTGGATGAGATCCCCTGAGAAACGCTGAACAAAATATTTTGCTCTAACCCTTAGCTCCATTTGCAGATATAGTTATACAAAGAGCAATTTTTCTTTTGTGGCTGAAACACACTTTAACTTTTAACTGTCATGTAAGAGTAAGATGTTAAATAACTTCTTGGGATTTTTTCATCTCATCACTATTAAATCTAGAAATCATAACAACAGCACAGTTACCTTTATTGGTCCTATATGAACAATGGGGTGACTTTTAACAGGAACAAGCTACTTTTCCAAATGAATTCTACCATTCTAGTAGTCATTTAAACACATATGAGCATCGTTTTGCAATCAAATTATCAAAGTCCTGAAACAGGAATATAAATAAAAAAGGGGAATAAGAATGCATTTTTATATAACAAGCCAGGGAACGATATAAACATAAATTATGGCTGCAGTGAATGCAGATACAACTTTAACTTATAAAAACGGAAAATAATAATGTGACAGAAAACTGTGCAGATAATAAATGGAATCAGTTAAGAAAGGAGACCTTTTTCAAAAAAACCCTTTTTATAACCCATTCTTTGTTGTAGTAGAAGAAAGGACCAAAGAAGAAGACCACATTTGCACCACCTTCTGAGGATGCTTGATATTTAGTCAACTTCTGTGTTGTGATTTTTTTTCTTTCAGGTACAGATTATTTCCAGATCTCCTGAGGGCACTTATCATTAACTACCCTGATATAATAGAGCCTGGCACATATTTTTCTAGCTTTAATCACAAAACTGGGTTAGTATTTTATACCTAATTTTCACAAACTAATCTGCATACAAACATGATTACCTGTTCTTCTACCAGGAGACTGAACTATACACCTTATTGCAGATTTTAAACACCAGTTCAGATGATTTTTAAGGCTACCTAGTAAATAAGTAGTTTATTTTTTACTGACACTTAGAGCAATCCCCATGGTATGCAATCTTCTACTTATATTAAGAAGATTCTTATATTAACTGAAAAAAGACAAGCGCTTGAGAGTAATGTTTGAGTGGAATGTGAAGTTTGCTGCTGCTTGACAACAGAATGTCAGTGAGCAGGCAGGCCCTCTATAAATATCTTTGAAACCAAGACATTTGAATTAATAAGTCACTTAAAGAACAGAGAATGCTACACCTCCTCAGTATCTTCAGATATTATTCAGGTGGCATTTTCTCTAGAGACTGTGGATTATATCTGACCTACTGCTGACTTTTAAGATCTATGTGCAGTATCTCAGTGACAGTTTAAAGGAAGGAGTCATGATCCAGGAATCACCCCTGTAATACTGTAAATCCTCTGTTTTTTCAAAAGTCATTCTTGCCTAAGAGGTTTTATTCTAGATTGAGACATTACTACAATGATCTTGCAGCAGTTCAACTTGAAATCAAAATACTTTGAAGATGGATATACATTAATCCTGAGGTGAATATAACGAGCCACAGGATTATTCTTCAAAGTAGGCTAATGTTTGGCTCTAATTGACATGTAAACAATGCCATATTCCAGCTGCTTCTTTCTCATTGGAACAGTGAATTCCAAGATAAGTAGTAAATGATTCTTCCGCAGTTGTTTCAGGTGTCAGAAAAACTTCACGGAAGCAGCAAGTTACATCTTCTCCACACCTTGGAGTCATCTGTGCTGGCAGAAAACGAGTGCAGGCCAGCAGCAGGTAGTCTAGTACCTGTTGCCTTGAACTGGGTGCTGTGTTGATGGAATAGTTTTCCTGAATTGTTTGTTTCTTGCTCTCATTATTACTAGATGGCAGAAGATATGCCTCTGATAATGATGGATAATATTATAAGCTTATTCTGGAGGATTTTTGCTTTTCAAAAGCAATTTTTAAAGAAAGACTACATAATTTACCGGTGTACTGGCAAGAGATACGTTACTTTTTATCACATTGAAAGTAAAATACTTTTCTTCTGGTGTAAGTAGTTCTAATTACATGGGATTATTTATACCAAAGAGAATCCATTCCTTGGTTTGATTTACTGACTGAAATCTACAGGATAACAGAGGGAGGTCAGGATTTCTCAAAGTGGTCAGAATTATTCTGTCTCTGCTGCCTGTGCCAATTTGAATTCTCTAAGAGCATAATTCACTAAGCAAACTGTGCTGCTGTCTCTCCAAACCCAGTGGTATCCTAAGAATTCAATTTTTTGTTGGAAAAAAAAAATTAGAAGTTTTGTGATTTTTCTGTGTATCTGAAGTACAGAAAAGGCTGGCAACAGTTTAATGCATTTCCCACATCCAAAAGAACTGCAGAGCACAGAAACAGCCCTGACAAGATAAGGTTTGCTGCGAACCTCTCCTCGTGATGAAAATTAAGAATTAAAAAAGTCAGCTGAAGGTGACTACTGTAAAATCGCAGTGTAAGTTTGTTTAAAGACCAGCAAGTGTTAAATCAGTTTATTCCAGCATAAAACTTCATTTTATCTCAGGAAAGTTACATCTAAGAGTTACAAAAGCTCAAGGCTTACTAATATGGCTCATGTTTTCTTCTGCTTACATTATGCATGAGACAGAGTAAGTAAATGAAAAGCTTACAGTTCCCCCTATCATTTCCAAAATTGTCTGGACCAGCTGCTTCATTCATGCCTAATAGATGGCAACTATATACAACAGTTGCTAAGGTACTTGCATAAAAGGGATTTAGCTTAACCTGACACCTTCTCATTTTCTGCTGTGTCAATTGAACAATCCACATTTAGTTACTAGGATTTATCTTTGTAATCAAAGCAGTCTGGAGCACCACGCTAATTTTATGAGTTTTGTGTATCATATATTGCAAGATGCGTTCCACAGCTGAACATTTCTTCTTCACTCGAGGGCCATCAGCAATTCAACTACGGCACATTGATCCAACAGAAAGTAAAATCTGCAAGGAGCACGTGTATCATGCAAGGGACTCTCATCAGCCCCACCCAAACACAAACAAAAACTCCCTCATGACATAGTGGTACCCTCTCTCTATGAATTTTGACACTGCATAATGTCTCTGAGGAGATTAATTTCTCAATATCCCTTCTAGAATATTTAGGTTGTAATTACTTTGCTACATTTACAGGCAATGGCCTGTCTGTTCTCTCTCAGCTGTCATATTAAACTTATAATGGCATATTAAAGAACATGAGAAATGCCAAGTTTCCCTCAAAAACATAAAGAAAAGTGAAAATTAATATACAAATAAAATTCTATAGCACACAGTCTAATTAGAATCTGACCCTAGCATTCAGGAAATTTGCCATTTAATTAAATATTAATACCTATTTATTTTGCATCAAAATATAACCATATCAATTTCTCTGGAACCCAGTTCAAAGAAAAATACACTTTTGCATAATAAAATCTACTTCAAAGACAGACATCTAATACTTTCAAAGTAAAACCACAAACCCATTCATGCATTTCAAATACATTTTCTCCATACTTGTTAAGGCATTTAAATGCAAAAGATTCTTTTTTCCCCTTGATAGACTAAGATTTTATAGCTTCAAACTATGATTTTGTTTCCATGCTCCTTTCAAATATGAAAACTTCTCCTACACCACATTAATAATGTAATTATACCTTAATGTTTCTCTTGTTACAAAGAATTGAAGCATTACACTGCCTTTTACCAGCTTCCTTGCTAGGACAGAATACAGAGGGATGTGTTTTTAGCTACAGTAATTACCTTAATTTTGTAGGAACATAAGATTGCTGTGTAATCGGCTATTACTAATGCAATTACTCTGAAGAAATGGCTCACAAAGAGATGTGTCAGGGGTGCTTCTACATCAGCACAGATTGAAGTAATTTAATAATGAGTCACATTTAGTCTCTGAAGTGGGTAATACTGAATGGCAAATATCCACTCTGTAATGAAGATTTATGAAAGCATTATTTTGGCATGTAGTTACAGGATAGCTACTAGGTTTTGCAAATTAACTGTACACCTCTTCTTTTCCCAAACATATAATTTAGATTCTAGTTGAGACCCCAGCCGGGCTTGGGGTGCCTTTCTGTGAGGAACCTGGTCAGGACCTGGTATTCCTTACTCTTTTCAAAGCCTGAATCAGAGCTTGCTGAAGCAAATGGAGAGACTCTGGGTGAGTTATGGACTCCTAAATGACAGACCACAGAAAAACAAAGTGGAGGTAGGGGCCTGTCATCCCACTTCCAAGAGTCCTAACTCAGGGAGGCTCTTGACAACATGATTGACTTCGTTATTCAGCATTCACTCCAATATTTTCCTGAGTCAAAGCCATGGAAATTCAGGGAGTTTCTCAAGGCCAGCTCAGAAGCATGTGTCACAGTGCAAAAGTGAACTCTAGCTCCTTAGCCCCAAACCACATAATTTCTGTCTGTAGTGTGCAAACAACTAGTAAAATTTGTAACTTTTTAGCACCTCTCAAAAGGCCTGTCTGACACAGCTGAATTAGTTATTGACTAGGATTGTAAAAGAGCACCATAAGGAATAAACAGCATAAAATATGGCACAGGAGGCTGCCACACTGCAACAGCTGGAAGGAAGATTTGGGTAAAGATCAATTGATCACAAGTAGCACTACACAATGAACTGACTTACTGTGGCTTTCCTGCAGAAGCAGAAACACAGACACACACAGAGTACCAAACGTATATAGAACTGCCACTACAACAGGTATGGTAATTATTTTTTCCCCCTTTTTTTTTCCCTTTTTTTGTTATTCCTGCAACTGAAAAACTTCAACCAAAATCACCTGAACAAGGGGATTAAATGATGACAGTAGAGTTTTTTCATTCAATAAGAAATGACTGCTACCCCTAACAGTGCAGTATAATACAATGAGATGAATGTAATAATTTTATATCAGTACAAAGCTCATCACTTTCAGCAATATTAGTTACTAAGGTATATATGCAGAAGGCCAGAGCTTGCCAGGGTTAACACAACAGGCCGTGAGAAAGAATCAGATACTGCAGATAACAGAAGCTGGCCAATGTGGGGCTATATTAATACAACAGTAAAAGGAGAAAATTTCTAGATTAAAAATACTCAAAGGGAGTATCCTTAACTCCCTTTGAGTGAATAATGAGAAGATTTACTGGGGTCACTGACAGAAGGCTAAAACTACCAAACCAGGATGCAACCCCCTGCCTCGTCACTCTTCAAACAACAACATCAAAAAAGAAAACAAACTCCAAACTAAACCCAAAGCCTAATGAAACTGTGAGTGTCGAAAGTGTGAAATGGGGATGAGCTGTTTATTAGAGAGGGAGAAAAAAAGCGCCCCTGCTTTACAGGTTTCTTCCTCAGCAGCAGAACCTGGAGCAGCACAACAAAGCTGTGGTTCTCACCACACCCTCAGGGCTCCAAGGCTCCAGGAGCCCCTGCAACCTCCTTGCCCTGTGCCGGGGGCAGCTCTGGCCGGGCTTCCCCGCAGCCTCGGCCCACACTCGTGTGAGAGAGCCCCAGGAAGCCTTGGTGCCTCCTCCCTTCACTCCAGGGCTGCGTTAAGCTCAGGCCTCGCTCCTTCCCAAGCTGCTCCCCAGGAAGATCCGTGCCTGGTCCCATCCCTGCTGATCCTCGCTCCCTGATTGGAATTCCTGCTTTGACATCACATTTCCCTCATCGCTGTGCACTCGTCTGGCAACAAGCAGACTGGACACTGATCTTACTGCAATGACCAGAGCTCTTGGCTCTGCCTGCTCACGTACCATGCAGCTCACAGGGGGGATTCAGGCACAGGCTGCATCTTCAAACCCGGTCCCTTATTGACAATGAGCAACATCTGTGTCCAGTTTGGAACAAACCCCAGAACATCTGCTTCGCATTCCCCAAACACTCCCCAGCACTTCTTTGTCTATTTCACACATGAATCGAGAGATTAAAACCAGTACCATGCCACAGAAAGAATCAGCAAGTGAGAGCATTGACATCAAGTAAATATTTAAATGAGCAGAACATTAAAAAAAAGATGATCTTCATAGAGAATGATCTAAAATGAAATCCCTGTCTCATAGTTGAAAATTTTTTCATGATCCAAAAGTGTGTTTGACCAATTCAAGCCTAAGCACTTAAACAGAGCAATTCAATACCTCCAGGAAGGTCAACACACACTGCCTGCCTTTTGCCTTGGAATCTGTTAGTTTTCAGTACTTACGGGTTCTAAAATTACACATCAGTGACGAAAAATATTTTTCTGGGTGCCATGGGTAACTAGTAAAAGTCCTGAAGAATGAGAATCATGCAAAGAAAAATGGCATAATCTACTGTCTTTCCTTTGAGAATCCCCTGAATATGCCAGTGGTATTGACACTCAGAACCTTGTACCACTTACTGTCTCCAGGAAATCTGTTTTAATGACAATTTCTGAAGTTCCATTTTTAAATGGGTTAGGTTCCTGACTCACACTATCCTATCCGAAAAAACATTTCAGAACCTTACCCTTTGAACAGTTATGAAAACTTACTTCCCACTTTAAATTTAAGCGATATGAATCCTTTATATTTAACAGCTTCTAGCCCTCTTCAATATCGACCTCCTGAATTTAGTTAAAAGGAGGAAGCACATATCTTCTCAGACTTAATTTGCCTAGACTAAATCAACCTCCTCTCTTCTCTCCATTAAAGACACATATTCCATTCTCTCATTTGTCCCAGGAGACTTTGAGGACTGCATCTGTTCCAAATCAAGTTTCTTTTTCTTGAGCACAGATGACCAGAACTGTACACAGCATTCCAAATGGAGATTTACCAGCATTTTATAAAACACTAACAACGTCTTCCTTTCTCTACTAAAAATATAGTTTCTAACGTTTAATGTTTCCTAGAACAGTATGTTCTGTAATATTAATGTTTCCTAAAATGTTAGGAAATGTTAGGAACATTAGAATGTCTTGCTAGGAATGTTAGAATGTAAACAGCAACTTTCAATTTTAATGTAAATATCTCATAGAGCTGATTGTGTTTTAATTCTCAGTATTATTTCTTTTAAATTTTCCCTGTGATTTTTTCCCCTCTTTCTTTATTATTTTCCTACACCTTGACTAGTCAAAATTATATGATTTTTCTTCCTATTTTTTTTTCCAATCATCTTTTGAGCTCATCTCTCTTTTGAACTTGGTAACTTGACACTTTATATTATGGCATTGTCCCCTGCTGTGTGTTCTCAAATAAAGATGCATCTGATTAGGAGAGTATATTACACGAAATTCAGTTTTTCAAGAATTCTAAGTTCGTCTTACAATATATTTACCTTTTTCTACTCCTCCCAATGATTTTAGATTTTATTTTCAATTTATATTCGTAATTTCTACATTTAATCCATGTTTATGGCACTAGTCCTAACCCTAATTTCTTGTTTAGTGGCATTAATCCTACTGAAATTCACTCCTACTGGGAATTTTAGGGAGTGGATTTCTGTTCTACACTGTGTAACTTCTGCTTCTAACAGATTCCTTCTGACTTTTTTCTCATTTATCACATGGAAGACTGTGTTCTCACTACAGAATTAAACTGTAACAATTCTGCTCAATGGGTGCAGACAGGGAAAGGCTGAGCGAGTCTCTTACTCATCTGCATGCAACAGATCCTGCCTCATGTCCTTTAATTATTGTCTGACTTGGGGGTACAATATGTTTCCATTCAAGCAGGAAACTTTCTGAAATTAAATTTGGGGTTGAATACATCCTGTAAAGAATAAAAACTATCATTCAGTTAACACATCACCAGTTTTAATCCAAAGTTCTATAAGGGGAATGAATGACATCCCTAAATTTCTTTATGTAAACGTAATACAGAGGCAAGGCTCAGCTTTGTTTAGGCTAAAACCAGCATATTTTAAATACTGTAACTAATGGAAAAAACAATACTATATTTTTTATACATGAAGCTGATACCCATTTGTACTCTACATTTTTTTCTTTTTTTTTACCTTACTGGCTTTTAATCACCCAGTTTCATGAACTCAGTTGCTGTAACAATTACTGCAGTTGCAGTTGCTTCCAAAAACACAATTGGGAAAGCAATCACAGTATTTATGATTAACCATGGAAAATAAAAATGAAAAAAAATTAACTGGTTTAAGTGTAAGTTTTGAAATTTAAGTTCTACTTTTAGGCATAATATTCAGTTTCTACTAATGAAAAAGGTTTGTTAGTGTGTAATTTAATCACAGCCAAATCTAGACAAAGAGCTTCTCTGTATCAACTTTATGTTTTCTAAAATATACCTAGTTCATCAAATAACCAAATTTAATTATTGTGTATGCATCTCTGTGCATATTATTCATGTATGAAAGCAGCAGCAAGACAGGGAAATGCTATCTTAGTATACAGCATTTGCATTCTCCACAGGATTTTCCAGACATGTTTCTATATTCACTTCTTATTTTTCATGCTATGGATTATATGCAGTCATCTTCACCCCTGCATGAAGTTCTGAGCTTGTGTGACACAAGTCTACATCAACCGTGCATCTTTCTAACTTCATACCAGATGAATAATTTTTAACACATACGTAACATTTGTCTTAAAGAATATGTCCTGTATGTTTGTTCTTTCATCTACACACTGCTATCAGTATCCAATAAATGTTGAAAATTCTTACTTACAATTTAAGGCACTGAGATTTTGTGCAGTTACATGGTTCCTTAAGACTTTGAGCCCCTAAAACAAAAGGTAAGCTACACAGGTTGAAAAATTAAAAAACCCAGAAAAATCATATACAAATACAACAGAATTATTCTATAATTTTGAAACAATAATTACTGTTTTTATCTTTTTTGTAATTGCTGATATTTAAGGAGTCTGCCTCTTAATTTAAAATGATCTGCCACTGGATATTATTAGAGGAAATCCATTAGTGTTAAAAATACAGGCTAAACACATGCTAATTAGATTTAGAAACATATCAATTAAGTAAGATAATTATATGTTTTGGAGGCAAATGAACAGCACAATTCCATTGATACTAAGAAACCTGAATCAAAAGAAAACTGTGTAAAAAATCCCAATGGAAGAAAATATTCTCCTTCTTTTGGTAAAAATCAGTGTGCTTTTCTTCACCCCAAAAGAGTCTTAAAAGGGTTCTCAGAAATAGCATAATCTATATAATACCAAATTTAAAGTTTCACAAGTAAAATAAATGTATTTTTCTTGCAGAAAACTGTATTTTTAATTCTGGTGTTACTTCCAGCAAATGTTGAAACCAGAAACCTTTATATGCAGAAAGTATAGTGAGTGCTAACCAAACTACCTAGAAAAAACATACAATTGTTACTTTCCAGTAACACAGCCTTAACAACCCATTTTGAAAAGAGGAAAAGGAGTGTATGTTGTACTTAACATTGTAAGATCACAAGATGAACCTTGAACTTGTATTTGATTCCTTCTCATCTAAAGAAAGAAAAAAAAAGTAAACCACAGGACAACTCAAAGGCTGAAGAGAATAGTCCCAAAAAACTTTTAATTTCTTGTCTTAATTCTTGTATTTGCTGGGAAGATGAGTAGAACAGAAGAAAATGGAAGCAAATAAAAACTAAAGAACACATTCCAGCATGCCCCTCCTCAAGTTTTTCTCCCCTACCATTACAGCAAATAAATGACAATTTAAATTTTATAAAGGAAGATGACCTTCAACTTGAATGTATTTGTTTTACTCTTCTGATGGCTTCTGACAAATCAAAGCAAGCTCCATACCTGGAGCATTTGCTGACAGATGTTCACACTCAGCACTTGCTGCTATTGAGAGCAGTATCTGTGCTTGTATGATGCTTAATATTAAGAGGCTTTGTGTTTCTGCTTCCTTCATAATAAAAGACCATATAAAATGATAATAATAAATGATGAAATAAAGCATGTAAAAATCTTTTTAGGAAGATATGTTTAGGTAAATAAATACTTATGAACATTAAAACTAAAACTCAAGTTACTTCGTTGCCGCTTAAATGAAAATGAGCTACTTCATCTACAAAGCACTAACTTTTGGATGTCAAAAAGCAGCGTTCTTTTAACAACTTGATGGCATTTCAAGTTCACATAATTATCTAAATATTACTGAGACATTCTGAATCCCAAACTAAAGAAAATCCCCTAGCCCTCAATGCTGTTCTTCATTTATTGAGAAACAGTGTCACTTGGTGGCAAACACTGGTAAATGCAAAAGTATTCAGGGGCTTGGGCTAAATGTGCTTTATGTGCAAAGCAATCTATATTAAAACTTCCAACAATTTTAACATAACCATCACTCTTCTGTCCCTGGAGTGCCTAGAAATTTTTCAGTTAAAAAATAAATTGAAATAATAAGTGGTGGTGTCTCCATTACCTTTGGCTCATCGGTCCCTGCTGTTGCTGAAGAACACAAACCCATGCAGTTGCACATAAACAATCTATGATATACTATCTGACAGTATACTATCTAGGCAAATATATCTAAATCGATATAATCTAAAATTATCTAGAGAGAATTTCAGTTTTTATGGTACCTGAGTTATTTTGGTCAGGATAGCGAGGAATTTAATGAACTAATTTTAGCTTCTGTGTACCACAACTGTTTATACACAGAATCTGAGTACTTACTCCCAGCTGACAGAGAACTTGGAATAAATGACTAATGATTAGTTTTAAATCTAATAAACTGTAATTCTAAGCATACAGATATAAAGGTTTTCATAGGATTACCACCTATCCTATAAAGCTTCATTATCACAAACTGGAATCTCTCAAACAAATGGATCATCGTGCATTAAGATGTTTGCTTTTTCACCCTTAATTTTCATTTATTTTTGGAAGCACCTATTCAGATCTAACACTATTATGTCATTGTAACTGTTCATGTTTCATTTCATTTATTTAGCTGTGATTGATAAATTGAGAGTTCTCCTTTGGATAAAACGATCTTCACATAAGTAATTTTTCTCGTTTCCAGTGTGGCTTTCCATGCTAGTGTGCTACAAATTAGTTCATTTTCTCTAGCATATAATTTTGCCATCAGTTACAGTACATAATTACCACAGGGTTTGAATGAATTCTGTGTGAACATCTGGATTCCTCTGCTACACTTTGTAAGGCTAATAACTTGCAGTCAGACTCATAAACACTTGTATTCTGGAGATTTGCCGTGTCTTGGTGAATCTCAGTAACAATATTAACTCCTTCTCTTACCTCAGCCTGGAATAGAAAGTTTTAAATCTTAGCAGGCATGCTTTAAAATCTACTTTAAATCCCAAATAAACACAATCAATTTTATAATTTTTCTGCATAAATCATGTTTTTTAAAGCAATGATTGTATTCAAATGTAACACTGAGAATAGTTAATTGTCAACGGCAGAATCATTTTTGCTTGCATTTCAACTGGAAATATTCCTAAAGAATGACAATAAACAGTAACATGCTTCACAGTAACAATCGTATTCAGTGTTTTCAACACCAGGAACATCCTCTTATTTCTAAACATCCCTGAAGAAGTAGGCAGTAGTCACAACAAAGCATGTAAAACAAGATTTAATCTTGAATTACATAAACTGACTGAAGATAACTGGAATTTAGTCTAAGTAAGAAGTAGTCATCTGAAACTGGACTGCAAATTCAGCTGTACCATAGATCAGATTGTTCCAAAATGAACTACCGTGACCTGTGGCATTCCATCATAGATGTGGTGCCGCTTGCACTTACTGAAAGCCAATTTTTCACCTACCTTGCCAATCCATCAACTCAGGAATGGAAATTAAATCTGATCCAACAGGGCCCTGGCAGTCAGGAGGGCCAAGTGTGTCCTGGGGTGGCATCGGGCATGGGACATCCTGGGGCATCGCCAGCTGGGCAAGGGAGGGGATTGTCCTGCCCTGCTCTGCTCTGGGGTGGCCTCACCTCGAGTGCTGGGGCAGTTTGGGGTGCCACAATAGAAAAGGGAAGAGGACAGGCTAATCTCTTCTCTGTGGTGACCAGGGACAGGACCCGAGGGAACATCATGGAACGCTCTCAGGGGAGGTTTAGGTTGGATATCAGGGGAAAGCTCTTCCCCCAGAGGGTGGTTGGGCACTGGAACAGGCTCCCCCCAGGGAAGCGGTCACAGCACCAACCCTGACAGAGCTCAGGAAGTGTTTGGACAGTGTTCTCAGGCACATGGTGTGACTCCTGGGGCTGTCCTGGGCAGGACCAGGAGCTGAACTCCATGATGGTCCCTTCCAACTCAGCATGTTCTGTGATTACAGCATCATCTTCCCAAAGGTCACACCTCCAGACTAAGCCTTGCCCCTCTCAGCACACACTGACCACCGAATGGACAACCTTGGAAATCCTGTCTACAAAATTCCAGTACCTTTCAGAAATGCCTTTCATGAAAAACCCAAATTTCTTTAACTCATCTTGCACATATCTAGGAATTTATATTTGAAAAACTCAAGAATTTTAGGAGCATAATTAAGTTGCAAAGATCATCTCTCCATAGGCAGGAATCCTGATGGTAGGGTCATAAATAGTTGCCTGCATACTGACTATTTAATCATACACAGGAGCACTAGTCTGAGTTAAACCACAGATCTCACTGAAAGATACTCATACATAAAATAAAGCATGTCTTGTTTATAAAAAGATCAGTGCTTTATACCAAGAACTTTGCAACATCATTAAAGGACTTTGATGCCACTACTGCTCTACATTCTTCTGAAAGAAGTATTAATATTCTATTGTAACAGACTTGCTGGGAGAAACAGACTCCAGTTTGGGTGTTTGATGTCTTCAGAACAAAAACATCTATTCTTATCTGCAGCTGGTGATAGGAATGATATGAACACCTGAACAAATCTTTACTTACAATTATTTTATGTATTAAATGGTTCATTTTTAAAAAGCCAAACGATTAAACAAAAAACATGACTTAATGACCTTGAAAATGGGAAGCTATATATATTTTCATCACATAAGAAGGCATGTAAATGCTGTGGCCCATTCAGCATTATCAGATACTACATACTTGGAATATGATTTCTGTATTTTTTTCTGTTCAGTGTACAGTTCTGGTTCAGATGCTGTTACAACTATAACAGCATCACACTTAATATCTACATTGGTGTTTTCAAAAATAAACCTAATAAATGGAAAATGGAACAAAGACAGAAACCAAATATAGCTTGATTTTCTAGTTGTAAATCAGAATTTAAATTGTTTGAACGCGACAATTTGCTCCTCACCTGTGTGTGCTGTGCTTGCTCTATATATAGACAGCAGTTCAGGAAGGTAAGCAATTTTAAATTATTTTTAACCTGATCAGAATTTCATTCTAATACTTCCAAGAAAAAGGGCAAATGAAAGAAGCATTCATATTTAGTGTGATCAACCATAAGGATATGAGGAAGTGAACTGGTCAGAAGGATTTTTCTAAATCTCATTTTTATGTCCTGGTACTGAGACTAACAAACTTTCATTAACTTCAACTTGGAAGAAAGCAACTGTTAAACCTGATCACATTAGCATTATCTGTATTATCTGTATGACTGTTGCTTCTGGAGAGAAAATGCTTGAAGTCGGAACACTGAAATTTTTATGTGGCATCACTACAGAAAAAAGAAAGTGGACACAATTTGGTGGCAGACAAGGGTGAATCCTTATGTTCAGCTTCTTTTGGGAGATTTAATGAGCAATTACAACTACAAGGAATTAACACATTCCCTATTAACTAGAAGACATGTTTAAATCACTGCTAAAATAAACTGAATAGTTCACTGCTACTGTTCATAACTGGATTTAACAGCAATGGTTTCACAAGTCCTGCATTTCAAGAAACCATGGCAAGGGAGCTGCAAAGAAGATACAAAAGATATTAAACGTGGTGCTAAGTAGTGGTAATTGTGAAATTTTATTTCATTTTTTGAAGTCACAGAAGAAAGTAGAAAATAATGACAAAGTGTTGGATGTAAATAACCAACAACAGATGTAAAGGAACTAAACAAGATAAAAAAATTCTGCTAGCTTAAATTAATATATTTTACATGAGAAAACAGTTGGTACAAAGGCTGAGTTAGAATAATGATTTTCAAGGTCAGGCACACACTTCCCTAGTTCCTCAAAAGACTCAAGCCTTAAGAAAATATTCAGCTGGGAATGGTATTTATCCTGAACAATGGTACCCTGTAAATTGACTTAATGCTTTCTTAATTTCTGCCATGAAACAGCTGAAATAATAAACTCGAAAAATGCTCATTCGAGGTATATTTCACCAATTCCACACTGCTATTTAATAAACAGAAAAATGTATTATCATCCAACCTGACTTTTAACCACCTCCTCAACCCAAAGTTTGATCTCCTAAATCACTAACTGAGAATTAATGATTCAAGGTTTTAGTATCAAATTAGTAGTTTTGAATATGGAATATGAACATTTTACTTTACAATAAAATACACTGTACTAGAAGGTTCATTCAAATCTAAGTAATTTCAGTTACATTCCTATGGCTTTGAGCAAAAACACCCCAAGCAGTTTTACTGTATGTACACAATATCGAACATCAAGATTTAAATTATTTATTAATAGCCTACATTCACTGTGGATTTCTAAGATTTACATCCAAAAAGCATATTTTATTTACATGCTGCTGACATTTTAAAGGGAAAGAAATAAAATATTATCTGTTTAGGAATTACATCTATTCCAAAATGTTAAAAGATACATTTAACACCACAAAATGTTTTAAACATTTACAATAAAAACCACTTTCTGTGCCAATTATACTTACTCTCCAAGACTGTAAAATTGCATTGATAACTGCACTAACTACAATTAGACTACAAACACTTAAGACCTGAGAGTCAAATCTAAACTTTTTTTTTTTTTTTTTAAAGAAAATCCTACAAGCTAATATGCCTTTACATTAATTTAAACACAGACTGGTCGGTGGTCAATGAAAAAAAAAAAAGTCAAACCAACACCAAAAACGAACCCCAAAAAACCCCAGTGCATTATTTCTGCAGCTCCAAAAATAGATCACTATAAAATTGCTGCAGCAGCTTGATAAGTGCCAGGCCTGGTAGGTGCAGTGAGGCTTATTTCCAACTGTCCTTTCCCACATACTGTACCCTAATCAAATCACGAGTGTCTTTGATCAATTCCCGTGAGCATTTGTGTATTTATGTAAGCATACAGTTGCTAAAGTATGCATCTTGGATTTTTGAGGGTTCCCACCCCGAACAGACAAACAGAGGCGTTTTAATGGCTAGATCAGACTAAAAATAAACATGAAGAGGCATAGAAAGTGAGAAATACTGGCCAGAAAACATTCAAAGTCTAATGAGAAGTTTTATATCCACCCCAAAGGTCTTTTACACTCAAAATAGTTCAGGAGCATCAATCACTGTATTAGTAACCATCATGTACCTTATATGAAATAATAAAAATAAAAAAATGGCCGTGCTAACAAGTACACTTTACTGCACTGCAGGACATAAAAAAAAGTTACCACACCTATAAAGCCTGGGGAAGAGAAGCATCATGCAAAAGCTACTCCATTTGGTAGGAGCTGTTTCATTTCTGCACTTGGAAACATCGTGCTCCTTTTGGAGTGAAGCAGCTTTCCCCAATCCCAGTATCCTTTAGGAACCGCATGACCAGGAGCATCTCCCAGGAGGGGCTTGAAAGGGCCATGATTTTCCCCCTCTGGAGCTATTTCCCATGGCTTTAACAGGTTGCCCTCCTTGTGCAGATGGTGGCCAATGCAGCAGTGGTCCTTCCTTCCAGGCTGAAAGCAGGCAAACTGCCCTGGATCAGCCCCCACAGGCAGCCTCTGTGGACTTCCCAACACGTGGCATTCAGCTCAATTAACATTTCCCGGGACCCAGAAACTCAAGTGACCACCAATTCCATTCACCAAAGCAAACACATGAATATCTGTAAATCTGAAACAAAGTTAGTCCTGCACTTCCTAAGGACTGACCTTTGCTGCTTAAGATGGGAGCATTTCATTCGAGCTTTAACCTAACTGCACCCCCGGCAACATATCCATGGCTGCTCATGCCACCTCAGCCCGAGCTGTAATTTGAAAACCAGATCTGCATTATGACAACTCCACCTCCTTCACCAGCAACTCCCAGCATATGCCTTTTTCCTGGGTTAAGGATCTTCATTTTTCTAAGGCACTTGTATGAACAAGCACACAGGTCCATTTATTTATACAGAAATAAAATCAACATCACAAACATGCTTGTAAGCAGTAAGGAAAATGTGATACCTGCTAAGGAGGGGACACGTTTTACTACCCAGTGGTTGGGTTATTTTTTTTTCTTTTCTTTTCAAAACCCATAAAATTTCTGCAACTTATTATGTTAAGCTGGGTTACAGCAGGGATTTTTTGGGTATGTTTTACAGAACTTACCTCTCAAAAGAAACCAAACAAGGCAAGCAGCCACAAGTTTTGTCACTCATTTACATAAAGCAGCAGATACACTGAAGAACATTCTGCTACTAACACATAGCAAATCTAACCTTTTCTAGTATTTAAGTTGGTGTGTTTTATCCCTTTGATTCTGGAAACAAGTAAACTAATTTAAATAAAAAAAAAAAAAAGAGCAAGTGTATACAAATTAAGAGAAAACTGCAGAAGTTAGAATATACATGACTTCATGCAATGATACCACGCTTCATCCCTAGAAACATATAAGATTTTAGAAGTCATCCTCTGTGGAAATAAGCTCTTCCACACTACTGACAGAAAAAAAACCCAACCAAACAAAACACAACAAAAAAGACACATTTAATATACTGCTAAGGTTTTAATAGGTGATCAAGAAGGTGTTGACTCAGTTTCTTCTCCAGCTACTCTTTGACAAACCTTGCTCTTGTTCAGTGTGCAGAAGAGCTCTCACCCCATCACCAGGAGATTGCTTGGCACCAAGAAAGGAGATCACTTTGTACAGTTTATACTAATGTTAAATAAACCCATGATGTCAACCATCGCTTTCTGGATGTTCTGTCCAAAGCGATGAGAATCCTTTAAAAACAAACAAACAACAAAACCAAATGTGTGAACTGCCCATCAACAGTTACTTTTCAGGCAAAAGAAGAAACCTTCTAACATTTTGTAGTTTTGGATCTTATGAAATTCAGGCCTGTATTTTACCATACCATGGGGAATTTAAATAACAGATATTTTAACACTACAGAAAGGAATCCAAGTTTATGCTATTACTGACTAATGAGTTCTTCATTACACATTTACTTTCCTAGTCAGAAATTATATACAGTCAGATCATATCCTTTTGAAATCAGATGCCCGCCTACCTTTCTGCTACTTAAAATCGCTGGGTTTTGATATTGCTTTTCCTGTAAGATGTAAAAGCTCATTTTCAGAAAACAAAGTGAGGGTATGACTAATGACCAAGAAGTACTGAAAGAGCAGAAAGATGTTTTTCATTTGAGTTCCTATCAGAAGTGCTGAATCATTTGCCATTGAAAAAAGTATTGAAAATGAAACTAAGAATTTTTTAAGTGTAAACAAAATAGGAACTCTTTCTGTTTATTCTAAGTGCTAGATGAATGGTACAAGGAAGAAATTAAGATGACAAATGTAAATTATTAGCTACATTACAGGACCTACTACAGTGACCCTACTAATATCAAGGCTGCACACATGAAATGCTGCCTTTTCTTTATGGACCTTTGACTTGACTAATAAATAAAAAGAACAACAGAGAAATTTAAAGTACAAGCTAAGAGGCATCTGAAGAACAAGTTCAACTATAAAAAAAACCACAGTTGTATTTCTTAATGTTTAATGATTAACCAGAGGAACTATGATCTCCTGGAAAAGTTAAGGTCAAAAGAGGAAAACTAGGTCAGCTACGTAACCCTAAACAAAGTCAGCATGTTCAGTAAAGTCATAAAACTATAAAGGGGAAGGATGAATTGACACTCACTCACAGAGGCCTCCACAACAGCAGGATATGGAACATATCACATCTACTGTATTCTAATAATGGGTCTTATTTTAATAGATTTTTTATGAGTTATGTTTCTTAAGCACAGATTATAACTTATGGGTCAGCTTCTTTCAGTATTACTTTAAACCAAGAAGGCTTAAATAGGGAGCACACATTTTACTCTGTCTTTACAAGTACAGCCAGGGACAAATCAAATCAAAACTGTAATAACAAAAACCAAGAGATGCCCATCTTGCTGTTTAGGGGACACTTTGATCATTTTACATGAGTTGCAGGGAACTGCACATATGTAAAGATGATCCTAGGCCACACGTTTTCTTTATGCTTGAAAGCATAATTGAAATAGAATATGGTATCCTTGGTTCATGAAACTATTAAATTTGTAGAAGTGGAGACAAAAAACTTCAGCAAAACAGCATATATTAAAGAAAAAGAAAATTACTTATAATGTTGCAGGTTCTACTATATTTTTAGACAATGAGTAGAACAGTTCTACAAGCAGACATCAGAATAGATTTTATTAAACCATAGGAAAGGACTGACTCTTACCGTCTCAGAACAAGATATTTTGCTAGAGACATGGAAATGGATGGAATTTTCATCCAAGATAATGTAAGAAACACCATAACCATCATCAGCCACCTATAGGAAGAAAGAAGAGAAAAACAAGTTTTAAACATTTTCTTTGTCCTTAATTTCCTCAATCAACTTATACATAATTAAAAAGTTCTTATGCTTTTTAAAATCAGTTGCAATTTCTCCTCAAGTAAAACTTAAGCTTCCACATTTAATGCATAATTTCTGAAGACTGGCACCACTTAAGGTGGTGCAGTTCTAGTCTCTTAAGGTGCGACTAGTTCTTGTCTCATCTGAAGTGCATGGAACTACCATTTTCTGAATATTTGTCTGTAATATTTCCTAGCTTCAATAGTTTGAAATAAAATACTTTTTCAAACAGCTTCTCTTATGAAGGCCTGGTCCTAAGCAGCAATATAGCTTTGCTGCTTAAGCAGCAAGGAATAAAACAGTTCAGCTGGATACCTAAACAATCAGTTTCCTGGAATCATTCTGCAGGTGTAAACAAATACAATGTAAAAGCCTTGTATTATGAAAACTTGCCCAAAGGCAACTTTTCATCTGATTCTGCAGCAAACATTACTCTGAGCACCTGTATCATGAGCAGAGGTCAGGTCCAATTTCAACATTAGTAGCATTAACTGTCCCAGATTTCAGTCTGATGTTCCAGTCAAACCATGCCTGGTAAACACAGATTATCCTGATGTCACCCCTCTTCCTCTCTTTCCTAACTCACAGGATCACAACTTTCCAGCTCTTTGCTGCCACTGCTGCTAAGCAGCCTGATGGTCTTCTCACTGTTAGTGCTACAGGGATAAATTCCACAGAATGATGAAAACCCCCCTGCAAAACCAACAAACAACACATGCATGGAAAGCTGATGGACTCAATCTCTGGGCTACCGCAGCAAACCAAAGCACAGCTTTTGTAAACAAAAACAAAAGGAAAACAATTTTAGCAATTCCTGCAGCCAAAACCCTATTCTACTGCCAGACCACTCCCTTTTGGGGATTCTGAATACTGACTTCAATTTGCTGGAGCAAGCCAGTTTCTCCAGAACAAGCAATATTGCAATAGCTAGGCTTCCTTAATACTGCAACTCAAACTCATTCCAACTTTGAAAAATACTGAAAGCTGGATCAAAAACATGAATAAATAAATAATAATAATAATTTAACTCCCCCCATCTTCCAGCTTGACAACCCAGCCAAAACACACTGGACTTACCACTCTAATTTCTGTGTGGCAAAGAGCAGCCCTATGATGCCTATCATTTTTCTTTCAATAAAAATGCTTTTTGAAAACAGATTCATCTAGTCTTATAGCCCAGTAAGGGTTGCTTAAGAGATCTTGTTAACACCAGTATTATCACCAATGGCCAAGCTCAAGTGCCAATAAAATATTCCACCAAGTAAGCAGCTTGTCAAATCTCTAACAATACATTGGTTTCTTGAAAGTCTACAGAAGGCATAGAACAGGGCTGTATTCTTGACTTGGCCACTATTCACACTTAGGAGAGCAAGCAGAACAATATGAGCAGCTTCATCTGGAGGAATGCATGAACATGTTTACTAATCAAGCAGGAAATATAAAGAACAAGTCAAACATAAGCCCTTTTACAAATCCCAACTTTAAAATCTAGTTTAAGCAATAAAGGTATTTGTCACTGTAATAACAGCCTGATGTACAGAAGCTCAAAGCACAGGTAATGTGATAAAAGCTCCAATTTCATCAGATCTCTCGGCCACAGAGCCCTGTACAACACTTCAAAACTGTGTATTTGCTTAAAAATAATCCATTCTTGCAGTGGGATACCAGAAAAAGGTGAGGCAGATTTTTCTGAGCACATCCCCATCATGGGAAAGCATTAAACACGTACATTTAAAAGCACGAGCTTCACCTTTGATTTGCAACAGTAAGGTACTACATATCTGAAATTTTTAGATTGGGAAATCGACAATAAAACTCTTTTTTTTAGTGGGTACTTGTATTTAGGAAACATACCGGTCCAAACCCTCCACCAGAGGATAACATCTCAGGGTTCTTCTTCAGATCAATGTGTTGCTGTGGTGTCTGACTCGTTGACAGCCTCCAAGGTTCTGACAAAACCTTTATTAGATATGAAAGAGATGCAAACAAATATAAAACACTGTTTAGGAACAGGCAACTTTCTCAAAAACTAGTTAAGTAGGTTAGAAAACACTTTATAAAGCAATATTAAGGATGACTCCAGTTCCCATTTCAAGGGAATGAACAACGAAGTTTAAAAGAAACAGTTAAATTTGTCCTGATATCAAACCATTAACATATGAGGAAGTGATGTCAACTCCTCAAAAAGAATAAAACAGAATTTCAATAGAAATGCTACTTCAAACAAGATGATCTGGTCTACAGCCTCATAACTTAGGCATAACAGGTCTGAACAAGGTCATTATTAGTCATATTCAAACCCCAGTAAGTTCCTACATCAAGTTAGAAACTTGTAAAATCTCCAACAATACACAAGTATTTTGAAAATTTGTGGAAACGGTAAAAAGTTGTTTTATTCTCGACTTAACCACATTTAGGAGAGCAAGCAGACAAATGTGAGTAGCTTCATTTTGAGGCAAGTTGGAACACATTTTTTATTAATCAGCAAAAATGAACAAGTGCAATGTAATTATTTTTATAAAATCTGACCTTAAAATCTAGTTTAAGTAATAAATAATTTGTCACAGTAATAAACAGTGACATTAAGTACATATACAGCTCCTTCAACTCATAGTAACTTAAAAGAAAGTGAATTTGTCGCAGTTTCAAAAGAAAATTCTCAGAGAAAACACACAGCCTCTGTTGTGCTCCCATGAAAATGAGCAAAACTCGCAAGCAAAAAATACCTTTTTTGAATACTAACTATACTGGCTATATCCTTCTTGCAATTTTTTGTAAAATGTATTATGCTAAAAAGCTCACCAAAAGCGTTCTTCTAGGCCTATCAATAAATGTATACATAAAGGAAAATGACACTAAGCTTACAAACTATCAGTAGATGTTACACAACACCAGCTGAAATTTCATCCTTTCTCTTTAGGAAAACCAGAGCTGTACAAGTATCTTGAGCAGAACCCACAAAGCACTAACCAACCAAAGGACTATTTACTGTAGTGAAGAGTTATCAACAGAAGTCACTTACTTCCTTGAGGAAAGGAGAATCTACAGCGAGGTACTTGGACACGACATAAAGGCAGAAGAGGTGTCTGTCAATGCCAGCCCCAGTCATGGCAAGGCGATACAAGTGCTGATGTTTCGTAGCTGCCAGCCGAAAGAACTTCAGCTTATTTTCATTCTAACAATTAAAAAAAGATTAAGAAAACTCAGTTAAGTGAACTGCATTAAGTATGGAGATGCAGGAACTAAGTTCCAGCAACGACTCTCAAGCCTTGAGCACTTAAGGGTCAAGTACAAGACAACTGACCCCAAACAGGATCCTCTGGCTTTTCAACCTCATGTATTCAATTTCAGGTACCAGCAAGTGTCAGCTACTACCTGCTGTAAACTGCGTAATGAAGACTAATTCATATTTTAAGTGTCAGCTAACCCCACAGTCAAACACGATTACAACTCAAGTTTACTACATTATTTGTGGTTTCTAGAGATACTGGTCTTAAAGAGTTACAGAGAGCAAACCTCTATGTGATTTAAGAAAAGCATTAACTGCCATAGCTATTTTAGAAGGCAAACTCCCAACAATGAAGGTAACAGGGTTTCATAAATGATGGTCAGTGAAATCCACATGTAAAAGCAACTATGTCCTTCCTGTGAATGATTTTTGTTTCCCTCTCAGAAAGGAAAGCCTAACTGGTGTGAGATCAGCTGTTCTACAAATCTATGTTTGAGTTTTACAAGTCTCAAAAATTTCACAAGCAGTCACAGTTTCCTGGAGTTCAGGAACTATAAATAATGGTATATTTGGTTAAGTGCTGCCACTCTCTTTTGGTATGGTCTAGACTTTCTGCTCTGTTGGCAGAAATGTGGACAATTACCTTATACTGCTCTTCCTTCCTAAAAAACACAAAAGCATCACTTGAAGTGCTTAAAAACTATTTGGGGACTTACATGGCTGCCTAGTGGTAACTCATGTGCTTCATGAATTATCACAGAATCATGGATTGGGTGGGTTGGAAGGGACCTTAAAGATCATCCAGTTTCAAACCCCCTGCAATAGACAGGGACACCTTCCACTAGATCAGGGTGCTCAGAGCTCCATCCAGCCTGGCCTTGAACACTTCCAGGGATGGGGCATCCACAGCTTCTCTGGGCAACCTGTGCCAGTGCCTCACCACCCTCACAGTAAAGAATTTATTCCTACTATCCAATACAAAACCTACTCTCCCAATTGTATCAGGCACCAACACGACGAACTTACACTTTCAGTTGGGTCTCCCATGGCTTGAACAAAGCGACAGGACTCAATAGTGCACGAGCGAACCGTCTCGGTCCGGCCTTCTCGGAACAAGCGTGTCATAGATGCTTCATATGTTAGAGAAAATTTTCCCATATCCTTGAAAAAGGGAAAAAGAAGAGATTAAAAGTTTAGCCAGACTTAGCCCCTCTTTCTTAACCAACAGTCCAAGCTAAGCACACAGGATATGGAACTCCACAAATTAAACTTAACATTAAGTTTTCAGTAGCCCACCACTAGCCCACCCAACTGAAGATAATAAAGGCAAAAATAAGATTACCAGCAGGATTTGATAAATGTTAATAGAATAACCAAACTAGCAAGGACTGCTCTCTGCATTTCATATCCAATCTTCTTCAGTTTGTAAGAGAAGCTGAATGTTGCTACACTGGTCTTTTCTAAGAGAACATTACAGAAAAGGTGAACTAGCAGAAGAAAACACAGGTAGGCATCTCTGTTAATCCTGTTAGGGAGTGTCCATGACTACTGAATTATGTGTCAAAGTTTAACACTGTTTAGATTACAAACACAGCTACTAGAGGGGTCATATCTTCTTTCTAGTCCAAAATGACTAGGGACAGACCAACTAAGCAGAAGAGAAAAATTTAGAAATGCATCAATATGTGAACCTTTGGAGAACTGACTTCCATCAAGTAATCTGTTTAGGGTTTGTACCTATTTCCATGGAATGTCTTCAATAACCTTGCACAAGCAGTGCAAGACTACTCTACAGAGTCACATGCTTTAGTCACAAACATATCACACCCAATTTAATGAGGCTCTGTACACCAGAAACAGTCTGTTCTTACCCGATAGTGAGCGAGCTGCAGGGCAAGTTGCACAAAGGCATCAGGGCTGGTTTTTGCTTTCTTTATTAGTCCTTTCCCAAAAGTATCAAAATAAAATGAGCAGAAGTCCACATCATCTGCAAGAGCCATAGCAGTGCTCAGAGACTTCTCAATCACTTCTTGGCACTAAAATAAATAAACAAAAAATACCTGTATGTATACACACATGCATTCATGGCGATTAAGAGAACTATTGAAAAAGTGCAGGTATTTTTAACTGATCAATAAGAAATGCTGCCCTGTGCGTGCCAGGAACATCATTATCTAAATAATCTCCCTTTAGAGAAAGAAGAGAAGCCATATTTGCCAGAAAGTTCAAATTCAAGAAGCTAATAAAAATATTTTAAGCCACTACACATCCAAAAATAACACTTACAAAACCTACCAGCATGAAAACTGTTCAGATCAGGAAAATACAAAAGAATGACCTACAGTTATAGAACGGCAATGGGAGAGTGGCTTCCAAGCTGCCAAACATGCTTAATTAAAATGTATCACCAACCATTACATTTTTATTCAAAATTAAAATTCAAACAGGTGGTGATAATTTTTCTTGAACTCAGGCAAAAAAAACCAATCCTTAAAAAATCAAATCTTATTAGGCATGTATACAGAACTAACAACACAAAAAAACAGCTGGTTGAAAGGAACTATTAGACAAGAGTATTTGTTGTGACAACAGTAATGAAACCTCAGCATATAAAGGTTTATTTTAATACAGTCACTATTGAAAACAGGTGGCCACTTAGTTTTGACATACTGCCAACCAAGAAAGCTTCTAGTAAGATGCTGGCATTTCCCAGCCAGAATTTTTAAAGATTGGTATCAAAAGCACCTGACTTCCTAAGTAAACTGAGTAACGTCTACACATGAAGTACACAACCTATAGGACTCAAAGGAATTTAAAGCGGATTTATGGAGTTATCAGTAATTATGTAAATGACTTGACTGCTGAGGAAAAGAGAAGTTTCTTCCTCAAACCATTAAATCTTCTGCACTTACTTCTACTGGAATTTCCCACTGCAGTTTGGTAGGAACAGGAATATTTGGATTGGTATCTCCTTTGCAATGTCCGTCTACTGAATAGCCCAGCTCAAGACACTCAGTTGCCATCACATTCTGCAAGGAATGACACTTCTTCAGAATTGCAGCACATTACTTACTGCTGTGGAATTAGGATTTCATTGTGAACACAATATAACCTATTGTCACTACACAGTGAAATACAATATACAATCCATTTCCAAATATTGAAAACAACTGCCAAGTGAAGCCCTCAGTTTTACCTCTTATTTTAAGGTATTTTTACTTGTGTTCTGAGAGGGAAGAACACCAGATGAGCACCAAACACTTATTTAATTACACTGGTGCATTTAGTTAGATGCTACTGATTTAATAAAAAATTTTTCAATTCAAAACCCACCTCAAACTAAGTAGAAGTAAAAAACTAAACTCAGTCTTAGATTTCACAATCTTTGTTCAATTTAGATTCTAGAGCATTTCTTAATTTTTTTATCTGTCAAAACGTATTCATCAAGAAATTATTTATTTCAGAGTAAGTGCAAATCCCCACAAGAATTAAATTATTTTTAAGATATGTATCCCCTTCAAAATTGCGGTTTATTTTGTATGAGCACTTGAGCTCTTGGGTGGGAAAGAAGAATGTTTCCAAGATGAACAACACAACTTGATCAGATATAAAAAACTCTGTCTTACAAGATATCAAGCACCCTCAATGTAAAAAAAAAAATAAAAAACAACCCAGAAACAACAAACAAAAATTACCGAGATTTGAATCTGCTCAATATGGAAAGGAAAAGCTTGACCATTTATTTCTAGTGTCTTATTTTAGTAACATTCTCTTCATTTTCTCATTTCACTTAGTGGTCAGATCATGACAACTAAGAAATAAAGCTTACTCCATTCTATTCTAAAAATAGATAATCTGTAAAGAGCTAACAACAGATAACTTTCTAGAAAATTAAATCTTAATTTGGTTCAGTCATCTTAATTCTTGGCAGAAAATGTTCTAACTAATATTAAGTACAGATATATGAACTAAAGCATATAATACCATTCATTAAAAGCAAAAAAGCAAAACTATCTCTTTCATTGAGATAAAGAAATTCAGTCTCCATTCAGTCTCCACTACATTGTCAAGTCACACTCAAATCACTTTGGCCTTCTTTCTTCCCTGTGTGGAGAATGCAACGAGTCTTTTTTGGAAGAAAAAAAAAAAAAAAAGGAGCATGGAAACACTTCTATAATAAAACTAATAAAACTAGGAAATTACTTGAGGGACCAGTTAGACCCAAGACCCATTTGCACAAATAGATATGAAATCAGAATTAACTAATGTTTATGAAATAGTTTTTATAGATTTCAGTCACATGACTGTTTACAGGTTTAACATTCAAAAAGAAAAAGAAGAAAAATTAAACAGGATTTCATGTAATAAACTAAACTCAGGATGAACAGACCTGGCAAAGTGCATTTATTCCCTTCATTGCAAATAAATTTAAGAGATGTCAACAGCATATCAATCTGCAGCTTATCAAACAAAGCTTAGACAAAAAGTTAAGCCTTCTACAATTTGTTTAAATATTGAAAGTAAGCATGAGATTTTTATAGCACAAGAAAGCTTAAGAGCTTTAGGAGCATGTACATACAAAAAATATAATGCCTCATTAAAGAGGCAACAATCTATAGATTTTTTTTTTAAATGAATTTATTTTAAAAATATTATAAACAAGTTAGACAGGGAGCCATATCCCTTTTCTGTGAAGATATCTAGGCTCACTAAAATGCTGCCCTTCAAAGAACAGCAGCCTTTTAAGCAAGCAGTTGGGATCTTTTTCAAATTCTACAGCTGCTATAGACATAGGCCCCTAGTCACTCATCCGCACTATGAATGCAAGGGATTGAAAGGAGCTGCTGACCTTCAGAGCTGCTTCAAGACCACACCACATTATCTTCTGCATTAGCTCTTTGTACTAAACACCTACCTCCCACAGGTGTCCAACAATAGGAGCATCTGCCCAGGAGTGCTCTGCATTCAGACCCATTTTGCCATTTTTGAATACTACAAGAGTGAACGTCTTATCAAACCACCTACAAAAGAAATCAGTGTTTCTTTATGGTTTTGTACACTTCAAAAGCATTTTTATATCATAACTTCCTCTCTCTCTAAAATTCACATTCAAATGCACTAGTTCTTAGCCTTTTTTTTTTTTTTTTTTTAAATAACATTTAAATAAATAGCCAGGAATTTTAACCTCATGAAATTTAACAAGGCTGAATGCAAGGCCCTGCACCTGGGTCAGGACAATGCCCAGGATCAAAAGACTGATGGATGAATGGACTGAGCAGCTCTGCAGAGCAGGACTCGGGGATGAAAAACCATCGTGAGCTGGCAATGTGCACTAGTCAGCCCAGAAAGCCAATCATGTCCTGGGCTGCTTAAGAAGCAGCGTGGCCAGCAGAGCCAGGGAGGGGATTCTGCTCCTCTCTGGGGAGATCCCACCTGCAGAGCTGTGTCCAGCTCTGGGCTTCTCAGCACAGGAAGGACATGGAGCTGCTAGACTGGGTCAGAGAAGAGTCGTGAAAATGGCAAGAGTGCTGGAATACTTCTCCCATGAAGAAAGACTGAGAGCTGGGCTTGCTCAGTCTGGAGAAGGCTCTGGGAACATCCTTCTTGCAGCCCTATAAAGAGGGCTTGTAAGAAAAGCTGAGAAGACTTTTTATTATGGCTCATAGTGACAGGACATGGGGCAACAGATATAAACTGAAAGAGGGTAAATTTAGATTTGTTATAATGATGAAATATTTTATACAATGGGCTGGTGAGACATGGGAATGGATTGTCCAGAGAAGCTGTGCATACCTGGTCACTGCAAATGTTCAAGGTCAGGTTGGACTGGGCTTTGAGCAATCTGATGTGGTGAAAGTTGTCCCTTTCTGTTGCCAGGGGGGTGTAACTAGGTGATCTTTGAAGGTCCCTTCCAACCTAAACCCTTTTGTGATTCTATGAAATTTATCAACTTGTAAGTCATCACTAATTCATACGTATTAGCCAGATTCTAAAAACAAGGAAGGCATTTTCCACAAAGTCAATACTGCACCTGTCATAGCATCTGCCATGTATTAATGACTTTGCATATGCATCCAGTGACCTCACTGGATCTTCTTTCTTGTAGCCTTGCTCCATATCATCCAAGGTCACAAAAAATGCTGCTTTTTCAATGGCATCTAGGGACTGTTTGTTCTTTCCACGGCTAAAATAAGCCTGACGAGCCTTAGCCCATGGTACTCTGTAAAAAAAAAATTGGTTTATAGCCAGATTACATAAATTTGTCGATGTTTTATTATATTTAAAATCACTTATGAGACATTCCTCCTACTTCCATGGAATTTGACACAACTGCTTTCAGTGCATTTAAAGGATAAGAGCTGTGAAAAGCTCTGACAATACTTGCAGAGTGTGATCCTAGGAACTAATTCAACTCATCATTACACGTGTGAAACTTCATCCTCAGAAATTCAACATTTCTGCTCATTGCAATACCTACAGCATAGATCATCTACACTTAAAACTAAACAGAAGAAAGTATCTATTATAACAAAGAAGACAATAAAACAATAATCCACATATAGTGTTGCCACTGCAAAATTCCTTTAACTCCAGTCACAAATGGCTTAAGCACTGTTACACATCATCAATACACAAAATCAGTGACCAACGTCTAAAAAACTGACTGCAGACTATTTTAAAATGTTAAAGCCAATATTTAGGGATCATGTTATGCAATGATTTCTAAATTCTGAACTTACTTAAAAAAATAATTGCCACCATACCTATCTCCTGCAGTAAGAGCTGCAAGTTTCTCTTCACCAGGCTGAGGTTCTGAATCATCATCAAGAATTCTCTGTATCTGCTGTTCAATTTCTCGGGGTCTCAGCAATCTGCCATCATGGTACAGCCACACTTTGAAGTAACGGCCCTTGTGATACACAACAATGTGCTTGCTGTCCTTCACATGCTGGAGGCTATCTAGAATTGCAATCACTTACATGAGCACAAAGCTGAAGTCCCAAAACGCGAATGCACTAAATAACATGAAATGCCTATTGCATGCACTGCAAAGTTATTTCAGTACCCCATGTTATTTCATCAAGAAGATTCCCTGCATGAAACAGTCAAATACCCAGACCTGACAGTCACTGCATATAAGCACCACCAGCTTCCACGCTGGAGGCCAGTATTAAGCAACTAAATCTGTATTTCTGTATCTGAAAAGTGAGCACTAGTTGTGCAGTCAGCAAAGAACATGTTAGGTGAGTGTGAGGAAAGGTATTTTTAAGTCATGTGCATTCAAATGCTAGACAACTCATGGAGAGTTTTAAGAAACCCAACATTTATACCATCAGCTTTTGTTTACATTTGTCCTGGCAGAGGCAGAGTGAATACTCCATATATGGCCAAAATGTCTAATGTTATGTGAAGCAGAAAGCTAGGCCACAATTTTGTCCTCATTTTATTATTTATTTGGCTTAGCTGGGATAAGCCTGAATTGAGTCATGCAAGGCACTGTATCAAACCACAGGTGAAGTGGTTCACTCCATGGTATGTTTTGTTAAAATTCATGAAGATTTAAAAACTGCTTAAGTGACAGGATACAATGTTCATTAAGATTTTACCACCAATTAATATACAGGCATCCCACCATTTTTTTCTTTTTAATTTTTTTTTCCTTAGGAACAGTAATATACATAATATAATTGAAAACAGGGGGTGAGGAATCAAGCTGCTCAAGAGAATGTGCGAAAAATGTCTTTGGAACTCACTTAGACATATACAGAATGACACAATTGTTTTTCCTTTAGAAAAATAATAACAAAGAAAAATGGAAAAAGAAAAATAAGAAATTTGAAGTGCTTAGGAGGAAAATAATTATTATGATACTGACAGTTAATTTGAAAGAATTTAAGCAGGAGAAACTGAGGAGAACCACTATGATATACAGGATGTATTTTAATCAGGTGTTAGTTAGAATGAGCCACTTCTACACTTTTGTGTAAAACTCATTATAGACTGAAAGAACACCAAATCCAAGGCTAAATGTAAACTGTTTATACCTTTTATTTTATTGAGGTCAGGGAAGGGGCAAAGTTTGCACTCTCAGTACTTGAAGTACTGAAGTATTCTAAATAATAGTAGCTCATAGACTACAGTTGTATAACAGATATTTAAAACCCTGTTCATCTATTCAAGCTACTGGTTATGACAGGGAGTAATCATACCAGGGATGTCTTTTTCTTCACTTTGCAGATAAAGCCAGCTGAGACATAGCTGGAAAAAAAGTTTCTCAACAATCTAGCAAAGGGCAGCAGCAGAATTGAGAGCAAAGTCCTTGTCTGACACATGCACCTACTGCTTTATCCACCACCCAATGCCACTTCTCCCCCTTAGCCAACTTCTTACAGCACAGCAAATGCCAGACATCCAGCAGGGAAGAGTGGGCACATCCCTGTATCTGTTTAGAAACTCTTTGGTTTGAATCCTGTAGTTGAGTGGGAGTAATGTTCAAAGGCAATTTGAAACATAAGAGTGAGTTATAGGTCTTGCAGAAACTGAAAAAAACCAATATATTCTGTCTTCAAGTGACAGCCCATCCATGTATTCCCCACGGGGATGACTAAACACTAACTCTTTTGTATTTCACTGTGATGCTGCCATGATGATGCAGTGTTGGATAAACATCTGAACTCAGTTCTGAGAGGCTCTTCAGCAGATGAACAGATCAGAGAAGCCAAGATACAGCTTAAGCTTTTGTAGAAAAACACAACAGCACAAGTGTCCACTCAAATCTGCTGTGAAATTCTCAAAGGGTAAGAAAATGAATAGCAATGTTTTCTTCCACCTGCAATCCTGCTGATTACAAATGGTAAGTCCTTCTAGATGCAATCTGACTCCCTTTACAGTGACAAAACTTAGGAAAAACAAACAAAAAAAAAGCAACAAAAAATGCCACTTTTAATATTAAGACCTCAAAAATCCTCTTGAGCTTGGAAAAATGGAGGAAAGTAAAGTTATTTATAAATTAGAAAACAGGGCAGACAACAGTTTCTTGGAGTTACTTTTAAATTTCAATAAAGGAGAAAGACCACTGAAAGAGCTTCAAAATCTCCCTAAAATGAAAAACATCTAGGTACTCTACAGCAATCCATTACACCCTGAGTCTTGGAACACACAGTATTGATGGACACTTGTGCCAGTCAGATCTTTATCTGGAAAAGCAGAATTTTAGTAGAAAAGACACCAAGCCCTGAATCCCATTAAGGTGGTTATTCTCCTTGGCTGGCCTTGCTTACCTGATTCCTCTCCTGGGATCCGGGAAGTATTAAACATCCTTTCCCACTGAGCTGAGCAGAGTGGAACAGTAGATCCCATCAGAAGAATCTGTGATGCAAATTGTACATTAAAAAGTAATTTTGCATACAGAATTAGAAAATTAAAAAGTAAAGAAGAAAACCCCAAGATCTGGTTAAACACAGGCTTCACAACATTAATATTTGTAATACATTAATGCAGTGTTGTGTTTTTTCCTCCCTGTTTATGGTCTTTCCTTGAACTACACGTGGAAGATTGCACAGACATTCCAGGAGCATTCTTTTTTCCCCTCCTACCAAAAGCTCATCCTTCAGGAGGGAAGACTGAAGCTAGCCAGCATCTGAAATCCAAAGAGCTCTCCGTGGCTGGTCTGGATGCAAAACTTGCACATGCAGCATGCATTACACCTTAATTCATTCTTTTAACCAATTTATGGCTGTGTAGGAACAAAAGTTCACATTTCTCAGACATGTAGTTACATACAACTAATCATGTCCCTTCCATGACCTTTAATAAAATTGCTTAATTTTTTCCATATTTGTTTGCTACAATACACAGCCACTGGATAGTACATAAACTCAAATGGGATTTACCTCGCCTATCTTTGCTACCTAGAAATTAGTGCAACACAGGATTTTATCATCCTCTTAAGCTCCCACTGGCCCCTTCTTGGTGTCAAGTGGCCTCCAGTCCTTTATCCCAACCATCCCAATTGTATCCACACAATTCTGTATTTTGGATGGTTGTTAGTTTCGGTACATGCGCAATTGAAGTGATAGCCAAGATGATTGGGACCACAAAAATTTGTAACATTAAGACATTCCTCTCCTCTCCCATTCTGTAAACTGATCAACTTCTCACAGACTGTGCTGGAAAATGAACAAAAGCCATTTAAACTGATATACACACTGGCTTGATTTCTTGTCTGTCCAGTTTTTTCCGATAGAGCAGGATGGCATGGATAACATTACCAGCTCTAGCTGCCTGCAGGGTTGTGGGATATAAAGAAAGGAAGTCCTGTAAAGTAGATAAGAATCATAAGTTAATGATTACCAGACTACATTTAAAAAAAAAACAAATCCTGATAGTACTTCTCATCCATGTTCTTAAAAGTTTATTCTGGGCAATATAGAAAAGGCTTTAAAATTTATATAGTGCACTAGTGCAGTAAGCTGATGAAACTTTTCTTCAGCAGTCACAATCTCCTTAAACATTATTAATCATCTGAGTAGAAAAGACAATGCTACGTAAAACTTGACCCAAGGCCACCATATTTCTTTTCTTGCTTTTTATCTTAGAATCTTTTACAATTTTACTTCCTGTACAGACACTTGTGAGTATGAGCAGGCCCGTCTTTGAACTGTGTCACCCATGAAGTTTTACATGGAGCTTTTGCAAGATAGATTGTGGCAGTAAGCACAAAACTGTTTAAGTCATTACTGCAGGAGTTTGCCAAAGTTTTGCTGTGCTAAGGCTGTTATTAAGATAGGTGCACTTGAAGTACTTCAAGTATGTGACATACTCGAAGGTACCTGAAGACACTGGCTGCAGGTTATATTAGAAGGGAGAAAAACAAAGGTTACATACTCAGCGGCAATGGATTTCTAAGCAGAAAGACAGCATGAAGCAAATGCTTCAGAATGTAACAGAAATGTTACAGTGCTTGACACATAAGGTGTTCATACGATTTACCTACCATTGCAAAATAGTTACTATTAACCATAATTGGTCCACGTCCTCTAAGGTAGATATATTCTTCCCACCAATCACTAACCTGCAGCAGGAAGGAAAACAAAAGCAGTAAAATCTCATTATTTTCAGTTTACATCTTCCATGTTGATGGCTTCACAAAACAACATTCCATACAGGAGCAGGAAGGAAACTACTAGTTTTCCTCCCTACTTATAAAAAAAAAACCAACACCCCTCCCTGCAAATTTCTATCAAACTTCACGGAAAACAGGAAAGAAAAGGGGCAAAAGGAATAAATTTAATTCAGCCATAGCTCTCTGATAAGGTTCCAAAGAAGCCATGATCTTCAAGTAATTAAAATGTATCAGATCTCCTGAATGCTTTACAGCCTTTGCCATGGCAGCTTAGGCTAACTGGGTACTGCTACGTCAAGTAATATATCAAGAGTGAATTATGTTACAGTTCTCACTGTGATGTTGGGGTTTGGGTTTCCTTTTTGGTAAGAAAAAACCCCAAAACAACAGACCAACAACTCTAATGCTACAATATTTTTCTTACATATGCATTAGCAGCTCTATATAAAAACATTGTAATAAATTGTTCTTCTAAAGTACCTGGGTAGCCAGGTCCATTGTTGAGTTATCAAGCTCAACAAGCAAATAAACAGGCTCCAAAAGCAATCCTAACAGAAAAAGCTAAATCACCTGCTCCAGAAAAACAAAACATAAAATAAGGATTCATTTTTTCAAGTTTCATTCACGTTCATTCACTATACTGTTTACCAAATCACAACATTATTTATGTGCAAAGTCACATGTATTTAAAAAAAAAATAAATAAAAATTAAGCTGTTTCAATTTCCTTCTTTCACACTTAGGAAAAAAAGGAATTTCAGCCAAAAAGTGCACCAGGCAACAAGTTATGTAATTTGAACAACTGAGCCTCCTATTTATCTACTCACATAATTGGTGGCCCACCAGGATTTTAGCTTCAAATACCATTGAAGCCTTGGTCCCAAATTAAATGCAAAATCTTTGGCAAGACCCTCCATTCTTTTGAACTTTTCATCATCCATAAGTGGCCGAACTGACTCCAGATACTAGAATACAGGAAAAAATCAGCATCAGTACAGTAACTAGTATGCAGTTCCTCACCATTCCTCCATAAAGCTTTTTGACAGTAAAATAAAATTATGCAGGCTCAATCCATAAGGTTGCAAATACTATGTTTTTTAAATAAGAGTTTATGCTCTTCTGAATTCCTGCTGCAAACTTTAAAAAATAAAATATTTTTTCAGACATTTGTCAGCAAAACACAAGTGGAAGAGGTAACTTCTCTAAAGATTTTCCACTTCAAAGGGTAAGACATGCTGCTTCTTCAGGAGAAGACAGATCTGTTTTTTCTTCTCTAAAAATCAAACCTTCACTTTCTGTGATATACTGTCCTATCTACACACTGCTACAAGGTTTTGTGTCATAACACAGACATTTAATAACACGCGCTGTACAGCCTGTGGAGGATAACAAAAGTGGTGTGCCTCAAAAACCCTGGAAATCAAAGGGTTGTGGCACAGCCTTCCAACAACAGGCATCATGCCATCCAACATGAATTACACTGGCTTCAAACTGTCACCAGTTTCACTGGTTTGTCACAGCATTTATTTTAATTTCCATGCAAAAGTTTGAATCTGTTACACCACAAAATACAACTATGCAGTATTTTATGACATGGAGAAAACACCCAAAAAGGCATCTAAGTATGGATTCAGTGCTACTGAAAAAAATAAATTGGTGAATATACATACCCTACTAACTGTGTCTTTGACAGCTGGAACTGGCAATCGTGGTAAAGATGTCTGGAAACTGTATAACATTGGTTTACGCCCTGAGAAGAGTTTTACAAGGGCCTGAAGAAAAGGACAAACAAAATACACACATCAAATTATTAGGTTCAACAGAAGAAAAATGACAGAGTAAATGTGTAACGTAACTCATAGCCCTTTTCAGTGGTCAATTGTACTGCACTAGATTTAGGAAACTACCATACCTATCACTGTTTCACAAGTGAAAAAAGGCCTTGACAGGAACTAACTTCCTAAAGGTTAAACAATATGTTTAACAGAAAGATAGGCATGATCATTCCTGACTTCCCAGTCAAACTTCCTGTCATAGACAATATTGCCGTTTATGTATGGCACACCTTGATCTCAATGTAAAGACAGTCACTTAGCACTTCTTTTCTTCATACATTTTCCTCTGCAAAGATTAAAAAGACCAAGTCTAGCAGTTGATCTTTTACTGTACTACACAGTAGATACTAGAAACGTATCTAAATTGTACTTAAAAACACAGTCAATATCAAGGCTGTGACTCAGCTAAGGTCTCTAGAAAACTACAGTAATCTTTAAAAATATTAATTATGCTTTGGTATCATGGTTTAATGTTTTCCAAAGTTACAGCTCAACATCAATAAGAGGATTGATGTTATAGGGAGTTAATTCAAGCATGAATCGATCTCAGGTAGTCTACTGCAAGATTTGAACATACCAAACTGTGCAAGCATGCCAGTGTTATACCCAGTGCTTGTGTTACAAAAAAACCCCAGCAATGAAACAAAAAAGCCAGAGACAACTTCGCTTCAGATATTACAGCATTTCCTGTGCTCCACAGCAGAGTAAAAACAGAAGCAGTATTTCTGTCTACAACCACTGTTCAGCTGCAGCACACACTAAGCTGAAATCCCAGACCATGCAGCTTCTAGGCCACTCATGAAAGGATTTTGACACTGCCACCCCATTTCAGCACAAAAGTGAGGTCAAGTGTTGCACCAACAATCCAGTGGAACCGTTACTGTCAAAGTATAATCTTGGTCCAGCATACAGGATAGTGTATAGATAAGCCAACAGACAAGACAAAATAAAGCAGAGGATGCCATTCCACAACTAAAGTCTGGAATCTTCTCCAAACAAAACTGTTGGAATGTAGAGTTTTTCCTCCCTCTCATTTTCCTGGGTCAGCACAGCTAGAGGAGATAATTTTAGGCAGCACAAAACAATTAAGAATTGCAGAGTATTACCAGTAACAAAGGCCTCCCTGCAAATGGATCTGTACCAGAGCCATCGGATGTACATGGGATGCATCACAGTGATCCGCCCAATGAAATCTAGTTGTGCTTCATGAGAAGGTAATTTTGAAACCAGGTGGGAAAGAAAAATCTCAGCTTTTCATGTGGAAATCTAATTTCATGTTTGGAAATAATTTTATTCCAGAACTCTTTAGTTAGAAAAAGCTAAAATTATCTTCAAAGAGTACCTGATCAACTGACAAAAACCAGCAAACACATTTCTCAGTATTAATCTCTTAAGAAAATTTGTAACAGACAATTCATAATAGTTTGAGATCAATAAAGTGATCTGACAGACACATGCATTTCATATGCAGACACAGCAAATAATGTCATTCTAACACATGTTGCATCTGTTCACACATGGTTACCACTTTTAAACTGATTTTTTAAAACTGCAACTAATATTTGGATTTTCCCCCTAACACTGATGCAGGAAATTTGACTTTACAAGGTGAAATATGCTCATTAAAAGTGCCACCAGACTTCCAACCAGCCTAAAAAACCACTTTGGACTGTGACTGAAATCAGCATTCAGATTTTTGATCTGCATGACTATTTGAACAGAAAACAGTATTATAAAAATCTGGTAAGCTAAGGTAGTTGGAGCTGTTTCACTAGAGAAACCAGTCTTCTCTTTTGTTGGGTCTAGTAAGTACAAATGAGACTGTTGGGCATACACCTTCAGCGTTCTGTATTTTTAAAACATATATAATACACAACAAAATACATATGCAACATATAGGATAGACAAGAATTTATAGATACAATATGCAACAAAGCATGGTAAGTAGCATTACAGTTTATACTGTTTAAAGGTTGATAAGGCAATATTAAGAGCTTTAAAGTATCTATCTTGTAGGACATGCTGAAAACCAAGGCAGCTACAGCTCCAAGCAATGGACAGAAAGCCTTACCATTCAGAGCCTCTGGACTGTACCAATTCGAGTCATGAGGCTGATACCACTTCCAGGAGAAACCATCAATTAGAAATTTTATTTGTAACAGACAAACATTAAACTCTATTTTAGTGCGCCATTCTGGATACCTGCGCTTGAACATCTCCCATAGGAAATCGTGGTATGTGCTTAGTTTAACACGCATCTGTTAATTTTTGAGGCTGCAGAGACGACTTTAATCACAGTATGGAAACTAAGCTATTTCTACAATACAGGCAAAAGTGAGATGAAACAACTGAATCCAAGTAGGAAGATCCCACTTCATCTCTTGCAGCACCTACCTCTACATTTCTTCAGTTTATACCTATCACATCCTTTAAGAATCCTTTCCCGAAGCACCACAACAATCCACAGGAGACATACCACTCTCACCTTATCCTTACCTGAAAACTGTGTAACACACTAGCTACACCTTATGCTTCTCCCCTAACTCACTTCGGAGGCATACCAATAAATCAGTTGAAAGGACATTCAATATTTTCTTCAAGCATAAGAATAATTTTTTAATGGATGACTAGAAATCCTAACATTTCAACAAAGAATTAGGGGAGAACTGTCTGTGAGGACAAGATTCTTTGGTGCTGCAGCCCAAGTTCTTTAAGCTGTGCTTGCACACAGAGAAAAAGCAGGTTCATTGAGTCACACACGCCCAAGGCAAATTTAGAAGTTACTTTTGAAGTGTTTACTCTTCCTTCTAGAAGGCCACGATGAATAGTTTAATTACAGCATTAGAAGGGTGACAGTAGAAACAGCTACCTAACAGCCTCCTGTACAGTGACACAGAAAACACAACAAAGGAAAAAAACAATATTTTCTTTTAGGGCTTTGAATACTGATCAGTTAGAAGTTAAGATGAAATGAAGCCAACATATCCTTACCAACCAAAACTTGGTGCCAGCAGTAAGCTTGCCATGCTCAGAGAATATCCAGCCATGGTAGGAGAGCAGCATTTTCAGGGAGTAGCGCATTGTGACGATGAGGGCAACCCAAAGCCCTGTGCCAAAAAGAACTCCACTCACGATGTTCTGTGTTTGGTTTGACATATAGCCACTATTTAAAAAAAAAACCAGCATATGCCAGTTAGTCCATTTAGGCTCCAAAGAGAAGCTGGTCTGACAGTACTACAGGCAGGCCTTACACAAGCTTTATGCCTGCTTACTCTGCTTTCATAAGCTCCTTTCCAAACACCTTTTCATGCAGCAACATCAAAGGCCACAGAAGTTGGCAAAAGTGCTTCCCAAATGCCCAGAAAGCAATGCAGCAATACTGGTACAACAACCTCCCTATTTCTCACCCTCACACATCTGTTTATTTGGCTTACCATGTCACAAACATAGTGTACCAAAACTGACACATTTTAACAGGAATAGCTTTAAGAGCAGCTGCAAATAAAACTGATTTCCCTTCAGAGGAACAATAAGTTTTCAGTCTACTTACGTTGTATCAAGTGTTCGGTTGATTTTAGCAATTATTCCTAAGGAAGGATCAATTTTGGCATACATTGTTGACATGACGCCCACAACTACAATAAGCCAGCTAGATGGGCTAGCAGGATAAACGCCGGTGATAATTCCGTTCTGGAAAGAAAAGCCTTCACATAATTTTTCCATACCAAAGTGATTGACTTCATATTACCATGGAAAGAAACAAAAACCAACACATTTAAGTCATTTAATTTTAAACACGTAGTTAAGATTATCCAACATATTCTTACATATGATTATCTCAGGAGTAGGGAATGGGCATACTTAAGTTTGATTGCTACAGAAAATTGTGACTGATATCAACAATGAAAGGAACTTTTGCATTTTCTTGTAGATATCATTGATCCTGCTGGCAAGTCATACAAAAATAGTGAAACTAACTAAGTACTCAAAAACAAATGACAATAATTTCAATTTACACTGAGTTGGACCTTTCTACATGAATATATGGCAAAAGTATTCTACTGAACAAGACACTGAGAACCAGAATTAACATTTTAAAATATAATTTAAATGGTCCATCTCATAGCTTTAGAAGAAAACTTCAGTAGGATTGCTGTTGATTTATTTATGTTTTTGAAAGAGATGTTAACATAGCCTGTAGTTTATGTCGCTTGCTACTAATGAAATATACTTACAATTATAATCCCACAAACAAAATAATAAATTCACAGCAATCTACACAAAATACCTCATCAGAAACAGTACCACTTAGCCTAAAAGAGTATAGCCTTGTACCTCTAAGAGAGATGACACTAAAGTTCACAACCAGTCATATTTTTGACTTCTGCAAAAAGATTACATTATTACGCGATGCATTATGAAGAGAATGAAGTCAGTTAATGCTATTACTGATTTCTACATCTGCTTCATCTTGCTTCCATAGAATAAATCAAAAATATGTACCCTTTCAGTTGTTACAGCATCACACAGTGCTACCTTCCTCAGTGCCCCTTGCCTTAACTAAAACACAAGTAAGTCTTTCACAATGAGGAACTTCATTTACCTCAAAGGAAAAAAAAAACCAGTTTTTCCCTAACAAAACTTCAGTAAATTCATACAACATTAAATATCCCTGAAATTTGGTGGATTTGACTAATTCACCATACCTTGAACCTGATGAACCTCTTCTTCCATGAATAGACACCAGACAGGTAAATCTGTTTGAGTGCCTCATGGCTCATACGCAGGTCAATCCCATCTGGAGTTACTGTGAACTGAAAAGCTACTGCCTGATGAGCTTCCGCCATTTTCAGAGAGAGTTCTGTCAAAAAACAAATTAAAAGTATTTCCTTATTGTCCAAAGGAACTACGAGTTAGTCCATTTCTAGCAAGATACTTTCAGCAGCATAATTTTGGCAAAGATTTCCAGGTATGAAAAATTTACATATAGTACTTGCCTTTTCCTTACAGGCTATGCTTGCACTTCAGTCTGAGTGTCCTGAAGGTTAAGGCACCTCTTCTAACTACAACAGCTGAAAACAGAAACAAAACACTCGTGTAACTCGGGCGTTTGGCAGCATCACAGAAATCTGCATACCGTGTATACGTGCAATACATTAAAAAAAAATCAGACCAGAACAGAAAGTAAAAGCCATAACATTTAGAAAAAGCGTATCACAGGTACACAGCACCTTACTTTTCAAAGAAGATTCAGAAAATGTTTATTTTGAAACAAAAGGTACCTAAAGTTTTCACCTCAACTAGAAAAATAAAACTGCTTCTGGCTGTATCTTCCCCCAAAATGTTTTTCATATCCTAATTTTAAGCTGAGTGCTCACAGCAATAAGAGACTCTAGTCCCTG
Source organism: Pardalotus punctatus (assembly GCA_013400915.1). NCBI lineage: Eukaryota > Metazoa > Chordata > Aves > Passeriformes > Pardalotidae > Pardalotus > Pardalotus punctatus. The sequence goes on along the minus strand of VZTX01021532.1, from coordinate 485,159 downwards.
TGGCTCTGCATTCTGCCTGGCAAAAGCTGCAAAAATCAAAACTACAGAGTCAAGGAAACCAAATCACAACTGGCAGAAAAATTACCTTCCCAGAGAAATCTGAAATTATGATGAAATTTCATTGAATTGCAGCTCGGTTTAACTGCCCAAACAAATACCAACAACCATGCCAACACAGACAGAAGACAATTATACTGGGCAGCCATAAGACTCAAACAAAAAACACAGGAAGTTAAAACAGAAATGTAAACCCAAGGTAGCCCCAAGAATCACACCATGCGCCTGAGAGCATTGTCCAAATACCTCTTGAATTGTGTCAGACTTGGTGCTGTGACCACTTCCCTGGGGAGCTGTTCCAGTGACTGACCACCCTTTGTGGGAAGAACCTTTTCCAAATGTCTAACCTAAACTTCCCCAACAGATCTTTGTGCCGTTCCCTCAAGTTCTGTCACTGGTCACCACAGGGAAGAGATCAGTGCCTGTCCCTCCTCTTCCCCTCACAAGGAAGTTGTAACTGCTCTGAGGTCTCCCCTCAGCCTCCTCCAGGCTGAACAGACCCAGTGACCTCAGCTGCTCCTTGTATCATTTCCCCACTAGACCTTCACCATCTTCCTGGCTCTCCTCTGGACTCTTTGTAATAGCTTTGTATCTTTTTTTATATTGCGGTGCCCAAAACTGCCCCCAGCACTCGAGGTGAGGCCACCTCAGAGCAGAGCAGAGCAGAGCAGAGCAGGACAATCCCCTCCCTTGCCCAACAGGTGATTCTGTGCCCGATGCCCTCCAGGACACGCTTGGTCCTCCTGGCTGCCAGGGCCCTGCTGACTCAGATTCAAGTTGCCATCAGCCAGCTACCCCAGGTCCCTTTCTACGGCACTGCTGTCCAGCATCTCATTTCCTAGTCCGTCTGTACGTCCAGGGCTGCCCCAAGCCAAACACAGAATCTGGCACTTGCACTTGTTAAACCTGTTGTTAGTTCCATAGCTTTTCTTAGTTTCCATAACCAGCATTTGTATATAAACACCTTGGAAGTTGCTCCTACTAATCATTAATTCAGACTAGTGTTGTTTGAGCACTTACAATTAGAACACAGATTTCTGTAGACAGACTATGTATAAAATTGAAATGGTCCAGACTCTGTATTCCTGAGGAAACCATCATGATTCCAAGGTTGGTCTCTTGTCCACTTTAATTTATTAGCTTACCAAAACTTTCATGCATAGCCCTAAAAACAATATCCTCCTAGAAGTATGACTAAATAGTAGTGGAATTTATTATCCCATCTGTAGGTCAGGATTCAAGGGCAAGTTTTAGATTGAGATTTTCACTGGTACAAAACACGTTATTAATACCAAGTGTTTTAAGGTTGCACTGGCATTTCTATTGAAGCAAAATCGAAAGAAACTACTTTACCTGTTTGGAATCCTAAAAGCTAAAACTTACATTTCTTTTGCAAACCTGAAGCTAGTAATTAAATTCTGGTAGACTGTCATCCCCTGTTGAACAGCATGTGAGGACTAACCAGTGCAGTTTAGGTGGGCATTTCAAAACCAGTTTATTATGACCACAGTGCTGCTCCTCTAGTCTGTAAATAATCTACTATATCAAAGTCACCTGAAACACAAAGAATAGGTGCAAAGGCATATGCATAGACAACCAGGGAATATAAGCACTGGGAATGCAGCAATACCAGTAGGCTTAGGAAATAAATACACAGTACAGAAGGGAAGGAATACTCGGCAGAGATGAACGAGGTAAGTGCTGCTGCACATCAGCTATTAAGGTTGCTGGCCAACAGGCAGGGATTCTTTACAATATTTCTGTAATTCACAGATCTCCTGAATCCATCAACCACTGGTCATGTTTTAGAAGCCGTGTGCTGGGTGAATCAGGGCAGCTAAAGCTCACACTATCCTACAGATAGTATGCAATTTGATTTACATGTGTGCAGCACCTGATTAGAATAACAAAGAAGAACAAATTAGAAGAAGCAAACCAGCTTTGAACACTAGTTTCAAAAGCTTTAACGCAAGCCCTGTGTGCCCTAGTAACAACTGCAATTTGTAGTACTTAATGGCTCTGTCACTAACAACTGCTTATATAGGCCCTGCTGAAGGCAAGTATGAGGAAGTCAAAGCCAGCTGTCCATTCATTCATTTAAATTGTTCATTACTAGCTGACAAGAGAGCAATAAAACAGGCAGAGGCAGCAGTAATACATGGTGTAACCTGGACTCAACAGGGTTTGCAAAAGCAGAAAGCATTCCAAGTTAAGAATATATCATATGTTTAGTGGCACTATAAAGGCTGGGATAATAAAACCCCAACAAACACACAAAAACCCCAACTGTATCTGCATACACAGGATCAGGCACCTGGATTTTTCTCAAGAAGGGCCAACAGGTTCTGCTCAGTTCACTAATGGAATTTTTTATTCTGGAATGCCAGTGACTTAAGTACCAGATCAACTAGTTTCTGTTACCCGTCACTGTAACTTCTCAGCCTGAAAATTTGTAATTAACCTCCTCTTTGTTTCTGAATGGAAAGAATTTCAGGAACCCTTTAGTTTTTAAGCGCATGTCTTTTTACAGTCCAAGGCAGAAAAATATTATAAATATATAATATTAATCATTAATAGTCCACTTGATATTTTAATGAATTAAAACTTAGCATTCTCATAAAATTAAATAAACTTCAATAAGGAAAATAATCCAGATTCCCAAATTCAAAAAATATTAATCCAGCAAGAATCAATCCCGAATCAAGCAAAGAAGCCCTGAAAACAAATACAGTCCAGTCCTAGCACTGAAGTGCTCGACATTAAGATGCGAAACAATAAAACAGCTTGTTTCTTTTCATACTCTTCTTCTTCCCTTAAGAAAACCATAAGCCTTTAAGACTGCCCTGAATTATGATGGCGGAATACCAAAGGCTTCCCGAAGTCCGCTTCTTTGAACACTTGTTTTCCTCCTTGAAGGCCAATTTAATCATAAGCCGCGGTGCACTTCCCCTCGCTGCATTCCTGCGCTGCCACGTGCCCGCCAGCAAAGTGGGTAAAAGGGCACAGGCGGAGCCTTGGACTTTTAAACTTGACTTGCCACTGTTCCTAAGGCAGCACCCACATCAATCACCGACCCAGCACTCCAACAAAAGCGGTTTCTCACTGAGGGCACTCGGGGCTGCAGCGTATTTCTGCACAGCATATACTAATTAACCTCGTTCCCATAAACTACGGTTTTTGACTTTCTTAGAAGCTTGGCCGAGTCGCACTCAAAGGGGGAAGAAAAAAACCCCCAGCACAATAATTTCTAAAACTAATCTGAAATGGCTGTTTTCATTCCTTTCAGTGTTCTCTTGTAATATTAATATATCTTAAAAAAACACACACTTGCCCCTTCAAATGTGGTTTATTGATTGTTTGTGAGTTTTTTTCCTTTTATTTAAAGAAGAAAGCCTGTTCCTTGCTCTTATCTGGTTTTACTAAATTCAAACGTGCTGTAACAGCTGCAGATGTTTCTCCTCTTCCTTTTTCATACCTCTGCTTGAGCCAAACTAAACTTAGCACAATTCCCCCCCCATTGTTATAAACTAGCAGGGCTAGGCTGGATGTCACTTTTAAGTCCAGAAAACACATTGCACACTAGAAAGCCTATGCGCTGATGGTCTGAAAAACAATGCTGCTACATCTCCTATGCATAAAGCATCCCCAGACTGGTATTTCTGCAGTTTCAGGACATTTATACTATGAAGACTGAGGTGTAACTCACAGACCTTATGACCTCAGGTTGCAGACACCGAATGCTCTGGGTTAGAGCTTCCATGTTCCTGCAGTCACAGGAGGAGATAAGGGCTTCAGCTCTGGAAAATCTGACGCTAAGAGAGGTCCCATGTGCAGGATCCTTCTGTTTAAGTCAGGCATGCAGGAAGTTACTGCAGTGGTTGGCAATGTCTCTCTGAGGCACAGTGGAAGAATTACCAAGTGCATTTTAAAAAGCACCAAGCCATGGTACAAAAGCTAATTGCATTACAGTAAGTACACTGCACAAAACAAGGTATTAATTCTTGAAGCAGCTACTCTTGGGAACACTACTGAGTATTAATCTTTTTATGTTTCTATAGGTTTCATATGCTTTACATGGATAAAGTGATAGTGCTAAAAAGGATAAAGTCATCACCTATACCTCAAAAAAAGTAAATCCTCGGCTTTAAGAGGATGTCACTTGCTTCCCATACATTGCTTGGCTCACGCAATGAGCCATGGCTTCACTTTTTTTCCTCATTTCCTCTTCCTCTTGAATAGAAAAACCCCTGCCATTTCTCCTTGTCAGGATTCTAAACATCCAATGAAAAGAGATATATTACTTAAACACAGTTTTCACATCTACAGCTTCTTTTCCTGCAAAGGAACTTAACAAACACAGAGGAAAACTGGTCTTATTCGCATTATCCTGAACTAAAAACCTCGCTAAAACCTTGATGAAAGGCTTAGTTCTATGACTCTCCATTTCAAGGTATGTTGATAATTTAGTTTGAGTCTCTCCTCACAGGTTTCTGACACCTATTTATAGATCAGCTTTTACATGCAAGGCATATGACTGTCAGTAACCAACCAAGCCCACCAAATTATTCTCTCCAATTATTCTACCTGGACAATCAAAAATTGATAGTTTTCTTCAAAAACCAATGGTTGCTGCATACAGTTTCTCTGAGAACACGGCTACGTACCACCCCACACAGGTTTGATACTGTCAGAGCTCCCAAGCCACAGAGTGTTCATAGATGGTGGGTAGACCTGCAGCATTACAGGTATGGTGGCAGTTCTGAACTCAGAATTAGCTGCATCGTGGCATTTCTGAATTCAGAATTAGCTGGAAATCCTCATAACTTCATGCAGATACAAGGTACCACCAATAAAGCAAGGAAAAGCATCTTATCACACAGGCTTTGTCTTCTGACTCCTGCCAAGTTCCTATTAGGAAAGCTTAGAAGTAGAAAAAAAACAACCCAAAACAAAACAAAAAGCCAACAAACCACAACAGAAACTTGACCCTGAAGAATTCTTAATTCCTTTCTTAAAATAAACTTACAACTTCAAATTTTAGCTTAGCACTCCAGTTTCAAAGAGACTGGTGAGGAGAAAAGTGTGATACTAAACTATTTAAAATGACATTGTTTAAGGAAGCTTTCAAGATGGGAAGTGGAGAAAAATATCAGATGAAAATACATTAAATCCAATTTTAATTAGTAAACATACTTAAAACTATATTAAGATTTCTATTTAAAGCTAGACACCTTGAATAAAGAACAGTTTTGGAAAATCAAGCAAGTAACCCAAAATCTCAGTCTGACCCCAAACCAGTTTATTTAACAGAGAAAAGTGGGGGGGAGGGAATCTATTTCTATTAACATGCAAATCAGTAAGAGTTACTGTTTGTTTGAATGTTAAAAGCAGCCAGAGAACGGGAAAATAATTCTGGAGCTCCAAAAGTTCTAGTAAAAGACATCAACTCTGAAACCTCTTTAAATATTAAAAATACTGGAGAAGCTCTATCCAGTATTTTGCTGTCCACCCATCAGATCCCCCTTCAGGAGGTGAGCTTACTACAGCTTTTAGAAGAAAACAGATTCCCAAAAGGTTTATTTTGAATGTTTAGTTTATAACATATTTTGACTCTTTAGGGTAGACCACTGAATTTTAAGAGTCTGAGGACAGACCTAATGCAAGCAAAGCCAGTATTTAAACACTTGAACATCAGTGCTGTGTTTGTGCCAAGACAGTGACCAAGTATCTTCTCTCAACTGTGTAAGCCAACGCCATGGAAATTTGCATCTTCCATCTCCCAGAAAGCCAAAACTATGAATGCATTTTGTTTTACACAAATCACTAAACAATTGCGTATGCTCAAATCTGTTGATTTCATACCAGGCACTAATCAAGAGAATTCCAAACACTGTGATGTCTATCCAATATCTTCAGGCATTATTCCACATTTCACTTAGATTTCTGTAATTGATGGTCCTGTCAGTCCAAGCCTTCAGTACCACCTACACAAAGTACTCAGACTAGCCTATGGCAGCTGACTTTGTCTAGACAGTGTGCTTGCAATGAAATGATATATAGTGAAACACAGCAAAGCCAATGCCAACATCCTCAAATAATTTTCTAGCATGTTAGTTTATTTCCACACTTTGCCACCTACTACAGGTCAATTGACCTATACAGTCATCCCAGAAATGGATGCAAAGATGGATTTACAAGTACAGGGACTGAAACTGGGAGCAGTGGCTGATAAATGAAAGGTTTGCACTGCCATCCAGATGGACCTTGCCAGGCTAGAGCAACAGGCAGGCTGAAACCTTGTCAAGTCCAACAAGGAGAAGTGCAAAGTCCCACATGTGCGGAGGAGTAACCCCACACACCAGTACAAACCAGAGAGTGGCTGGAAAGCAAAGCTCAGCAGGCTGCACGTTAGCCAGAAAGGTGCCCTTGCAGCAGAGGCTGCCAAGGATTCCAACACAATCCTGGGCAGCATTAGGAGGATTGTTGCCACCAGGCTGAAGGAGGTGACTCTTCATTTCTGCTCAGTGCTGGTAAGGCCCCATCTCAAAAACTCTGTCCAGCTCTGGGCTCCCCAGTGAGAGAAATTAAACTACTGGAGAGAGTCCAGTGAAGAGCCAGCAACAGGATTAAGGGCTTGAACCATCAAACCTGCAGACATGCTTTAAGAAATTTAATGTAGGAGTTTTCACAAGACATCTGCTGCAAAAAACAAACTTACAGAGCATTAAGGCCTGAACATGCAATCTTGTGCTTCAATTGCTTTAAATGAACAACATACCTTAAAATTCAAATTGGTAGTAGCAGTCAAATATTGGAAAAGGACAAATTTCCTGCAACTGATAAAAATGTATTATTAGTTTGGATGGTAAAAGAAGCTGGACTTCGCAGCATGAACTCCTTAGAAAATGATTCATCTCAGTTTTTCAATGTTATTCCAGTATCTCTGCCTTGGCTGAAAAGCACCAATGTGCCATTATGCAAGGTTTTCAAATGCATGTTGGTATTTTAAACACCACTACCTTGCCCAGGGAAAGCCTGCCAGTCTTAAGGCAGCAAGTAGATTTCTGGAACTGACTTTGAGTGCCACGTATTTCACAGCGATACTGTAGAAAACCGTGCAAACTCCTCATAAAAAGTAAGCTTGAAATTCCATGTTACATGTATATACACCTATCTAGAGGATGATTGCTCCTATCAAATTAAAAACACCTGTATTATCAATAATAAAACTGATGTGACTTCAGTAAAGTATATGGAGGTTTGTCATGGAGTTAGCTATAAATACAATCATTGTAACTGAAGTATAAACTGAACAGGAGCATCCAGCACTGACTCAGTAACTCGAGGTCCTATCCACTCTTGACTCAGATAGTGGTCGGGAGGCAGTCACTCACATAAATGCCAAAATTCTGCCCTACTGCAAGAGGATCGACTAAGTAAGGCAGCTAACCAGAGAATGCCACAAAGATGCCAAAAATGCTTTTACTTGTGTGCATGTGGTGCTCCTTTGATGCACAGTTGAACAAAATTAAAAGTAAAGCTATAGAAAAACCATTCAATTTAAGAGAAATCTAAACAAACAGCAAATTTATCTAGAGTTTTACATATTTCAAAGGAAATTTGGGTCTTGTTCTATAAAATCTTCAATAACCAGTATAAGATACGCAGCTCAAACATTTAAACATATGAACAAAAAGGCTATCTGCTCTCCCTCATATCTGTTTCTTGGATATTCTATCAGGTAATGACACTTTCCTGTATACTGCACTTATGCAAAAAGGTATTGAGATACCAAAGCCTCAAAAAAGAGCAGTTTATTGAGTTTATATTTAGCTCATGTGACATTCCATAAGGTGCTGACTCCTGAACTTACTATAAAGATTAACCAGACTCAGTTATTTGCTTGAGAATTTCTATTTCTAAATTGCTTCCTTGCCTACTAACCTTCAATAATGTCTAATCATGCTTCAGTATTTAGGACAACACTGATACTTGCTGCTTTCAAGTCTAACGAATAACTCAGCTATCTTACAATGACTAATCACATTTTACAGACACAAAATCTTTACGAGCAATATGAGAACAGTGACACCAAATCATATCTGTGCAAAAATTAGCCACGTGGATTAAATTCACCCAAGGTTTCTCAGGTGAACCTAATGGCTATGGCATAGAAATAAAACAGAAACCAAAGAGTCACTCTCCTTTAAAAGTTGCATTAACACAGCACTGAAGAAAACAAAGTTAACTGGACAGGTATTCTCATGACACTTTAGTTAGGACAAGTTCTCATATTTGGTTATTACTAATCATTGGCTCCAATCCTTCCCACCCTCACCTACACCTGACAGGTGTGGTCTCTTGGAACTGCAAATGCCTTTAAGGATTTCTCACATCTAGAAGATGAACAAATGCTGTGGTTCAAGCCAAGGGGGAGAAATAAATACATGTATGTGCCCAAGTACAGCAACACTGGGATCCACAGCAAACCTCACCCACAGAAGAGAGTTTGTAATCACAACAGCTAAGAAGTCTTCAGTAACTTGCTGTCCCACTGACAGCTTGTGTCTCCTGAGCTCAGCAGTGTTCCAAGATCACCTGTGGGTGAATACATTCATTACCCTCTGCAGATATCTCCTTTGGAATCCTGGGCCAATTTTCTTATTCCCTTCCTAGATGAAACTGGAGCAACAGGTCTATATGGATGGAAAGAGATAATGACAAACAGGCCAATAAATGAAACATAAACATACCCGAACAGCTGTCTTCCTTAAAAGCAGGCTTGAGATCTATCTGTCATACACAAACCTTCTGTCCCCAAAGCTCACTGCAGCTGGGATCCCGAATAAATTAGGACACACCAAGACTCAGACTCATTCCAATGCTCCTGGCTCCTAACAGACACTGCACTACCGCAATGGCAAACACTGAGCTGTAGCTCTCAAACAGAAAGTAAAGAAAAGCAGCTTGAGCTTTGATTCACACACAGCTTTCAACTGCTCAGAGGGACTGGATCAGATTGGAATCATTTCAGAAAAACTGATGCCAATGGAGAAAATAGTCACAGACAGCAGTTCTGAAACCCTATTTTCCATTACACTCGATGACACTGTTTACGCTGAACATGTCCAAGATGGTGAGGAACTGCAGAGTGACAGAAAGCTCATGTGCTCCTCACTCAGTCATTTCTGAGGGCTCAAGTAGTGACCGCCAGCTACTGAGACAAGCAAGTTGATCTCAGGGGCTAGACTCCAGTGCTAGGTTCAGCTTTCAGTTTAAGACATCTAACCAAGTGTTTGTCTGCAGGCTTTAAGCTCCCATTAGGCTCAAGACAGATGCCATCAAGATTTCTTGGAGAGGTGTTCAAAGAACACTGTTTTCACCGGCACTTCAAGGAGAAAAGCCAGAGTTAATAAGCTGTCTTCTCACCTGATCTGGAAACAGGCAAAGTAGAGGAGATTTGCAAACAATCTGTTAATTAATTACTAGGCTAACCCTAAGGAATAATAATGCCTACAGTTTCTGGATCGTATGATCTCTCTTCTCTTCCCAATAGCATGCTCCTGTACAAGATGGTTCCAAAGCGCACACTTCAACAAATAAACAAACAACTCCCCCAAAACCCCAACAAACACAAACCACCAACATTCTCCAAATCAAACCAGAAACTATTACAACTGTTGGATTATTTCTAGGGATTTTTTTCTTTATACAGGACACACTATATTGTTCCTAGGCCTCTTAGATCATTCTAGCCTCTATTGCAATACATGTTATATTGTCCACATCCCAGCAAGCTATCCTCTGACCTTCTAAAAATCCAGAATAATCTTACTGAGTAAGAGAGAAGCATAATCTGCTAAAACCCTGCACAGTTATCATACCATGCAGAAACCTCCCCCACCACATAAAAACTAGGCTCTAGACCTGAGTATTTTTTTTTTAGCTGCTATAAAAGACATACCCAGGCATTTAGATTATACAAGTTTATCCCTTCCCTCTCCCTTTGAACTTAATGAGCTTCTGTGCTCTTACAGTAAACAAGAATTATTATCTTCCCTACAACAACAAACGTTTCTGGAATGGCAGGACTTTTACAAGACGTAAAAGATGTCACATTTTAGGACTTAGGAGATCCTGGAAGATGGACCATAATGTGTGGTGATCAAAAACGAACTGAGTTAATTGCTCTCACAGTAGTTCAGTGACCATTTACTGCACAAGGTTGAAAGACCTCAATAAGGTCCTTCAGCCTGCAAGTAAGGCTGAAAGACTGAAGAACCGGTTCCAAAGATTTGCAAAAATNGAAGCCGCTCCCGGCGCTGCGGGCGCGCCCCCGCCGCCCCGCCCCCGGCCGGGCGCGCTCACGTGACCGCTCCCGAGAAGTGGGTGAAAGGTCGCTCCGCCGCGGCCCCGCCCCGCGCGCCCCCGGCTGCTCCAGGCCTTTCCACGCGCGCCGCGAAGGCGCTGCCAAACAAAAGTTCCCAGGGAAAAGGACGGCATGCAATGAAAGGAGCCGAGCGCATCTCGCAGCGAGGAAGGGTGTGCTCGGCTCCCAGCGGTTCCCAGCGCTAAAAAGCCTCAGTTGTTCAAGGTTACAGTTTTCCTGAACCAGGAATAATGATCTCTTCCTGGAAGAAGCTCTTCAATCAGGGCTGAAACACCCCATAATTTTAAAGAGCACTCAGATCAACTTACCTTTCAGGCTAAGTCACGGCTGTGACAGAGCCCGATACCTGTGTAACCATGTGAAGTTACATCTGCGGGGCTAACAGAGATCCACGCAACACCACCTGTGCTACTGTAAACTGGCAATCATTAGTTTATATCGATATGCCTGCAACAGGAAAAGAACCTGCTAATTACCACGGAAGCCCACAATACTTGTTTTAAGTAACATCCAGTCCTGATGGTCAGAAAAAGCATAAAGGAGTCAGCAGGTCTGAAAATTGGACATGTCAGACACTTGGGAAAACATAAGGAAAGAAGAAGGAAGGCATTAGATCTCCATTTTCAGTGCTACTCCCCAACACACACGTGAAAAGGAAGCGAGTAGTTTTCTGTACTGTAATTTCCTCTAGACTGCAGATTGTCCTCTAAGTGCTGACAAACTGCCAGGTTAAGAGGAAGAATGAGACGTTTGTCTTGATCCTACTTTGCACTTTTCTCTTTCTAAAAAAAAGTGCTTCCTGTTACAGTTTCATCAACAGCAGCTCAGATCAATTACACATGGATTACAGCCCGCGTAATATTTTAGGTTGAGTTTTCTATTTTAAACCAAGAGAACATAGCACAAAACACCAAACTTGTGGGAATATGAGGTGAGAAAATGGAATTCTGTGATGCTGCAAGAATCTTGGTCTACCTTTTACAAGAAGTCTAATTAGCATTCTCACGCAGTAAACCTGTCACGCCTTGAACAAGATATTACATTTCCTGTGTCTGTAGTTCCAGCAGTTTGTAGTGACTGCGGTTTATATAGGTTTTACGGGCTGGAATCACAGAACATACAGACTAGTCTNATTTTTTTTTAGCTGCTATAAAAGACATACCCAGGCATTTAGATTATACAAGTTTATCCCTTCCCTCTCCCTTTGAACTTAATGAGCTTCTGTGCTCTTACAGTAAACAAGAATTATTATCTTCCCTACAACAACAAACGTTTCTGGAATGGCAGGACTTTTACAAGACGTAAAAGATGTCACATTTTAGGACTTAGGAGATCCTGGAAGATGGACCATAATGTGTGGTGATCAAAAACGAACTGAGTTAATTGCTCTCACAGTAGTTCAGTGACCATTTACTGCACAAGGTTGAAAGACCTCAATAAGGTCCTTCAGCCTGCAAGTAAGGCTGAAAGACTGAAGAACCGGTTCCAAAGATTTGCAAAAATATTTAAATTGACATTGACATTAAAGTTAACCCGGACTTGAAGAAAGAGGATTCAGTCATTTGGATCCTGAGTTCAGGACTATGATACAGCACGCTGCAGGACAAAGACAATGGGTTTGGAATATTAAAAAAAAAATACATAGTTTTGGAGTTTTGATGACTGGCTGGGATTTTATTTGTGGATTTTTTCTGGGGGGTGGGGGTGTGATTTGTTTGTCTTTGTAATACAAACACTTGCTTCAGCCGCCTTTCACCCCAGCTCTTTAAGAGAAGCCTCGAGATTCAGCATCCCGCGGCGCACGGGAACACCCTGCTGCCCGGAGCGCACGGCGCCGCCCGCGGCTCCGGCGCCGCTCCCCGGCTTTGGCACTCGCCCCGCGATTCCCGGCGCGGACCGCGGGCANTCTCTCTCTCTCACACACACACAATAAATTCGTTTCCGCACTTGAAAACCCACCACTGATGCCACGCCGCGTGCACACTTCCACAGGCGTGAAACTCCTCCCGGTTACAAGTAAAACCCACGAAGTTGTGGGTCACCAGTGTCACCTTTGTTTCGGCGGCGGCACAGATTCGGCGAATCTCCCGGTGTACCTGTGTCACAGCTCTCCCCTGCTCCCAGCCCCTCCCTTATCTGCAGCACTAAAGCACTACCCCTCGAACCGGGGCAAATCGCGAGCACGATGCCAAGGACACCGCGCCTTTCCAGGACTCTCCAGCACCCGCCAGCACCGCGCCCACCACCCTTCCCTGCGTTCCCACCCTTTTCTCCAGCAAGGACGAGCTCTGCTTAGGAAGCAGCGCCCGGCGCACTTGCACATACACCACGGAACTTCGTGCTCGACCTCACGGAAACAATAATTAGGCTAAAACCGGACCAAGCGAGCCCGTCCGCCTGTCCCCGATGCTGCCCTTCCTCAGCCCCAAGGAAGGCGGCCGGCGGCGCGCTGCGGGCGCGTCCCGGCTGAAGGGGGAGGGGAGCGGCAGCCCGCGGTGAATCAGCCGGACACAGCGGGCACACGGCCGCCACCGCCCCCTGCCCGACCCCCGGAGCCCGGGCCCCGGCCGCTCACCTGCAGAGACCGGCGGCGACGGGCGGTGACCGGGCTGGGCGGGCGGGCCGGGTGCCGCGGCCGCTCGGCAAGCAGCGATGGGACGGCGGCCGCTCCCCTGCACGCCCCGCGGAGGCGGAGCAGAGATGGGCGGGGAGCTGCCGCGGGACGGATGGGATGGCTTGGCCTGCGCTGCGCTGGCCGGTGGACGGGGAACCGGGACTGGGCAAGGCGTCGCCAGACCCGCGGCGAAGTCTGGCCACAGAACGGGGCTGGTCCTGGGGTTGCAACGGGAACCAGGAAACACGGTCCCTGTGGCCTCGCAATCGTCCGTGGGAAAGAAGCTGCGGGGATTGAGAGTAGGGGATCCAAGGGTGTAAACGTGTACCTTGGAGGGGGATTGCACGTGGGGCACTTGTTTGGTGGTGAAGGGAATGCCAAGGAAAACAGATTTCGAACCCCCAGCTCCTTCCGTGAGCCCAAGGCAATGATTCTCCTGGGCTCTGATCTTAGAGCAAGTGCAGATGGGGTGTGAAGGAGCTTCCAAGGGAAGGGCCAGGCCAGCGATGGCTCTCCCACCTGGTTCCATCTGCTCGGGAGTGCTGGCTGGAGGGTCTTTCTTTTGAGTTTTCTCTTTTGAGCCTGGGTTCTGACTGGAGCAAGGCATTGGGTGAGAGATATCTTTACAAGGCAGCACAAGGGCAGAGCCCTTGTGAGGGTCAGCAAGAGCTTTCAATCCTGGCCCCTTCTGTGTGGGGGTCCCAGCATGGAGCCAAGATAGCCCCCCTCGGAAGGACCAGCCAGCCCACTCTGCTCCAGGCAATACTGGGATTTGAGGGAAATAAGTACACTCAATAAAGCTGAGGAAAACTGACTACATTCTGTAAAAAATGCAAAATCATGAAAGTAATTAAAAGCAGAGGTGCCAGTCTCAGGGCAGAATGGCACTCAGTTAGAAAATGACTATTTTTTGAATTTCTAATGGACTTGTCACTTTTGAGAGCTTGCATATCAGATGCTTTGTTTGATTTTAGCCATGACAACAGCTGGAAGACTGCTCTGTCCCAAAAGGTGGTCATGGCCTGTCTGACCGTAGTGGTGTCAGTATGGAGTCTCTCCTTCGAACTGCTAAGAGCTGGGATTCCTACATTTTTACCTTGTGAGCACACCCCCCCACCCCAGCCACACAGTCCTTCCTGCTGCAATTTCCAGGATGAGGCTGAAAGCTTCTAAATACACAAACGTGACCAAATCCAGAAGCATGGACATTATAGACTAAATCTTTCCCTTACACTTAAGATCCTGCAGTGTCAATGAAAAGAGGACCCCACTTCTGACCAGAATTTTCTTTTGTAGTGTTTTATGCCTAATGATGGAATTTTAAGATGGTATTGTTTCAGAAGGAAACATAAAGTCTAGAAAAAAGCAGGGGGAGGAGGAGAAGAACATTTAGATCGATTAATATTAACAGGGGGAGAAAGAAAATAAAAGAATAAATCATCAGCTACACCCATCAGCATCACTCATATCTATAGCGGATAGGAATGTAATGTGGACAGTTACAAGAAGGTAATTACTAGGTTGGGAAAACTCAGCTGTCTGTTTTTCATCATGCACGAAGGCAACCTGAAATGTCTTGTTAGACATTTATTTATTTATTGTAGCTTGCAGGTGCCTTTTACTGTCAAGATATTTATATACAAAAAAAGGAAAAAATCTGCTTTCATTCATTCATTCCACCAGTACCTTTATATATGTCTTAGTCTCTAGTGCACATTTCCATCTACACATGAAATCAGGAGAGTATCAGTCACCTGAGAACATACATTGATGTTAATTATTTTGTTCTTCAAATGATTGTGCAAGCTGTCATGAATTAGGGAGCATGAAGACAGAGTGCTTACTTTAACATGATTAACCTCCCTGCAGATAACCTTAGTAAAGACATGAAAAGTATTGCATTACATAAAGCTATGATGATTGCAATTTAGCTAAACCTGACTTGGCTCTGTTTAGCTGGCAAGTGTAAACCTCAGAGATAATCCTGTGAGTAATTCCTGCTGGCCCTGACATTAACATCTAGGTCAGGCTCTATTCGCCCATTAACCCACAGAAGCCAGTTTGGTACTTCTGTAAGAACAACCTAACCAGAACATTTTGTGCCTTTTGTTGTGGCAGCACGCACTGCTGAAATGATCTATCTCCTCTGCTAACTATGTTTCTTCAGCTAAAAAAGTGATACGATAGAAGGTGATTCTGTCTCCCATGGATACACTGGAATTGTCTGCATGTCTGCAGCATGGCCTGTGCTTCTGTAGCAGCCTTGCACTGCTTGGCAAAGTTAACTCAATTTTTCCCCTATTATTGGCCTATTTTTAATTTCTAAAAAAATTATGAGTATCAACAGCACAGGCCACATGTGCTTGGTGATGTAAGACTTCTAGTAATAAATTTTGATCCTTGTAATCTGAAGAAATCAAAATAATCACTGACGGGTCACATTTATCTGTGTCTTGTCAGGCTGAAATAATGTCAGTTTACCATGATGGTTATGTAGTTCTTGAACTAAGTATAGTTAGTTATAGTATATATAAGTATATACTTATATATATATACTTATACATATACTTATATATAAGTATATATACAAGTATATGCTTTTTAATATATATATATAAAAATATAGTTATAGCTGGGTTATTTTACCCCAGTGTTTCAAGACTTCCTAGTTTCTGTACATGCAGCATGACTTCTTTGTTGCAACTTTTCTTAGTGTACCTATCTTTCATTATTTTTACTTTCATCTGTTTTTAAGACATGGCAAAGTACTGTACCATAAGCCTGGGTCTGCTCTGGAAATGTGGCTGTCTCCAGTACAATTTTGTGTTTCTCTGTTTTGGTGTATTTTTAAAAAAATTACTTCAGTTTCTCAAGTTGTTTATGTCAAGCAATTTTATATACATAAGCCATTCTCTTCACTGTCTTGAAACAGAATTATTCCGCTCATTGGAATTGAATTATTCAAGACCTTCAGAGCACAAATTTATTTGGTGCAGTCTCACTTGCTTGAGCAGCTATTTTTCCAATTTGCTTGCTATTGAAAATACCACTGCAGTTTCATTTTAAACAGGACCAAGACCACTTGGCATTTTGTGTTTTTTTAAAAAAAAATTTTCCTTTCATGTTATCTCTCATGGTATCTAGAAATGAACGTTTCTGTAGTTAGGATGTAAGCAGAGGTAAGGCCTTGTTCCACAGCCACTGACAGCCTGAGTGGCAACACAAGGTAGTAGAAAATGAAATGAAGAACAGCTGAAAAGTGTAACTTTTCAGGTTTGTGTAGATAGATAAGCGTATGCATGTTTGAATTCCAGGAGCCGAGGGTGAGGGCAGAGCAGGTTGGACAGGACCCTCCCTGGCAAGGGCACCCTCCCATGGCATGATGAGCAGGACAGGCCCTGTGACAGCAAACAAGGCTGGCCAGATCATTAGACAAGTCTTCAGCAATAGGGCAAGTCCGAGGCTGTCAAGGTGGAAAACAGCCAGGTACAAGTCAGTGGCAGGAGGACACTGAGAATGAGACCTGGCACTTAAAAGCTGCTCCCAAGCTAAGCAGGGAGCCCCACTGTGACCCTGCGGAGCAGATTCTCCCAACAGCTCATTTCAAGACCAGACACTTGCACCCTTTGTCTAAGGAGGCCCAGAGGTCTGGCAGCAAAAAGCCTGGGATATGTGAAGGGAAAATATCCTCAGGGCCCTGAGGATGCACAGTGGCCACATTTACCTTTCAAGAGATGATGCAGGAGAAGTGTTAATTTATTTGTTCTCCAAATAGTTTTTTCAAATTGGATGAACTGTCAACTCTCTGGAAGGCAGAGGCCTTGCAGAGACCTCGACAAGTGAGAGAGATGGTCAATCTCCAACTGTATGAATTTCAACAAGGGCAAGTGCCAGATTCTGCACTCAGGGTGGAGCAATCCTGGCTGTGCGTGTAGATTAGGAAAGGAGAGGCTGTAGAGCAGCACTAGCGAAAGGAACATGGGGTAGCTGGCTGATGGCAAGTAGAATCTGAGTCAGCAGGGCCCTGGCAGCCAGGAGGGCCAAGCGTGTCCTGAGGGCATCGGGCACAGAATCGCCAGTCAGGCAAGGGAGGGGATTGTCCTGCTCTGCTCTGGGATGGCATCACCTCGAGTGCTGGGGGCAGCTTTGGGCACCGCAATATAAAAGCCATTAGAGAGTGTCCAAAGGAGGGCTACAAGGATGGTGAAGGGTCTGGAGGGGAAGCCACATGAGGAGCAGCTGAGGTCACTTGGTCTGTTCAGCCTGGAGGAGACTGAGGGGAGACCTCAGAGCAGTTACAACTTCCTCGAGAGCAAAGGAGGAGGGGCAGACTCTGATCTCTTCTCTGAGGTGACCAGTGCCAGGACCTGAGGAAACAGCATGAAGCTGAGTTGGGGGAAGTTTAGGTTAGACATGTGGAAAAGGTTTTTCACCCGGAGGGTGGCTGGACACTGGAACAGGCTCCCCAGGGAAGTGGTCACATCACCAGCCTGACAAGTTCAAAAGTGTTTGGACAAGGCTGTCAGGCACATGGTGTGACTCCTGGGGGTGTCCTGTGCCGGGTCAGGAGCTGGACTTGATGATTCTGGTGAGTCCCTTCCAGCTCAGCATATTCTATGCTTCTGTGAAGGTCCTTACAAAATGCAGTGTCCAAAAGGGACAAGATGTTTTGTGAGAGTCAAAATGTTGCAAAACTGTGTAGTGCACTTTACTGACCAGTGAAATCATTGAGTTATTTCATATACCACAAACACTGCCCATGCCTTGCCACATCCTCCTTTTCTTACATGCTCCAGACCAATCTTTTCTCCCAAACCCTCACTGGTATGAATCAACTATCTCATCCACTGTTGTTATACTGAGTAACACCAAGCTCTGCCAGCACAGTAATATCTCAGACTTTGAGCTGGCTTCGTCTTTTTTCATTCTTAAATACTTTCTCATGAAGATGCAGTAACAATTCAACAGATATTTAAGAAGGACAGAGTGTCTTGCCATGTCTTGCTCTGCTTTTTTTTAACCAGAGCTAACCTCACTCGACTGAGGCATCAACAGGATTATCAGACTACCCTGTGACAGTCAGAGCTAGCACAGAACTAATGGTGTGCATCTGTGGTTGCAACAACATAAAGATGTTTTGGGAAAATAAATATGCCACTCTTCTCCTAACCAGTATCCTTTTTAGAACACTTTTAGTTTATTAATTTTCTTGAGTGAGACAAGTGTTTCATTTTTAAGGAATGGCAAAATGATCACTCAGAACATGTCACAACTTCTGGAGTTTTTAAATCCAAATAAAACAAGCATACAGTGCTCTGTCAAACCAAATAGACTTTGCCATCTGTCTGGAAAGTGAACACTTGGCAGGTGCCATTTAACCAGTAAGTAACACATTATTGCTTTAGAACTGAAATCTCCAATAATTCACCATGACCATGGTTACGCTCCCTGTCTCTGGTATTGTTGAATAACTGAGATAGTCTCACCTATTGTAACAATACCTCCAAAGAGATGACCAGGGAACCAAGTGAACACAAGCACTAATCAATATCCATTGGAAAGTGGGCAAGTATGGGCCTAATGCACTACTGACCAAAATGTCCGTAAACTTAGCAGGTACCTAAGTTTTTTAGGAAAGTTTAAATTTTTAATTAAGTAACCGTGAGTAGACCCCATTGAGATTTCCTAAAAGTACCTGAGCATCTTTGGCAGGAGAGTGTAGAAGGAATTAAGTGACAACTGCATACTCTATGTTCCAAGCAGTTCACTGTCTGTCCATGTTATATTTAATACAAATTGACCAGTAAGGCCAGAATGAAAGTACTGCTGTAGCACACAGAAGAGAGAGCCCTTCTGGGCAAGTTCATAGGGGATCCTCCACCCAGAAAAACGGGTCAAGAGGTTATTTGGTAGGAACATCCACAAGTGACAGATCTGTATCACATGCAGATTTTTAGATCTCATGGTTTTCATGTCTCTCCTTCTGACGTTTCAATTGTTATCTGTTGCCTTGCATGTTTATGGCTCCTGACTTCACAGTCACATTGAGCGAGGAATATGGATCTCCTGCTATTATTCTGGATGTGAGAAGATGAATGACATCCCAGGTATAAAGGGCATTATGTACAAGCCTCACAGCATGTGCCTAAGGTTATGTTAGTAGTAGCAAATTGGAGCCTGGCCAGGCTTTGAAAAGAAAGTATGTAGCTGGAAGTTTTCTGAGGTAATGGAATAAGTCAAAAATATAATACTGAAGGTTACTGCATATTAGAAAAAGCCACAGTGAATGTTGCAACCATTTTTGGTTGTGTTTGTGACACTCCCTAAACTCTGCAAAACTTAGAGAAAGAAAACTCTCTGGCCTGAAAATATACATTATCATTTCTAGCAAAGACTAGAGGTGTATTTAGAGATTATTTTGAAAGTTATTTAGAGGTTTGTTTTTCAGATTGGAGGATCTGGCAGATACTTTTGGAAAGACACTCTTATGTCCACTCATAAAATATTTGAAATAATCCACTATCAATACAAAATCTGTTCCTCAGACTAACAGTCACTCTGAAACTGATAGCATGGCTTTCCTTAACAGTTTCCAATGTCAGCCAAAACAGAAGGGGTTTGCATTGCAGAATTTTCTTGCTCACTGGGCCCCACTGTATGCACTATTTTATACTGCAGTCTCTGGGATGGAAGCAGAGCTATTTGCTACCCACCTAAGTCTGCAAGGACAATAACATTAATTACTTGTGACTGTTTGTTTGATTTCTGGTGTGCCAATTATGTGCCTTGCAGTAATTCTCAGACTGGTTTCAGAGGTTGAAGTAGATTGAACTGCTGTTTAGACACAAAGCTTTAAATGAAGGAAGTGAGCTCCATTCCTTGCTACTCTAATTTACAGTCAAAGAGAATCAGCCGACTTCCTCATTTAGTTCAAGTTAAGTAGAGGACATGGGAAGGCTGTGCAAAACCTGATCTGTGCACGTGGGGAGTAAGGAGGAGAAAAGTCCTTTTGCTTCACCTGGGTTTGCCATTTTAGACAGAATGAGAAATGCACAGGATAAGACTGCATGCTGAGTGGATTAGAAGATTTGAAGTGGACTAAAAGATTTTTCCACTTTCCTCATAGTTTTTTAAGAAATGAAACCTCAAAGCCTTGCAACACACACTAGGACTACTGTTGGTTACATGGTGGTGCTGTGTCGCTGTAGCCCAGTGCTGCCCTTCAAACATCAGCACTCATCCCTACCTGACTGAAGCACATCCACACATCATTATGGCATTTTCCTTACTGATTGTCCTTCTCCCTCAGATATGCCTTCTTTAGTGGGTAGTACAGCTGTGTGAGGACCTGCTTGTCCATTCTGCCTAGAGCTTTGTGATTTTTTTTTGCTCTACATTTCAGAAAACGGCCCAGAAAATACAGGAAATTTGAATCACACCAACTCTGCCCCCATCAAGCTTCTCCTGGCATCTAGTATATGTGCCACAGCTATTTCCAAACTAAGCCAGATAAAATATCCAGTACTGAACACCTTAATCACAGCAATCGAACTAAGGTCCACAGTGCTACTCTTTAGAAAGACTGGTCCCCAGCCCCTGTTTCAGGAAAGGGAAAGGTATTCTAACTTCAGTCCTGAAAGAGAGCTCATTTTCACTATAATGTTCATCCTAAAGTAAAAACTCTCTGTGTTGTAGTTTCTCTCAAATCACATCAGTAGCTTTCCATAAATAAGCTGCAATATGAGCTCAATTCCTTAGACTTTGTTTCAGATGTATAATGCATAACCAACAGATCTTAAGGCCCGGTAGATTTGCAGTGTATGCAAGTCTCATCTTCAGTCAAAGCTGAGTGTACACATATGATTAAAATCCACCTTTGTACCTTTTCTGTTGAATTTCCTTATCTTTTTATATTTGCAGCCATAATAAAACATAATTTATTTGTGATGTGTTTCCTTTAACTTCTATAGTACCACCAACTCAAGCAAAGCGGAGTGCTGAGTGGGTAAGAAAAGGGAAAAATCCTCCAGAATTTGGGACAGGACATTAGAAAGAATTTCTTCCCTTCTGTTTTGCTCTATTGTTTTTGATGGCCCTGATAACATGTTGAAACCTCTTGCATCTTTACTGGGAGGAGAGGAAATGTGTGGCTGCCAAACCAGGATCTTGGTTAATGATCATAAATGTTTAAATTAAAAGCCAAATCTTCCATATATCTGCCATGGAATCTCTGACATCAAGCATGATGCATTTTTTTGCCTTCCCCCCGCCCCCCATCAGAAACTAACACCAACGAAGTCAATGGCTAGTTTTGCCACCAAGGCCTCATTAGAGAGCAAAATTGTTTAAAGTCAAAGAATTGGTTCAAGAGTTACTTTGGGTGTTGGGTTTTTTTGCTCTATAGCTGTCTATGGTGATGTTTGTATGTATTATCCCTGCTTGAGCAATTCCCTTCCAGAACTAACAATTTGCCATATTGGTCTTCCTTCCTCACTTAATTGGTAAAATGTATTGCCTTTATATTTTTATAATTGAATATTTCCTGACCATATTGGTGTATCTACGTATGTGAAAGCAAAGCAAGTCTGGAAAAAGTGTTTCCTACCGGGTGCAGAAGCAGTGAATTTCGTGATCCACTTCACCTAAACATGTGCAGGTGAAAGATTGGCTCTGTGGATAAGAAGTGCACCATAATATTTTTCAGTTTCTGAAGAAATTGAAGTATTTTGTCACTCTTAATGACCCTGTGTTTATCAAAACATCCCAATGAGAAATAAAAATTGTTACAGAAAGCAAAATGTTTGACTAACCTATTTACCAACATTAGGTTCAGCTCATATCAAGATGGGCAGCAGAAAGTAAAGCAAGTGCAGAAGTCCTTTTCTGTTCTTTGGCTGGTCTGTGAAGTGACCTAAGCATGCAGTGGACTTCGTTCATATTTGTGACTGAACAGTTCAAGTCCGTGTAATTCTGCTCAGTTTTGTGGTCGTACACAAAGCACAAATTCTTCCCACATGCATCTAAAACACATGTTGTAACTGCATAAAGAGCTGAGAACAGGTAAGTAAAAGTGACTGGAAGCACAGATCATCAACATGTTTCACAAACAAGTTTTTCAGGACCCAAACAATTATATTATACCTGACTCTGTGGGCTATTTACTAACCTGTAGGCAGGTCACCTTCCTGGGTGAGCCATGTCTGCCAGGCTGCTGCTCAAAGTACTGTCAGCCAGGGAGTGACTACTGCAAACCCCCCTGTTCTCCCTGCTGGAGCTTCACACTCTCATCTTCTGTGAGAGCAAGCCTTGATTGCATTTGTGTCTGGGAAGCTGATGAATGTAGGAATCACACAGATGACATGCTGCATGGCTAGAATACCACCTGCAGTTTAGGATAAAGGGGAAAATAGTTAAGATAAAAAAGGCATGAGTATGTGGAATTATTAAAAACAAATGCTAAGATGTATATAGTCTAATATGTAAGAAACTGAATTGGTTAGAGAAAGGACTGCAATCACACTTCTTCAAAGACTGTATTTTCAAAATTAATTAAAATGAAAACTAGTGTAGAAAAATCAATATTGTGAAACATACAGAGTGCAAGGAAAGAGTGCTTTCTACCAAAGCTCATGAAAATAGAAGAGTGCTATTCCTCAGGATTTTTTATGCAGGACTACTATTTGTAACAAAGTGAGAATGACTGGCAATGACTGACTTTATGGGGCTTCAAGGAAGATAATATGATTTGAGTTATGAATTTGATGCAGGCAGATTTTGGGTTTAGAAACAGTGACATGAAAGTTACTTTGGAAATGATGCATGGGGGAAAGTTACATGCTCTAGAATAAAGGCATTTTAAAAAGGCCTTAATGCTATGTCCCTAAATGTACTTGCCTTCAAGAATCCTGAATTTGATTCAGGATTTCAAAGTAATCCTCACTTTGAAAACTTGGTGAGGTACTGCACTGTGTCACATTTAGAGTGCAAGTATCAACATCCTATGTTATTGAACAAGCACTTTGTGCAACATGTTCAGTAGAAAATAGGTCGTACTGCGTCATGTGCCTCTTGCTAAAAATAAATAAATAAATAAAGGCCTTGGAAAGTGGACACTTCAGGGTTTAATGCAACATAACTACCAAGAAGAGGCAGCCACAAAACACAAACTGCACAGTTTTCTCGTTGTGAAACTTTTTCTTCTTGCCTTTGGAACAGCTGCCTTCAAGCAGGACTTGACTAGATGACCTGTTGGCCTTATGTTGTCTGACCTTTACCTTTTCCTGGACTCTTCTAAATTTGAGGAGGTATTTTAACTCATCTATTTGGAGACAAGAAGGAAATTATGCATTCATTTTTTCATCCTATAATTTTTGTGACTGATCTTTTGTTATTTCATCATTTTCTCAGTAGCATAGGATTACCTGCGTGGAGGTCAATATTCTCCTTAAATCCTGGCATGAGATGTGTTTAAATAGTTTCGCATTACTGCACTTGAGAAATTAGCTAAACTCAGTTACTCTGCTCTCATACTTTTTAAGAGTGTAGTTTTACAAAGCCCTGTGAAAGCTGGAGGGGTTTGCTTGGTTGTTCATTTTTATCTTGGTTAAAAGTCCCACACAATGCAGGCTTCTCACAGATATCTGCAGTTCTCAGCTCTCTCATGGGATTTGAGTTGGACATGACTTCCAGAGATAAAAGTGTGCAGTTTTGCTGGACTTCTTGTGATAGTGTGCAAACAGCATGAATATCGATGCAAATGTGATTCGACTGTTTGGAGATTAGTTAACGTCCCTTAGTTTCATCCGTAGCTTTCTGTGGAGGGGCTTCTGGCTGTATCCATAGCACCTTTTCAGATGCTATAATAATAATAATGCAACAGAGAAGACCTTGCAAAATCTCAATTTTTCTTTTTTTTTCACAGGGTGCATGCCTTCATAATCCTTCTCTAATACCTGGTGATTGCATTGATAACACTTATTAACCCTCTGAGCTCACAATTCACCTTCCACATTGCACCTGCAGCCTTCCGGTGAAAATGTCACCCTCCAACGTCATGGGCTTTCAGCAATGCGTGAAGGGACATTATCCACCAAAGATGTCCTTGCCTGGAGTCTCACATGTAGGATGCTGTCATTGGCCATACTCCTTACATGAACCAGGCATGTTAAGTAACAGATATTACAGCATGTGCAGGTGCACATGTGCTACGCACCTGTCACTACATGTGTAGGGTAAAGATCAGATATGACCTGACATTACTGGGAAAAATTAGACATATTCTCCGTTCCTGCCCCTCCCTCACATAGCTTCTTGCAGCAGTCAAGAGACAGTAGAGACCTTTGAATCATCCTTTAAAAACATATGGTGACGACAAATAGAGGGAGTCTTTCTCAAACAGCCTGCCATTTCAAAAGAAGGCCACAGGCACAAAAACATTTGGCAGCCTTGCCCAAAATGGACTCTTGAACCGGACAAGATACATGGTTGGAGGTTTAGCAACTTATTTATTTCTCCTTCTGTAAATACTGGTGCTAGGACACAATCACCTATGGTAGTGTTTACATTTCAGCCTGCTGACAGACAAGGTGGACAAGTGTGGCTCAATCACCTCTTGTTTAGCAAAATCTCACCAAATACCAACCAGTCATGGTGGAAGTGGTTTAACAACTGCTCAAGTTGTTCACACCAGTTAAAACAGACAGAAAACCAAGCAACATGCTTGGCTGGGAAAATTATTAGAGAAAGCATCATTGCTGGTGCCACAGCTCTCAGGGGCTGTCCAGGGTGGCACAGGTTTTTCTCACCCTGGGCTACAGTGGTCAGTTAGGGCATTGGTGTTTTCATGGGAACTTTATAATTTCTGCCTCAGGAGGAGAAAGCACAGTTTATTCAGGAGGCTAAAGGCACCTGTCCAAATCTGCCATCATGACAGAGTTTTTCTTACCTCATGGTGGCTCTTTGATACCTAATTGACTAAATCTGATCCCAGGTCCCTCTGTGAGTAGTGACAACATATCCTCTTCCAGGCAGCTGGAACATGCCCCACAGGCATTGTGATGATTCTCCAGGCCTAAGAGAGGAGCCCACAGCACTTACCTCACACTTCAAAATTAATTCTTAGACACCTGAAATTAAGTGAGATGGATGCCTTCACAAATAAGTTGGTCCAGTGATGTTTCTTTATGGCCAGATGCTGCCTGCTGCTCCCACTGATGACCACAGTGCATTTACCTTCATTTCTGCCAATGAGAGTGAAGTGTTTTGCCGTGGGGGTTAGAGCTACAGGTTTGGTCTTCTGGCTATAATCTGTGTTGTTTCCATATAACAACTGAAATAATGAAACGTTTAATTAGAAAAGGAAGTGATTCATGACATCAACTTCAAAGCAAAATTTTTTATCATAATGAAGCAAGAAAGTTGCAGTGACTCATTTTATCTTCATTTAGATGACAGGGCATCCCAAGAAATATCTGCAATTTGAGGGAGTCTCCTTTGAAACCCAGCCTAATACACTTAATTCTCTTAGCTAGAGACACAGTGTGGCAAGGCTTGGCAGCCTAAGGTGAGCTTTCCACATGACACTCCATAAAAGACACTGGCTTGCTGGGTGAAGAAACTCTCCTGTAGAAAGATTTACACCCACACTTCAAGATTGCTAATTTAGCCTGCTGGGATCCTGGCTCCGACAGCTGATTGTCTGGACTGTGTGAGGAAACACATTCAAGCACATCCATGCTCTTCTAGGCTACAGATCACAGTGTACAGGCAGCCTAAAGAACCACAGCATTTCAGCAAAATCATTAATTGCACTTACTGCACCTGCATGCTGGTGACATTTAATAAGCATTGTCCTGTCTGACCCTTGGGGCTGGCCCTTTCCATTTGTAGTGATGGGTTCTTATCAAGGACAGAGCCAAAATTAGTTCCAGATCCTCCATCTTCCCAAGAGCAATCCATACTGTGAGATCTTGCATCCTTGGCTCCAATCCAGCAAAGCATTCAAATAATTTACATGTGCATTTTTTGTCAATATTCATGTGCTTGGGGATGAACTCGCAGTTTGTTGGCTGCTGCAGAGGAGAACACATCCTTAACATGCTGGGTGAGGTGTGAGAACAAGAGCAGCATTAATACAAAACGTGGTATTTGAACTTCTCACTTTCAGGATTTTCAGACCTTCCATCTGAATGACATCCATGCTCAAACTACTATTTTCAGCAGTGACTTTTACACTAAAGCCTCCTTTTAGACTTTTATGTCTAGAATGGTCTGCAACATTAGAGAGTGGAACCTAGCCTTCAACTTACAAGACCACCAATCCCACTAAAAGGAGTGACAAATAAGACAGTCAAAGAATGTGTATTTTTGGTGCATATCTTGTATTTGAAATACCTTTCTCTGATAGATGCCGCCACCAGTTAATTTTCAGAAGTAATTTTCACCAATATACAGGGATAAGAAGCAAAACAGTGTGAAGTACAGAAAAAGTTGCTGTGAGACATGCAGAGTCAGCTCCAAAGGCAAAAAATTGTGCAAGAATTTCCTGTAACTGATGACTTATTAAACTAAGGTGTGTTTATGAACTACAGGAATTGGTTAGTTATCTACTTCCTGGAAGTACTTAAGTGTTGTCAGGAACATTTAATTCACTTTAAACTGGACAAAGTCAACTATAACACAGAAAAATCCCACACGTTACGAACAAAACCTGGCAAGCTTTAGAAGACGGAAGAACAAGAGTGGTGCGTGCCACAAACCACTAGAGCCAGTCTCAAGCTGTTGTAGTTTACTTGCTGCATGTCTGGTATGTCTTCCCAAGCAGCCCTGTCTCCTGGTGCTTTCTGTTCAACAAGCTTGTCCTGGGAAATGCTGAGTGTTGCTCACCTTCTCTTTACCTTTGCAGCCTATTAACGCACAATTACCACTGTGGCTAAGCACTTTCCTTCCAAAGGGAATAAACCATCACATTATTTTACGCTCCACAGAGCCCATCTCCAAAATTAAAAGATTTCAAGCCCTGTTCCTGCACAAAAAAGTGCCTGGACAGAAAGCTTCTGCTGGCTTCTGCCTTGCCCCTGGTCCCCATCCACAATGCCACTAGATGGAGATAAGCAGCTGCCCAACAAACCAAGTATACCATGGCACTATTTAACTTATGAAAATTGCAGCTCCAAAATTGAAGCTGTCTGGTGATGTTCATACACAAAAGGTATCTGGAAAGAAAACAGTTGTAGGCCTTCAATTTTGCATTGCAGCCTATAAACTACACATCCAATGCTGTGTGCTTGCTTTCCCACCTCAATATACCATGACATTATTTACTTTCAGCAGATTCCAGTGTAAAACCTGAAAACATCCAGCACCTTCTACCAAAAAAAAAAACCCCAACAAGTGCCAGGAGAGAAAGCTGTTGCTAACCTTCTCTTTCTCTTTTGTTTTTTGTATAAACTGCACCTCAAAGGCTGGAGGTGTATGTGCTTTCCACACCTTGCACAGCTGCCTGTGGTGTCCATGCTGAACATAATGGCTGCTTGCATACGAATGGAGATCCTGGGTCTGGCAGGTGTTTTCAGTGCCACTGGTGGTTCTGCTGTGATTATGCAGGAGCAGGAAGCAGGGTTCTGCAGCTGTTGATGATGGCGTTGGTGGCTGAGTAAGATAAGGGGAGAAGGAAGGCACTGGTGAGAATTGGGAGGAGTTATGCTGGTGCCATGTGTTGAGGAGAAGGAGCAAATAAAGCAAGGTACTGTATGTTGCCGATGGGATGAGTCAGAATATATGCAAATGTTAGTTCCCTCCTTTCCACCCTATGTAACACTGAGGCAGGGATAGATAAAGAGGATGTGATTTATTATGCAAGTGAAACGCTCAGTTAGCTGGGAAACTGTGCAGAGTTGCAGATGCCACAAGAAAAGGCATGGAAGGCTCAATCCTGTTAACAAATGAACCAGACTGTGAAGGAACCTGAGAATGACATCTGGATGTGGTATTGAACACCACTTAAAGAGTGTCACCCTGAACTTAATATTTCTATGTTACCAGTAAATAAAGCCTGTTGTCAAGAACATCGGCTGGTGCAGGATTTAAGAGCAGTAATCCAAATAAAAACCAAATAAATAATGGGCACATACTTCTTTGACTATTTTGGATTTAGAAGGTGCTTTCTTTTGCATTCTGGTGGATGAGCAGAAATCCAACAATGGGAATAAAGATGCAGCTATGCTGGACAGTACTACCACAGAGATTAAGAAACAGCTCTACTCTATTTGGTAATGTATTTGCAACAGAACAATGGTTAGGTACCAATAACAACATAATTCTGTGCCCATATGTGAATGAAAGAAGGTTGATTGGCAGAAATACTGAGGCATTCAAAACCGAAAAATATTTTATTGGTTTGGTGGGTAACTGTGTTGGGAGGAATAGGTTAAAGGCAGAAGGCTGGCAAGGAATATTGTCAATAGCTCAAGTGACTGTGCAGCTGGGAATATCCCTTGATAAAGCAGAGTGAACAGCAGGCCAGGGATCCTCCAGCATGGACAAGTTCAGCAGTGCCTGTCTGTGTCTCTGCCTGGGTGTTGCTTTGGGGATACCCCAGTTAGCAAGATGACGGAAATAGATTTACTCTTTTTAAGTGTTTTAAGTGTGGATTTGTGGTTATTATGGTTGGCTGCCTGTGAGCTTTGAATTGCACACTTTGAATCAATAAATTCTCACAACCACTAGAAACCCAATCTGCCATGTAAATAATCCTAAAACCCCTGTAGGAGTGGTAAAAGTGGGAATAGTTCCAGGGGAATATTGGCAAATAGATTTCTCTGAGTTGTCTAAATGTGAATGTTATAAGGTTCTGCTAGTTCTAGTTGGTACTTTCTTAGGATGCCCAGAAACTTTCCATTGCTATACCAGCTGAGCCAGGGAGGTTGTTAAAAATGTTACTAAAAGAAATAATTCCTAGATTTGGAATTCCAGTGGGTTTATCTTCAGGCAATGGACCACATTTCATTAAAGAGGTGGTTCAGAGAATGTCTAATTTCCTTAGGTTTAAGTGAGATTTGCACACCTCTTGGAGATAACAATCTAATGAAAAAGTAGAAAGGTTGAATCAGACTATCAAGACAAATTTTCAGATTTTAGGTAGATGTATTGCCTATTGCTTTACTGAGAATCCAAATTGCTCCATGTGCTAGAGAGGGAGTAAACCCCTTTGAAATTCTGCATGGCAGACTGTATCCAATTAATACTGTGGGGACGAAAGGTGATCAAATGTGTGTGAAAGATAATGCTATGTCAAGAAATTACCTGTTATATCTCTCTCGTGGGTTTTAGCCTCTCTGCATAGGTATCTGAAACAGCAGACCCTCCCTTCCTTTGGATGTGGCAGTCCACAGCTTTCAACCAGGAGACACTGTTTATATCCAGACCAGGAAGGATGAGCTGCTGGTGGGAAAGAAAGTGTTTAGCATTGGTGATGCAACTTACAGGCGGCAATGGGAGAGCAAAGGTCAGCAACATCCTTCTGTCCTGGCTCCTTTTGTGTGGGAACTTCCCCCTGACTTTTTCAATTTCCGAGCTGCACCTGTGCTCGGCGAAAAAGGTGCATTTCGATTGTTACGCAGATGTGTACCACCATCTAGTGGTGTTGTTGAAAGGCATCGGGGGAACGTCAAAAGCCAGCTTTTGCTCATCTGCACTTTTTCAGCGCACCCTCTAAACTCTGCACCACCAACTCTGAGGCTGTGCACTCTGCTTCCTAAAAAATGTACCATCCCCATTCTTCCACTCCAGGTGAAGCCCAGATCAAAACTGATGAAGTCCAGTGTAACGCCCAAGCACTGGGAGCACACAAAATTTGTCAGGACAGGCCTTGCCAGCCTTTACGTTCCTGCTGTTCGTGTTCCACAGCACCACTAGATGGGGTGATGCACTTGCCTATCAAACTAAATGTACCCTGGCAGAAAATCAAACCAAACATAGCTCCAAAATGGAAAATGGCCAGCGACTGCTCCCACAAAAAAAGGTTCCAAGACAGAGAGCTGTTGCTTGTTCTAGGTCTGCCCAGAAAGTGATCTGAGGGATGAAAAGTGAACAAAAGTGTACATGGGGCTCCCTGGGCTGTGAATAAGGGCACTCAGAGGACCAGGGGGTACACAGGATGGCACTTGGTTCCCAAATCCACACAAAAAGGGACACAAAAGGTAAGAAATAAACATATTGTAGTGTCATTGCCTCCTGCCCCCCTGTTCTCGCTACCTCTTGCCCCTTACACCCCCCTCACGTCTCTAGTATGAGTTTTGTAACATTTGGTGGTAGAGATGAAGCCAGGACGTGATGCAGATGTAGAGTCAGTAAGAGCCATCCTGGCCATTGCCCACTAACCCCATGTACTATGGTACCAACCTAAAATGTTATTGCAGCAGCACTTCATTTGATAATGCCAGTTCTTAAACCAAATCCTTTCTGTAAAACATAATTCCTATTGCAGGCATGACCATAGTTGTCTGCTTTTCAAGAATGAGATTTTTAGGGCTAAAGAACAAAGGAACTCAACAATGAGCTGAGGTTGTGTGGAATAACATGCTGCAAAGAAGTCCACTGGAAAGCAAGACCAGAGCCCTGAAAGCCACTTGTGGTTAGCCTAAAATTGTTGATGGATTTACAGTTGTTGCTTTAATTTGTAGTGTGTAAAAACCTGTGTCTATAAAAACTGCCAAACAGTTGTGATGCTTTCAAAAAACACAACTGAATCTTGTATATCATGTTTCATGCTAACCAATTTACTTACTGTGAATTTTAGGTAGGTAGCAGCTGAGAGCACTTATTGCACATGAATTGTTATTGGTATATGTAAAACTGTATATCATAGGCTGCTTTGAAGAATTAAAACTATGGTTGTATAGATGTGGGCAAAAGTTCTAGAGAAACTTTTCCACAAATAATAATTTGCATTTCAAAATTAATCTACTTCAGCAAATGCTTATAACCTTTCCAGAACTGCTTTTTCCAAATGCAAAGGTTACTTGAATTCATCTTCATGAGGGTTAGTAGAAGAAAATTCAAACTTACATGCATGAGAAGTTGTAGAAAGTGAACTTGGATTTCAGTGAAGTGAATATATTCCCTGAAAATTCTTTGTAATAAAAATTACATGCATTTTGTCATATGACAGAATTGATATAATATGAGAAGTTCCAACTCCCCAACACAGCACAAAGAAGACTGATAAATAATTGCAGTGAATGCTTTTTTGGCTCAAAAAGCTAAATATACCAAGTATATATGGATTAATAAATTTACACAGATGAGATTAATAGGCAAGGAAGGTAGCTGCTTGATAAATAATTCAGAATAGAGTCTTTTTAATTTGTGATCTTAGTTAACTGGACATATTCAATCCAGACAAATAGAGAGGACTGGATTGTTCATTTTGGATGACATACTGAATTCTAGCATATCTGAGAAATGCAGTGGTTTAGGGTACAATGAATCAGAAAAGTGTTTTTCTTATGAAATGAAAGAAAATTTTCTGTGTTACTCCAAAATATAGGAACCTAACTGGGAAATGTACCTAAACAATTTCTTTTAAAAGACAGTGAAATGGGGCAGAATTTAATGCTTCCCAGTAGAAATACTGGCTAAGAAAGA
This sequence comes from Pardalotus punctatus, assembly GCA_013400915.1. Taxonomy (NCBI): domain Eukaryota; kingdom Metazoa; phylum Chordata; class Aves; order Passeriformes; family Pardalotidae; genus Pardalotus; species Pardalotus punctatus. The sequence goes on along the minus strand of VZTX01021532.1, from coordinate 453,453 downwards.
GAGAAGCAGGGAGCTTTTAAATAACAACATTAATCCTAATACCTTGAGCAGCAGTAAAGAGGTATGAGGAGATAATGCTTGGCAGAAATCACAAAGGAGAAGACAACTCCAAAATTCAAGTGCTGTTTTTGTTGCTTTAGTTTGTCTCTTGAAGCAGACTGAGTTCAACCAGACTGGCAGAGGGGAAAGAGGGAGCAGGAAAACTCTCCCTCAAGTATCCATTCCAGCTGTGTAATTCAGGCTTACATTCCAGCTGTGTAATTCAGGCTGCAGCACGTTCGGTGCTGAGAAGGAAGCAAGAGGCAGTTCACATCTTGCTCTCCTGCCATCCATGGGCATGCTTTCCAAACTTGAACACCAGCCTTCTGTCCACTCGTTCCAAAATTACAGTTTTATAACAGTAACTGTAGAGGAAACCAGGAAAGAAACAATGGACAAAGTAGTAGCAGAAGTCACATTAGAGAGGTTTTTTGTATGGACTACTTAAAAGCAGAACAGTACATGAGTCACAGTGCTCCTTACAGTCAGAGAGCTCCTGTCTTTCTGTTAAATTGCTCTCGAGGCTTCAAAACAACAGCTTTAACTTTTCCCATGTGCCCTGGAGTGTGCTTTTCATTGTTTGAAAGGTACAAGAATTACGAGGAACAGTGTTCTTCGAGTGATTATCACAGTTCAGAAGAAACCATCAGTGTTGCTGGGACAGCAAAAAGAGTAGTTTCAGGGGATTGTTTGGCAAATATAGTGTAGAATTCTCAAATGAGATAAAGTGTCATCAGTAGTTACAACTCAGCACTGCTTTACACTTAGCCCTATGGGTATTTTATAAGCAAAGGAGACCAGGTATTGTCTCATGACCTATAGAAAAACATGAAGAAAATAATCACCCACCCAATCCTTGCCTGCAACCCCCAAGTTTTCAGGATAGTTATGAAAAATGAATGCTGGAGAGGAAGTCAAATGAAATGAGGGACACTGCTGCCTGTTAACTCACCAGAGAACTCTGCTCAATTTTTCATATGTCAATCTTTTCATTTGCTACATACTGCTGATGTTCGAAGAGACTGTTTTCTGTTAAATAGAGCTTGTTACGTACAAAGGAGTTTACTTACAGTCCTTGTTTGATAGCTTTGTTACTTCTGCATCAGTAGAAAAGGAAATATCTAAAAGGGAAAAATATACCCAGCATTCAGTTATTTACTTCACAAGAATAACTTCTGAACTGAAATCTAAAGGCTGGTATATTCACTGCTTGTGAATATACCTCAGAACATCTCTGGAAAATTCAGACTGCAAAACCATGAAATAATTTTTCATCTTATTTGCTGCAAAATAATTTATTCTTCCCAACGTGATTATGTCTGTGTTTGTAATAAAAATTACATTCATTCCGTGTTTTTTAAATGTTGGGGTATTTTTCTTATCCTTTGCATTGTGTCTATATATCTCTGTTCATATGATTCTTACGTATTGTTTCTTTGTCCTCCGGTCCCTTGGCACTTCATTTTTGCTGTCACATATATCACAGTTTCTCTCCCTTTCTTTACAGTTAGATTATCCTTTCTCATTCAGCTCCTTGTCTCTTGAAAACTACTACTGCAGTCTTCCCTCCCTCCTTCCCCTAAGTAAAACTCACCTCTACTGCTGGAAAGCAGATCTTCACAGGGCTGGAACTTGTCTGCATTATTAAGACAGTATCACCTCTTAAAGGAGAAATTACATTCACAAAACCTAAATAAATACCTGTATATCCAAATCTGCAGTCAAGGAATTTAACTCGTGTTGTGAGTGTGGCATACAAAACTGGGAAAAGCTAGAATTAGGCCAGCTTGTGCAGCCATGCTTTGATCCATTGATTGTGCTGTAGTCAGGTCTGGCATTGCTGGATCCTGGACTGTCTTTCCTCACAGGCCTTATGTTATTCATAAGGTGGATATTCATGAGCTGGTGTAGTTTGTTTACTGCCAAGTGTCCAATCTTTCTACTGACTATTAAAAGTTAATTTTCTTAATGAGATTTTCTTCACAGCTCTGTATTCCTTGATTCCCTTAATAACATCCTTATCTCCTGCATTTAATAACCACCTTCAGAATGGCCTCTCTGACATGGTACATGAACACTGACTGGGTGGAAGAAAGTGACAGCTGTCAGTCCCACAGCAGTGCAGTGCCAACCTAAGCACCGGTTGTTTTGTTCTGGTGACAGTCTCTAGTCTTGCTCACCTCTCCCAGTCCCACCAGTCCTGTTGACAACAGTCTCAGTCACTGCACAGCCCTGCTGCATTCTGATAAAGCTTGTCCACATAGTTTCTTACTGCCTTGTCTCTGGTCTTCCCAGTCTCTCAATGATCCCTTTTCAGCTTCAGCCTGCCCCTCCCTGTTCGCTGTGTACCCAGGTCACCCTCTCCTGCTCATTCTGCCTTGGCAGCCTCCACTCCCCACTGGGCAGTTCAAAGGTGGGTAGTGGACCAGTGAGGGATGGATAAATTCCAGCATATTGTGACTAAGCAGATGCTCACCACTGGGAGCTGCTAGCAGTGTCAGCTCCCATGAGATCCTCCAGGACCTGAATGCCTAAGCCTTTAATCCTTTTCCAGCAGTCATATAATTCCAGTTTGGTCAAATACCCTGCTAAGCCAGAGAAGGCTTCAGCCACTGAGGACTTTGAGCAGCTAAAATACTCCTCAGATTCTCATTGCTACAGCATAGGGAAATGACCTTCTGAAATTCCCTGCTTAGTGGAAACTCTTTTGTTCATATCACCACAATGGAGCTGGGTAGAATTGCCAAAGCTTGGTGTGCACACTAATTGATCTTTGGCAGGAGTGAATAGCAAGAAAGGGTATCTGCAGCAGCAGCTGCACTTGTATTTCACTTACACTGAACTATCAATAGCTTTTTTTTTGAATCTCAGCTCATTTAAGCAGGAATAAATCTTCCAAGACAAGGTTGTAAATAGTAAATTCAAAGCGTTTCCATTCAAGTGCATCGTTAAGCATACTACTAATGAGGTGGACTATCACTGCATACTGCACTGATAGTAACACCATCAAACAAAACTTCTTTACTCTTTAAGAAGCAGGCCAGTCTTCACCATTTGAGTTACAGGAATAACAATGTCTTGTGTCTTGCTACACCCCATCAGAATGCAAACCTCTCTTGGACCATTCAGGTTGATCACTTTGAGTAGAAAACCAGAGGAGAGATGAATGCTTGTGTCCCTTTGGAGATTTGACTGGTTCACAAAGATGAGCCTGGACTGTGTGGGATTGTGAGGCCAAAGCTTGAAGTGACTGTTGTCTGCCTGCCCTAATTCTGTGTACTCCTCATGCAGGAATCTAAGTGGCCTCTGTATCTTACTTTTTTTCAGTGCTCAGAAATGTGGATCCCACATTTTCCATTGAACTCACACAAAAATACAATGCTTTATGTTTTCAGTTCGATTTCCAGCACACTAACCATGCATCCTGATATTATTAGTATTTTAGTATTAGTATTTTCCACAAAGGCCTGCAGCATCCGTGAACTCTTCCTGGGTCATGTTGCATAAGTGCCAGCCATTGATATGAAATTGGGAAAAGGAAAGGGACTTGGCATCTAGTTTGTACTTGTCACAGCAGCAAAACTGCAACCACTCACAGATGTTGTGCTCACTCCAGTATTCTGGGTGGATGGATGTCCAGAAAGAATTAGAATCTGCAACATATTTGACAAGAAAGAGCAACATTACAATGAAAAATTCAGGGTGCACTTCATTTTAATAAACATTTTCCAAGCAAAACTAATCCCTTTGCTTTCTCCTGACCGCGGTATTCCTTCCTTATTCCTCCAAAACACATCCAACCCTGTGTTTTGCATTTTCCTGCTTTCTATTGTACAGCATTTTGTTTGAGATATTTCAAGAGAAAGTGCTTTTACCTGGAAATAAAAACTTCCTCTTAAAACTGCAATAAAAAAAAATTTTAAGCGGTCAAAGTACAGAATTGCAAGAATTTAGAACTCTGTAATAAAAAGCAGTGATGTGTTCCTAGACTGAAATAACTTGAGTCTTAGATGGGAAAATTAGTCAAAGCCACCTAGCTACACTTTATGGCTGATAGATAACTTATATTAATTTATTACAATTTTTCATATAATTCCAGCAAGTTCTTTCACTCATTTAATCCAAAATAATATTAATGTCATCATAGGGAATATTGTTTTGCTAGACTAGAAAATGAAAAGTGTATTACTCTCAACACACATTACTGGACAAAGAGCTTCTAAGTTACTCTGCCAGTCAATTATAGCCTAAAAGTACTTAGCCAATTAAATTCCACATTTTTTAACAGGCTCCTCTCCTCAGCACTGCAGTTAACAAGAAAATGTGTAGAAAGATATATTTATTTGCAATTAACTTTTTTTTTTTTTTTTGCCTAGAAAAAAATATTTTAACTGTTACTGGTATAAAATCTAAGCCTGGTATGATATTTATACTGAAACTAACAAGCATAATTTGTGACTCAAACACTTTTTTTTTTTTTCTTAGAATCAAAACACAGGCTTTTGTTATTGTGTTTTTAACTTTTTAAGGATGACTAGTAATTTTTCTCAGTTTTGATGCTTAAGCAGTTACAGGAATCCAAGACTTGAGAAATTACTGCTTTAGGAGTTTTAAGGACTCTAAATTAATTTTGAATATATTATCTGTAATGTTTATTATATCACTGGAGTGGGGCAGTTGCAGAACAGTAAATAGCAAAAGAAAGGCCATTGAGGATGTGAATGACAGTAAAGAAATCTGAAAATATTTAGTTCATTTTCACATCTCACAGCATCTTAGACTTGACCTGTATTTCACAGTTTCTTAGTCCAGTCACCCATTTTTCACTGTATCTTTTTCAAATGAAGCTAGAACACTTGATTTTAGGAGTTCCTTATATGAAATGGCAATTGAAAATGGGTTATGATAGCACTGCAAGTCAAGTGAAGAGTGTCTGTCTAGACAGCGAGTTTGGAGTGCAAAATGATGCAAATAGGCTGGAGGAGTTTCCAGAGTAAAATTAATTCAAAGGGCTTGAAATTGTGACAGAATAACTGTAATATGGGTCTTGCATCCTACATGGCTTCTGTAAAGTAATTAATACTTCTAATTACTTTAATTACAACTCCTAAAGGTTTACAGAGGAATTTGTGGTTGCTTTCATGAATCATTCCCATGCTATAAATATCTTCATATGTATGCACATACAGGATTAATGTAATCTTGCATGCTGTGTTTTAAACCCTGAGATGCTACTGTGACATTGCAGCAAAGCCGAGAGGCAGGCAGAAGCTCTGGGTCTGACTTTTGGGACCCATACCTTGAGGATATTTGAATCTCAGATTTCATTCACCTACTTATTTAAAAGGAAAATCAGATGAGCTTGACATTGGATCAGCTTTATAAGCCCTGCAGACTGAACACACCTGGTTATGTCAGGGTCTGAAGTCTTCTGTGGGGGAGGATGGGAGTGCTGGGAGCACCAGGCTCACAGGCCTTCTGCCAGGGAAAAAAAAAACAACCTTTACAATGAGGCTTTAGCTCTACAGGAATCCCAGCTTCAGAGGCTGCTCAAAAAGAGCAGAAGGCTGAATCGATCCCTGTCTGAATCAGGAATACTTTTTTTTTTTTCCTTTTTCTAATCCTCTGCCAACAGCCTCCAGCCCCCCCCTTAGGAAAACTGGAATATCATAACATCCTCAACTAGACAGACTTAGAGGAGATGAGCATCCCTGTGGAGCGGGGCATGAACCCAGCCCTGTGTTTCAGGGGCTGCCCTGTGAGCTGCTGCCACAGGCCAGTCTGGACCCTTTCCCTGTATCTGTGTTCCATGTGCAGCCCAGTGAAAAGTTCATGGCATTGCTTCTCTATCTACAAGAATGTTGGATTGCTCATTATTCTTCTACCTAAAGGTAATATAAAGAAAAAGCAGAAGTATTTATTCTGCCAGGCCACAGGGATACAGTGAATAAACTTGAAATGCTTTGTCAATTGGGCTTGAAACTTTGATCTGATTTTGATAAATATCATCTTCTCTGGCAATATTTGTACTGTCATATAAATGATGTGACATGCTTTGCTTTGGTTTTGGAAAGAGTCAGATCACTCTTTTCAAATATTTCATGGCCCCTTGTAGTACTGTTGTATTTGATGAGCATTTTAAAGGTGCTGACACCGAGACCTCACCTTCACATGTGGTTATGCCTTTTCTATCTCATATCAGAGTAAAGAATTCAGGGAGGTTTGCTGTCTGGTAAATGATGAATGTGATCAAAATATTGTGCCACTGAGGAGGGAAAGATCAGCCAAAGCCAAAGCGTCTATGAAACATTTCAGAGGTTGTTTTAGAGAAAAAGAAAGGGGCAGGTAGAATTTCATACCACCATACAAGAAAAAAAAGGGCCAGTACATCCCCTTGTGACAAGAACATGCCAGAATTGTGCCTAAAAGTACAGTTTGATGTGGTGAGGGGAAGACACCTGGCAGGATGATGGTGAATAGCTGAGGGTTGAGAAGAAAGCGTAGAACTCAGACCTTTCCCATTCCACCATTTTATGGTGATTTTCCCCTTTACACGAAGTGCTGGAAAACAAATGGCACAGTATTTTTGGTGTCACAAATTTTAATGTCCTCCACTTAGTGTTAGAAAAAAATGCCCCCAAATACAAATGCTGGTATATTCTGATTGCCAGAAAATAAAAGCATTAGAATTACCAGTGTGGCAACAGAAAGGCAAACTAAACCTGTAGTTCTTCCCATAGGAACACGGGGGTGGAGCACTGTCCCAGATGACAGTCCTAAGCCAGGGTCCTGTCTCTGACCAGGTGTGCCAGAACTATTTCACATTTTTGCAGAAAATATTTTAGAAACTGACTTTGGGCTCCTACATTAAAATACCAGTGTGCTTTCTAGAGGAGCTGACCCAGGAATAGCCTGTAAATCAGGGGTCTTCATCTGTTTTTTTCTAGGCAGTCTTGCCACCACAGTTTCATCTCTTTTAATTGAGCTTCTACTTTGTTTCTACCAGGTACAAAACAGGTTTTCAAAAGGCGCTGGGTTCACAATCCTTAAGCCTATTACTGTCACAAGAAGAAAGTATAGGTCGAATGTTATTATGCTGACCTACATTCTTCTCTGGCTTCGCAGCAAAGTTCTTTTCTGTTCAAGGGCTGCTTGCGCAATTCTGGTGGCACTGCTGTAGTGGCTTTACCTGTGTGTGCTCAACATTTCATATGTACTCCTTGGCTGCTCTAGAAGAAATGGTAAGGGAATTCCCAGGCTGGTTTGAATTTGATTCATGAGAGAAATTGCTGTAACCATGAAGGACTCCTAGAAAGCCTAAAAGAATCAGGAACCGAGCAATGGAAAACATGTGGAGGAAGAAGCATAGCTCCTGCCTTGGTCAGAGAAGGCTCATTATTTCCTCAGCTCATGTTTGCTTAGCAAGAGGCATCTGACCTGGTTGTTGTGTAAAGCTGCGTGTCCTAAGAGCTGAGGGATCTTGCACTCAGCTACACGTGGAGTTCAGTTTAGCATATTTTCTGGGGTGTAGATGTTGCACCGCGATTCATCTGGATGTGTTCAGAGCTGTGCAGGTGTTGCACCACAGACCTTACACTGATAACAAGTAACAGTCTGCAGTAAAGTTAGAAATTCCCAAAATGCCTCAGATGGGCTGCTTTGCCTTTGGCAAATGCTGATCTGCTGATATCACAAGTTCCCTAGGGATTATTTAAATTTCAGTGTTGTGGGGATTGTATTTGGGGTTTCTTGTATGTTTAAAAAAGTGGAAGAAGATTAAATAATAGGCAGATCTTTAATAAAAACCAAAGGAATTCATCTGAGTGATCCAAAATTAACTTCGAATTAATCACATCAGGTATTTAAAATGCGTATTTAAATTTTAGGACAGAATATTTTCTGTGATTTCTGCAATTTCAAATGAAATTTAGAATTGTATTCTAAGATGGAATGAAAACTAATATTAAAACAACATGATTAAAAAAATCAGTTCCTGCAGGGCTTTAAATACAACCATTTAGTTGAAGCAAGAAGATTTATATTCTACCTCATATGTCAAACTTAGTGATACAGAAACAAAACTCAACATGATCACTTGTCATGGATTAGCACCACCAGAAGCCATGTGGAAATTACTGTTATTACTCAAACTGTGTCTTCCAGGCCAGGTCTTTTCCATAAGACCAACAGTGCTGTCACGTAAAGGAACAAAAGTAGCTTTGGAAGAGAAAAATATTGCATGTAGTCATAATTTTTTCCCAGTTCTGACCAAAAGTTTGGTTCATTAACATGAGTGAGTTGTACTGCCTCCCTTTCCAGAGCCTCTTGAAAAATTCATCCTGAGTGCAGAGAAGAGTGTCAGGACTATTTAGGAATTTGAACCAACTGTTCAGAAGGGAGAAGATTCCTTAAGCTTCTGAACAGGGATCTGACCTGACACCAGGACATTTGGAATGAATTTCTTCAAACAGAGTTGGGATTCCCCACATGAGATGCACGGCCTGGTAAAGTGTAGGGTTTCCACATGGCAAACTCTGTAGTGGGGAGCTCTTGCATTCTTACAGATGCATTTCTCTGATTCCTTTCAGAATCCTTGCTCTTGCCAGCTTAGTGTGTATTTACCTGGTCACTGCTTTTGTTACCAAGTTGCAGAGCATTTGAGGAACTAAATCTCACACTTCTACTCTTCCATGATACAGCTGGAATGGTGCATTGTGTGGTGCTGCCAACTCAGTGGGCAGAAATAAACAGCTGAAAGCCAAATGCCATCTTGGAGAAAATGGAATATCTCCACAGATCATTGGAGAGACACAATTTAAGAATGATTGCAAAGACAACCTGCTCATAGTATCTCTTTCACTCTCTACCACCTGCCTCCCAAGGTGTAAGATTTCCCACAAATAAATGTCTGGAATGAAATCTAGGATCCATGAACCATGGAAAGTAGATATCCTCAAGGTGAAATAATATCTGGGAAGATGGATGAATTATTACTACCAAAGGGTGTGGAAAAAAATCCAGAGCCACTGGATTAAAACAAACAAACAAACAAACAAACAAACAAACAAGCAAACTAACTGAGAACTAGGCACATGCTTGATTTTGTAGTTATTGTGAGGACAACTTATTTCTCCAAGCTGGGAGACTAAGTTTGTGAAGTGGAATGGCAACCTCAGTCCCTACTGGGGACTAGATTTGAGCTCACAGGTGTGGGGTAAAGCTGCCAGCTTCAAATCCTACCAACAGATTTGACCATACCCCTTACAGGCAGCACCTTCTTATTTGAGAAGGGAAAATCCTGTTTTGGCCATATGCAAAGGTATTAATAACTACCATTAATTTCTGGAATATCCCATATAGAGCTATGGAAGTTCCAGAAAGTAATGGTAATTATTAATATAATTAGCAAAAAGAATATGTTTTCATGTACTTTATGCAAACAGGATATTGGTTTGGGTCACATTGAATAGTATCTCACCATTAGCTGGTGCCATTTATGTATGCACATATCTGCTTAAATACACTTAAGGGACACAGAAAGTGGAAGAGTCTGGCAGGTTTTTTTCAAACAACATGAGAGCTTTACAGCTCTTAGTTTTATTCCATCTGGTGCTGTGTTCACAGAATCTATAAATTAGCTTTCACATTACAAACAATCTCTTTTGATTTAGTGATATAGGCCGAGATTGTTAATTTATTAAAAGGTGTTGAGGCTCATGCTTGTCTCCACCATGAATTCATTAAAGCAAAGTCAGTCGTTTATCACTGATAAAACCAGTGATGCAGAAATAGAATGGCAGGCAGTACATCAGTTGAATGCCTGATAAAATCATCACAGCAAAACCATTTTGGCAGCCCACAGCTCTTTTATAAACAATGACTTCAGTAAAGAAATGGAGCTTACTTTTAAGTAGGTGATTACTCCTGATGCAGCAGTTAAGTCCAGAAGTAGGTCTTGGGAGCAAGGGGGAGCAGGAGGCTTCGACAGCAGCACAGCCCAGCACTTTAGAAATAAAGCCACCTGCAGGACTGTGATATATGGAACACCTTAGAGACAGGCTGGTTTGGTTTTTCAAGTTCTTATACACACCCCTTCAGATGACAGTGATAATATATAGCATAACATAGGCCAGAGACAGGGGGAGAAACATTCTCAAGTATGGAAAGTTTATCCTGTATTGTTTTCTTCCTCTTCCTCTAAAAGTGTTGATTTATGCAAGCATGACTTACGGACCACCTAAGCAAACCTGCTGTATTTAAGCACTTAACTAGAGAGAGTCTCACTCCTTCTGTGACCTTAGCATGTCAGAAGGGCTATCAAATTTTGTTCAGAGCTCTCAAAGACCAGGAAGTGCTGTTCTCACTATTTGCATCTGGCAAATACCAAGATGCAGAAAAATGACTGGCTTAAAGTCATGCAGCAAACCACTGTGGGTATTAGAAAAAGGACAGCACTCATCTGAGGCTGGGTGATATCTCTTTCTGTCTGAGCACCGTGCCTCTTAGACCCACAGAAGCTTGCTGGGTTCTAGCCCAGATGCAGCTGCTTTTATGTCTGAAATGTTCATTAAGAGATTTGAATGTTCATGGATATGATGCTTGGCATGATTAGAAGCAACAATATCAGAGACACCAGAGGTAGCAAGAATGAATTGGTGAGTGAAATGCATACATTTAATATAATATGATACTTTAAAAAAATATAAATTAGGAATAGTTTTGATCAGAGTAGATTGAAATGTTTTTGTGCCCCAGAGTTCCATCTTAATTTGTAGTCCCTTGAGGATACCTGCATAAATAGAAAGAGTAAAAAATTTAGGGATGTATCACTTCCAGTGGAGGGATTTCCTTGCTCCATGGCTGTGCTGACAGGTACCTCATGAGCTTTGCCGTGCTACTGTCACAGGCATCTCACGCCGGCAGTGTGCCATGGCTGCAGGGAGAAGCAGCTCTGATGCAAGGTGATGTTGCATGGTGTGCATACAAGCAGAGGTGACTCAGAGGGAGTGCCACCTTTTCCCTCCCCAGCACAACAGGGGCCATGCCAAGAAACGCTGCTAAAGGAGCTGGTCGAGGGCCACCGGGTGCAGTGTCCCAGCCAGCCATTTCAGAGCAGCACACGGTCCCTGCAGAATTACCTTCTTGTTACACAAGACGAGGGCTGACAAACGTGACCGAAGCCTGCGGGCTCCCATTTGGCAAAGCCTTACCCCAGAGGACCCTCGTTCCTTCTCCCACTGCACTCTCCTTGCTCTCCTTTAACTAACTGAATTATCTCTCTACTCTGTGCTTTTTTCATTTCCTTCTCTGCTTACCTTTCTTCTATCTTTCTCTCTTCACATTTCCCTCAAAATGGTAGAATGATGGAATTTGCTTCTACCAGTGGGGAAAATGCATATATACTGTGGCAGTTCTATTGAAGAAAGATCTTTCCAGAAACTCAGTTTGCAGTGGGTGAGACCAAACACATAAGGTTGTGCAACAGCTTATCACCTTGTCCAAAGCAACCGTCTGATTTCCTGCAATTTGGCTTTTGCATTGATGAAGCAGCATATAAACTGTGGAATAATCCAGACAGGAAATTGTTGGTAATGTTGTAAACATCAGTAACTGTATAAATAAGGAGTTACTGTACACGAAGGGATCTCAAAGGCTGTATGAACAGTGTCATAGGTATAGTCCTAAAAAATGAGCCATAAAATAAAAGATTTCTTCTGCTTTCTCTGCTGCACAATGAAGATACTTAAATAAAATTCCAATTTCTCAAGGATATGGGAAAATACTTCTCTTTTGACACAGTCTTGTAGACATGTTTCTGCACTTGTGAATTCACAAGTCAGTCCCAGTCCATGCTGTGTACTTGGTTTTGCACAGAAGTACCTGAGCCTTACTGCTCAGCTCATGAACAAAGGCCTGCAGGTTTAAATAAAATTGACTAAATTCTTGAGATTAGCAGGAACAAGTTATCATCAGATTAGTTCATGACACCATCTTTCACAGTTTTTAATAAAATTTTCAATCATAGAGCTTTTCAGACCAATTGGAGAAGTACTGCTGGGGTGTGCAAATGGACACTGAAGAATTCCACAGTGATATGTCTCTGATTCAGATACTTCTCTGATTTTGACTGGCTAAAATGGACTTTGTTCACAGTCTATTAAACTGGCTTCATCTGATATTTCCTAGTTTATAACCTGTTATTATTTTTTATCACTCACCATCGTAAGAGTGACCTGAAAGAGACTTTGACTTATATGATGTAGAAAGTGTGGGGATGATAATACCATAAATACTAATCTAGTTTTTTTTTCTTTCAGCTTTACAGAAGCAGAGAAACCTGATTAACTCTGTTGCATTCATCCAGAACTCACCAACACCAAACAACTCAAGGTCAGTCGTAGCAGAGAGTATCACAAACACACTGTATCACATCTTCACCCCTACACATACAAATCCTCTAAATAAGAATCATGCTACACTCAGCATGTACCAGCACCAGGAACAGGTAGTTATCCAGGCTTTTGCTGACTTTTGCAGCAGCTACTGCCACAAGTTTTCTGTCTCCTGAAAAGGTATAGATTGTAGGTTTTTTTTCCGGTGCAATCCCACATAGAAACAGTGCTACTGACCAGAGACAGGAGAGTCCATAAGGGAAAAAAAGAATAGGAATATGTATAAACAAGGCTGCAGCATATATCAAGTTCCCAGGTTTCCTCTGAGATACCATCCCCTTGCATCCTAAAGATTGTCTACACCAGACAGGGTGGGACTGGAGAATGATGGAACCACTGACATTCTCATTGCCTTTATGTGGAATCATCACTGCATGGTAAAGATTCACATTCTGCACATTTTCTGCTCTATGAAATTTTTGTGAGAAGACAATGTTGAATGGTTTTAGTATTACAATTAGAACTGGTGACAGAAAGAAACACTGAGAAAAAACAAAGCCTGACTAGAGCCATGGTGATGAAGAACAGGCAGCACATGAGCTTTTTGAGTTTGTCTGGCAACAGCCACTTACATTGGTAGCTGCAGATGGATCAGAAAGGAAACTTTGGTTCTCCAGCCAGCCCAACAGTGTGGTTTTGACTTTTCTACAGAAAAGGTTGCTTTGCTGGATTCACTTTGTTGCAAAAAAACCTCTGTGCACGTTTTAACTCAAGAAATTTAATTTAGTACACCATGGAAGAACTTGTTTTCTCTCTTGCCTTCTACTTGACAGAAAGGAAGCAGGGATATAACTACATATTATTATTTGTTGCAGCAGGTGCCCACTCCTAGCATCTAAACCTGGGAGGTGGCTAATGTAGTTAGAAGAGTGGCATCTAAAAGTAGATTTCACATCCTGGTGAACTGGATTTTTTGTTAAGAGACCAGTGCCTGTGGGAAGTCTATGGTCCTGCTTCCTTTCTGTGAAGTAGAAGGCAAGAGAGAAAACAAGGAATATCACGTGGAGTGACAGGCATTTTGCTCATGTCACCAGAAATGAGGGTCAAAATGCTTTACACAACCTTCTGTTATTTTTTCAAGGGGAAGAAAAATCAAGGGTGTGTCTTTGACCTTTGAAATATGATGGTAATTCCCCTACACACTAAGGTCAGAGGAGTTAGGAAACAATAGGGTTGATCAATTTGAGACAGCTCAAGGGTTAGAAAACAGTAGGAGAGATCAACTTAGTGCTATAAAAATTATCACCATTTAAAAATACCTTTCATCTCTTAACTTAACAGGCCCATAGAAAAGGCAAAATACTATTTTTCTCAGAAGTTTCGATGGCCACTATTTATGAACAGGTCTATCTACATAGGAGATCACAGAATTTAGGCTGGAAAAGACGTCTAAGATCATCAAGTCCAGCCATTAACCCAGCACTGCTGAGTCCAGCATTAAACCATGTCCCTTAACAACACATCTACAGCTCTTATAAATACCTCCTGGGATGGTGGTGCAACCACGTACCTGAGCAGCCTGTTCCAATTCTTGACAGCCAGTGAGGAAAATCTCAGTGAATAAATTTTTCCTAATATCCAATCTAAACTTCCCTTGGTGCAACCTGAGGTCATTTCCTGTTGTCCTGTTATTTGTTTCTTGGGAGAAGAGACCGACACCCACCTCACTTCGACCTCTACATGAAAGTAAGGATCTTGGGTAAAAGCAAGTAAAGCAAGGATCCAAAGGTAAAGAATCTCAGATTATTCTGACCTGGGGACCATCGTCTGTATGCATTTGGTGCTACTCATTATTTAGTGTTCCCTGAAAATGCTTTCACTTTTCTGTCTAAAAATCTGTGGGACAATATGAAAGTCTGATTCAGAGATGTGTAGACAGAATAGGTTTCTTGATTTAACAAATCTGTCTGTGTCATAGAACAATACATTTAATCATTCTAAAATTGAGGCCAGATTTTTTGTTTCTACTCACAGGAGCCTAGAAGGGCATAATTAATGAAAATAAGGCTTTAGGTGAGTCTGAACAAAGCTATACCTTTCTTTACACCCAGCAGATTCTGTAGCTTTGTAAGCTTGAGTCCCCCTTGTTGTAAAATGCATACTCCCCTCCCTAGAAGTGTTCAAGGCTAGGTTGAATGTGGCAGGTGTGGCTGAAGCCCTCTCTGCTAGGCAAGTTTTGGAGACATTGGTGGATTTGGATGCCTCCAGCTTGCTGCATGAGAAAGGATGACTCTGAGTCCTAGTGAGGCTAGGCAGTATGCTTGGAAATATTTTGGTGGCTGGAAGATAAAACCAGCAGGAATTGTGGTGTGCTGCCACTGGGTTTATCCCTACTGATCCCAGTTTCATTCACTCCCTTGTAACAGGCTGGGGAGTTTCTTGGTACTCTTTGTATGTAAACTCATGAGCATTCAGGGTCAGTGACAAAACATGCAAAGCTAAAATGAGCCACATGAATGTGACCAGCCTCATGCTGAGTTCATGTGCATCCTCCCCAAACAAGCACCCCCCCTCACACACACCCCCACAAACCCCAAATCGTGCGAAGCTGCTGGAAAATCTGCAACAAAACTCTTAGATGCACCATCACTGACAGCCTCAGGTTTAAACAATATAGCTCTCAAGTGAGAAACTTGAGATTAAAATATAAACATCAGTGAGAAGCAGTGCCAAGCTTGGAGGGATTAAGGGATTCAGTGAAAGATGAAACTTCAGAAAGTGTTCAAACCTGTTTCAAAATCCTTGAAACTCAAAGGCACAGAAAAGTAACTTCTTAGTTACTACACACCTGTGTCTGCTTTTGCCACTGCCTGCAAAGGCAGCTCATATGTTTTAGTGATCACAAAAGTGAACATTTCTCAACCACAGACCTGTGAACTGTTCCAGTTAAATAAACTCTTCCCTCTCTGTCCATGCATGAGAAACACAAGGTCACTTTTACAAGCACAAAATCTTTCTTAGGCTTTTCTCTTGGTACTAATCTAACCTCATGAAATGTTCATGACTTGAGGCACAAGAAACAGAAAGTGGAAATATTAATGACAGTCTTAGCTGGAAAACTCGATTATGAGAATTATTAAATGCCGCAAGGCACTGTGATTACCATGGGACTTGTGAATGAATGGGACTAACCAAGTTACCAGTTTGATTTCTACAAAATTTTTGTCACCTTCCTTGGTACAACACAGATGAGCAAAATGTTCCCTGATCCTGACTGAAATTCAGCTGGAGGATACAACAGGAAAAGAGCAATGGATCTGCCAAATTAGGCTGTCTAGATGGTGGGGCACATAGGTAGGCCTCTCCATCGGAAGACTTTCTTCTTTCTAAACCTGTTAATACTGCACATCAGTTTCTTAGCAGAAAGTGTTGTTCCAAAAGCCCTTTCAAACTATGTTCAGAAAGGTCAGAAGGATGTGTATTTCCTTCAGAACACAGGGAAGGACAGCTTTAAGTACAGCCCAGGGACCATGGAGAGCAGCCAGCAACAAAGATACCTGCGCTTGTCTTGCCATGAATTTCTTTGTAGAAATGCACACATTCAACCTTTTGCTTTGCTTTAATTCTAAAAATTGGGGTGGCAGTAATTTGAGCTCTACAGAAGCATAATGGGAGTCCACAACTATTTGGAAAGGTCAATTAAGACTGTTTTAGTGTTTCATTTTGTTGAATTTCTCCATGAAATGACCTTGTAAGCTACTGGTGCAGCAGTCAACTGAAACTAACCCTTAACTAAATAGCATTCAGAAAGAAATGAAAATTTCTATGTCTACTGTTTTCAAGGAATGTTGGGCAGTACAGAAAACTTAATGCTGCCAATGTTGTTGATTCAAACAATGCTTTTGACATTTCAGGAATCAAACATGAAGGATTAACAGATAAATGCACATTGTTGTGAGTACAGAACAATCCTTAACCCTTCACACATCTCAAAGGAATATTTGAATGGTCTCGGTGGGCAGGGAAGAGGCACTGGGAAAGGGGCATTTGGCTTTCCTTTTGCATCCACAAAAGATTCACACTTGAACTTCCTCATTTGCCTCACATTCTGAAAGGATCAGAATGCAAGAATAGATAACTAGAGCTCTGAAAAAATTTGACGGAAGATACAATGACAGCTAGGGTAGGATAAATCATGCTTGTTAAAAGAAAGCTAAATATAATTTTATTCTTGAGGATTGGGCTATAGTGATTTAAGGCTATATGAGAGAACTGAACTGGAGGTTTAACTTGCTTTAGGATATACATGAAAACTTCACACACTTAACTAATTCATGTCCACTTTCCTGAATAGAAAGATGACAGTCAGAGGTCAGCCAGAAAGCCAGGGAGCAAGTACAATATTAGCTTTTGCAACAAGTGCTATGTTTTTCTTTTTAAATGAACTCAGCTAGGATTACACATGCTACACTGCTCCTATTACCATCCATTAATTTTCTGTTATGCTGGCTTGCAGATCTCTCCCAAACCAACTCCTAGTGAAGTTTAGGAGGCATGTCCTCACTGCACATTGAATTCCTTTCACAGCACTGAAATACTGTCAGGTCTTAACACGCTCAGGCTGTAGCAAGGCCAAGTCAGATAGAAATCAGTTGTCGTGCTTGGAGAACATTTGCTCTAATATGTGTCTGTACATTTCTGTAAGGGAAGCACTGCCAGGGAGGTGCCCTGCGAGGGCAGAGGCAGGGAGCAATGAGGAGCTGCCATCCTCCTTGTGAACCAAACCTCTAGAAAATGAGGAAGGTGTGTTTGTACACTTTGGGGTCCGCAATGGTGTTTTCAAACCTTCAGTTTTCCCTTTGGGATAACCAGGAGTCTGCATTACAACAGCATTAGCTGCCCCATAGTTTGACAGCATATGAGAGTGGGATACAGTTGTTATCAGACAGTGCTTCTGCAATGATCAACAGTGTGAGCTTTACAGTCACAAGGACCACTTGTCCTTCTTGCCTCAGTTTTTAGTCCCTAGTAAATATTATTCTTTGTGCCATCTCTTCTTTTTTCCTGTAAAGCCATGAATGTTACCTTTTGGAAGGAATCTCCAGATTTAATGGACTTTTAATAGGCATTTCAGTTTTCAAATAAGAATAATCCCTTTATTTGTAAATTGTGCCTAGAAAAAGTCTTCAATGCCTGGTCTGGCTGCAGTCCTCCTTCACCTAGGCACGTGATGAGGTACATTTTAGAGTGTCATTGGAATTAACATAAATCAACTCCTTTAAGATACATGCATTATTAAGTATAGAAAGGTCCCTTTCATCTAAATGGTTCATCTGTCATTGCAATATTTTTCTTGAAATTAATACAGCAACCATCCATTACCTATAATTTTCAGAGGAGAATATGCTTGTAAACCTCAACAGAAAGCAGGTTTGGATACTTCAATTTGCTCAAAAGTCCTGTTTAGAATCACCTATAGAACAAGTATAAAATACGTAGGAGAATTGCCAGTGGCAAAGGCTCCTTTCTGTTCATTGAGGATGTTGCTAAGTGTTCTAGAGCTCCAAGGGTTAGAATACTGTTCCATTAAAATTCTGTCCACAATTTATCTATCTATCTATCTATCTATCTATCTATCTACCTATCACCTGTCTATATATTTATCTATGTGCCAATGTGTGTAACTACTTCACAAAGTGGAACACTGATCTGAAACTTGCCATGCATATTAATCAATTAACAACAAATGACATCAATTGACTGCAGTAGCTTTACATGAAACCTACAGACTCATTTTGCAACCATGCCTCTTATTAGCTCATTGGGGAAAGAAAAATCCCAAACAACAAACAGAATAAGAGTGTGGTCAAGGAAAGAATTACATATCTTGTGGCACTGAGAAAACTCAATATAGGTAGAGAATTTTCAACTAAGAACATAATTAGTAAGTAGTCTGTATTCACTGAGATCATAACATCATTACATACGAATCTCAAAGCCTGAAGTTTTAAACCAAAATGTACTTATTGTAAACTTATGAAGCCTTTTTGTTTAACTGCAGGGTGGAAAAAGATAGCTCCTTGTTTAAATTCTATTCCCATTAAAAAAATAAAAATAATGAAAGAAGAGAATGTCTGTGGGAAGACACATACATGTCTTGAATCCACAATTATCTGCAAAAGAGCAACATGATTACATTAAATGTAGTCAGGCAGGCATGGGTCCTGGACTGAAACAAGGAGCAGGCTGGACTGATCAAATACTTCCAGCAAAAGTGAGTGAAATTCATACTTCTCTTAGCATTGGCTCCAGGTCTGAATTCACTATTACCTCTGGAAATTTCTCCTTGGAATATGCAGTTACTGCTTGTCAGATGTAGTGTACATGGGCAAGAGTAGGTGCCAAGTACCCTGCCTTCCCAAGCAGGTCAGGGTTGTCAGTGAGGAATGCCGCTCACGGGTTAACCGCCCTCTTTATACTCCTTGTTGAGACACAAGATCCAAGTTCCTAGGAAGAGGTTAGGGGTTTTTTTAAGATACTCATTGCATTTTTTTTTTAAGTACTTGAATGTAATGCAGTGCCGGTGAGGAATCTTCCAGGGCAGCATTTTTTCCAACAGAAAATCCCCTTTTGTAAAAATTTGAAATATTTGTGAAAATACATCAACTTCAAAAGAATATAATGTGAAATTATATCCTTGGTCAAAAGAGACAGTGATGAATTCTACCTGGCTCAAATATGTGAAGCTATGTGGCAATAGCAGGATGGGTGAAGAGTTTCTTAGAGCAAAAGATGTCCAAGTTTATGATCCATGTAAGAGAATATTTCATTAATTCAACTGTGATTTGCCAGTTAAAAAAAACAAACACAAAAACAACCAAAAAACAGAGGCCTTGTTTTTTCAGTGAAGGAATACACAAGTGCAAAAGAAACACCCCTAAATTGGAAGGTGGGTTTTAAAAGACTGCAGGTGCCTGTTGCTAGAACTGTGAAAACACACAAGTGCTTGTTTCCTTGTGTAATTGTTGCTATTGTGTAAGTGGTTTGCCAGCATGGTAAACAGCAAAGGTAAGATGGTGAGATAGAGAGAGATTGACAAAACATGTATTTATTTGTCAATACCATTTTGGTGAGTGCAACTACAAACAGATTTGATTTTGTACGTGCAGTGCTGGGTATCATTTACATTTATGAGCAAATCCAATAGTGTGTAGCACGGTCTGTCCTTTCATCAAAGACAAACTTAATAACTCTGTATTTGACTAAATATTCTCTGTGTGATATTCTATTCTACCTGAAAGAGCACTATACTGGTTTTGGGTGGGATAGAGTTAATTTTCTTCATAGTAGCTGGCATGGGACTACATTTGGATTTGTGCTGGAAACAGTTGTGACAACACAGGAATGTTTTCCTTACTGCTGAGCAGTGTTTACAGGGAGCCAAGGGCTTTTCTGCTCCTCACCCCTCCTCACCCCACCCATGTGTGGTCTGGGGGTGCACAAGGAGCTGGGAGAGGACACAGCCGGGACAGCTGACCCCACCTTTGCTCAGGCTCCCTATCGTACGACATCACGCCCAATACATAAATCCAGGGGAAGATGAAGGAAGGGGGGCATGTTCAGTGTTTGTCTTCCCAAGTAGCTGTTACACAGCCCTGTTTCTTGGGAAAGGCCAAGCACCTGCCTGCAGATGGGAAGTGGTGAATGAATCCTTTGTTTTATTTTTGCTTGCATGTGCAGCTTTTGCTTTACCTATTAAACTACGTTTATTGCGATTGGTGAGTTTTCTCACTTTTCCCACCGTGGGGGAGTAAACAAGTGGCTAAACAGATTAAAAGACAGCTAAATGCTGTTAAAATCAAAGTGAGGAAAAGAAACTGACCCCAGCTGAGGAAACAATTTAAGAGACTTGGTATAGTCTGCTTCTAATATAATTTGCAAAGCTGCCGATTTCAAAGTTTCTTTTCAGGTGACCCTTGGATCTTTGCTGTTGTAGAAACTTTAAATGGTGTTTGCTCAATATTAAACTCTGAAACTACTGCTAGATGTTTTCTCTTTTTCAAACTACAGAATAATTGGAATTGACCTGAATTCTAACTCATTCCCTTAATTCTAATGAATGTTGCACTTAGCTCTTCTGAAGTGTGTACCAAATAGCTGCTTGATATCTTGCTACTGTGTTGAATACTCTTGTAGAAATACTCTGCAATCACTAGACTGAGATCCATTTCTTGGAAAACAACCAGATGAACTAATGGCTCACATTTGGCTTCTTCTCTTGGCACTCTTGTTTCCTAAGAAAGCTTGTGTATGTCTAAATTCATGTGCATCTTTCCTGTCTGCCCTCTTGGATCTTTTTCAGCTATCGACCAGTTTTAACAATATTTGACACATGAGCAGGAGTCCCAAGGACACCACAGGTTCAATGGAAATGGTCAAGTGAGAAATTGAGACTTTTTCTTTGGTTTGTTATAATCAGTCAAAGCTGACTTTAAAAAAAATCATACCTGCATCTGATTCTGCTTAAGAATTCAGATCAAAACCATCCTAAAACTTCAAGCTTCCCCAGACTCACAGACCTGTTTTTATGTCATGTGATGAGCTGCACAGATTACATACATTGAGACAGATCTGATCTTCTGTGAAGAGTAAATCAGGGGTTCCCAGATTTGTGCAAAGTGAGCTAGAGGCAATAGCAATTCCTTTATTATTTGCCAGGTGATGAAAAAGAAAAGATCAGGAGAATCACTGCTTCTAATTTTGACCTGTTTTCCACCAGATGGTGCTCCTTCCCTTGTCCTGAGGTTGTTCTTCCTGTCAAGTAATACCTATCCATATCGGACCCTCTGCATCTGTCTGTCTGTCTCTACCCCCGCTGTATACCTGGCTGCATTGCTCTGGGTGGCTGCCTCTGGCCAGCACCTCTTTCCCAGCTCTGACCTGCAGCTGTGCTTCACAGGATGTTTGGGGTCTGTTTGGTTCTTCAAACCCTTCTGCATTATGAAACGGTGATATTGCAGCTGAGTCCAATCTCATTGCGTCAGTATAGCCCAATGCTTTGTTACCACCATACATATTCACCTTTGTGGCACTGTCTGAGACAGGCAAACCAAGAAATGGGTTTGACTATTGGAGGCTATGATGTATCAATCAAGCGTGGGATTATGACCTGTGATGGAATGTGTTAACTCTTTGGAAATCACAGATTGGTTTCTCCAGACTAGGTCTGTATCAGTGTAAACAAGTGGATGACAATACCAAATTAAAAACAAAGGCTGAGTCAAGCAGGAAACAACACTGATTTTACAGTGTCTGCATCCTGTGGTTTCCAGAGCACTTGCTGTGCTTACCTTGACAGTGTTCCCTGCGGAGGGTTTGATCTCACACCAGCCAGAGCCAAGGCACTTTGGCTCACCCAGAGCAGATCACCAAAGTGCTCTTGTAACTTCTACTTTTATCTAGGACCAGGAAGACAGCCAGGAAAGGACGTTGTAAAGGCATCTTTATCTCTACAAAAAGTATAAAAAGTTAACACAATGTCCCACGACGTTTTCTCTGCAATTTTAGATACATGGAGTGACACTGCACAGGAAAGTAAAGGCACAGACCCACAACTAATGCTCCTGGGGCCTGACAAGCCTCCAGCCACTGGATGCTTAGTGGACACAGGAGAGCCAGGTGCAGCCCTGT
This sequence comes from Pardalotus punctatus, assembly GCA_013400915.1. Taxonomy (NCBI): domain Eukaryota; kingdom Metazoa; phylum Chordata; class Aves; order Passeriformes; family Pardalotidae; genus Pardalotus; species Pardalotus punctatus. Next base: position 431,332 of record VZTX01021532.1, on the reverse strand, counting down.
CCTTCAGCCATCAGTATCCTCAGCCTTCTCACAGCCCTGAGTAGCCCCCATCTCTGCCTTTTTCATGGATCTGCTATTAAGAAAACTCCTGAAATAACTGAGCATATCTTTTGCTGTAAGGTTTTCCCTTAATCTCTTTCTCCCCCTCAGTATATTTAGCCTGCTGTCAGTCCCCACCCTACCTCCCAGTCCCCCGTGATGGTGCATTATTGGTTTTGTGGAGGAGATACACTTACCAGATGTGTCAGGAAGGAATGGGTGGGGGTTCCTATGTCTGATATAAACAGATGGTGAGCAGGAACAGTTTTTTCCTGCAGGACTTCTGTCCTTTGTTCTTACTGTGTTACTGGACTACGAAGGAGGCAGGTAAGAGATTGTAGTGACAGAGCTACTAATTTTCATAGGAAGTTCTTGAAGTGTTTATGAGGCAGAGAACGATCACTGCCCCATTCACCTCTTCCTGAACTAAGGCAGGCACTTGCCCAGGCTGCACAGTGAGTCACTGTAGAATGGGAATGCCTCAGCTTTAGCTTGCAATTCCGTAATGCGTTTTAGGGACTCTGGAACAACAGATGATTTAAAAGAGAGTTAAAATGAGTAAAGAAAACCTGAGTGAGACTAGATGACTATAACAAACCTAAGAGTTGTAACTGCTGAGTCCCATTCTGTCCTGTTGGATGTTGCTAATTCACATAGGTCCTTACATCCACAGATCAAGAGCCATCTTAAAAACAGGACTTTTGCTGAAAGCAGAACTAAAATTCCATTCTACTTCTTTCCTTTATTCCCTACACTGTTTAGTGGAAAAAAAAAAAGAGTTTTGAACTGTGAATAATTTTAATTTCCTTTTTTTTTTTTTTAAGATCACGTGTCTTTTCATTACCTGTTTGCCTTATTTATGTGCAATTGTGGATATTTAATAGCAAAAATCATTATACTTTACTCACTGTCGAGCAGCAGAGTCCTAGAAACAGCTTCTTCACAGACTGTCCCTGTGCAGGAATGGTGACTGATTGCACAGACCTTCAGACTCATCCTGAGCTTCATTTTCCTTGATGTCTTGGTGATGCATCAGATTATGTCATCTGTTTTGAGGTTTGTATGTCCCACATTTTCAAATGCCAGGATGTTCTAACCCTCAAGGACAAATCCACTCTTAAGCTAAAAGGAGCAAAGATATGCTCCCACAGTTATGATTAGTGATAGAGCAATTGCATGTGTTTGTGCCAAGTATTTCAAGGATTAATGACAGCAAATGTTATGGCTCAAGATCTGTGTGTTAGTATGGATTTGGAATTCTGTTTCAGTTTGATCTTTTTCTACCTAGAAGTTTGTTTCATTTCAGAAACAATTCATGGGAGTGTTCTTCTCATCTTCACTCTCCAGCTACCTTAATAGTATGATGCATTTATAGGACAAAAGAAATTATTAGAAGAATTTATGCTCTCACCTGATTCACTACTCAAGAGAAAAAAGACTTCAGAGTATTTGTGGCTAAAGATATTTATCTTTTTCCTGTTCAGAGCTGCTTGATTCACATGTCTCTGGGAATGATTTTTGCCAGAGTACAAATTGAGTATTGAGTGGTCAGTGTGAAAATTGATTTACAGTCACAATTCTGATGAGGATGGGACAATAGGACTGCAGGAAATACTTGTTTGTGATGCAAGAATGCAAATGGTACAGTGTGTATGCAGAAGAGTTAATCCAACAAAAAGTGGTTTTATCTCAAGACGCAGTTTAAGACTGTGCTGCCCTTCCTTAGACATTTTAATTGCAGGTGGAGAGAGATAAGCTAGCACTCAAAGTGACAGCAAGCTAATACAATGTTTTGTATTGAGAGCAAAGGAATGAAGAGCTTTCTCATTACTAGTTTCAGGCATGGCCAGGCAGAAGAAAAGGCAATGTTAAGATCTCGGACAGGTCTAGAGATCCTGCTTCCTCCCTGCCCCAGCCAAATGGGGACAGTGGAAGCATAACTCCATTGCTGGGCTGGAGTAGTTTGGACTCTTTATGCTTAGTCATTATTAATGGGCTGAAAGTTACAGGGAGAAACTGTTTTTGATGTTTCATGGACTCACAATATAACGAAGGTAGTCTTGCACTGACAAAGAGAGTGTCAGATTAACCCAATGTCTTAGTTCTATCTCAACTGTGAAATTAGCAGGCTACAAAAGCTAGCTCTGGAGCAGGGTGAAGCAGGACTCTCTGGGAAAGGAGGGGACTCTGCCTCCAAAAGGTTACCAAGGAATGGCTGTGATTCAGAGCTCAAGTGACAAAAGAAGAATGTGTTTTCCAGAAAGCCTCCAGCTATGCAGCTCAGATGGGCAGTGCTCCTGGCATGGAGCTGTGGTATCGATTGCTGGTGTCCTTGAAGCCATGGCACACATCTGACCTTGCCCCCTGCATTTGGATTTGGGTGTTGGGTGTTAGGAGGCTCTTTTTTGCTCTTCTTTTTTTTTCCTTCTTTTTCTTCACAGATGCTATAGTGAACACTCTGTTTGTTTATCAAAAAGAGCTCAGTGAGACCAAGTTCTCATTCACCATTAAAATCCCCTCAGAAGATTCCCAAAGGCAGTGTAGGAGGCACTCTGCAGCACTGGCCTTGGCAGTGACAGTGCCTCTTGGCACACACTGGGACATTGTATCTGCTATGGCTGACACACCCTTTTAGAAGCTGCGAGTGTTTCCTGGAGAAATACATCGAGCTGACGGTCTCCCAGCCACATCCCTTTTTCTCTCGAAGACATAAGAAGAGCACACCAAAACTGTACTGTGCAAGTGCTGCACATTAGTGAAGCAATGACGAGTTTCTCCATGTCTTTCTCAAGGGAACTTTGAAGTCATTCAAAGAGCTTTGGGAATGTATATTTTAATAACAACCCGGGAATGTACTTGCTGGTCTTTGCATTGGGCTTTGCCATTTTGTTTACTATAGTGTTTGTGAAATAGGGACAAGCCATAAACATCCACCTAGCTGCACTTCTGCAATGACATGCTCTGACATGCATGAGTATTTTCGGTGGAAGTGTTCCCGCAGCCTTCTTCTTTGTGGGTTTTCAAGTCATCCAGTTAGGGAGAAAAACAACCATAACATGTTACTGAGGTCACAGATGAATAAGACATTATGAATAGTCATGCTGGAAACAAAAGCTTTGGTGAATACTTGGTGAGAACTGTGGGGGTTGACAAAAGTTTGCAGAGTAATTCCAATTAATGAAGCACATGGAAAAATGTTACCTTGTGGATAATTTCCAGGCTAAAAGAATTTTTGAATAAACTGTTCAATGTTGGGATTTCATTTGCCTTTATTTTCATCTGAGTTGTGAATCATCCGATCATCATCTTGAAGGTAAATCATTAAGTAAAAAAATTTACGGGGTGGTAGGGGGAGAGGAGGGGGTGGCAATCAATGTGTCAGGTTTACCCTATGTCCCAGAGCAGTGAATAATTGCTGTTGCTGTAGCAACTGATGGCTTAATGCCTAAGCTTAAACTTCTCCCCAGCAGTGTCAGATCTTCTGAGTCGGTCATAAATAAATGTGAACATATATATAATTTTTGCATCAGAAACTTTGCCAACAGATAAAATATATTTCTTTCTTATGCCATTTTAAAAGAGAGCATATACTAACATGCCCACATAATAATAACAACTTGTCCATTTGTGACAAAGCTTTTCTCCATATCATGTCTTACTGCCAACTGTAACAGTCAACAATTTCCTTCATGAACTGCTGTGATTTTATCTGGAAGTTTCAATCAGATGTGTGTTTGTAAACTTTTCTCAGCTATAGATTGTGAGCATTTATACATTTATTCTCCCAGCAGCTGTGCAAAATGATACAGTGCTATACAGCTCTGGACCTGAAAGATAAAGATCATATAACCTGCCTACAGTGTTACAGAAAGTCTACAGTAGAAAGAGAAATACATTCCAGATTTCCTAAGATCAACTCCAGAGCATTATGTACATGATTACCCAAGCTAAACATCAACTCTGCAGTCATGGGTCCAGACATATCTCTCCCTAATATGTTAAACAGCAGAAAAACGCTGGCACAAAAAGACGGGGTGAAGTTGAGTGTTAGAATATTTACTTTTCTTGATTTTACCTAATTTTAGCATGTTAATCTGTTTTTCCTACCTCTGAGGTAGATTTTACAGATTTTTCTCAAGTGATGCAACATACTTCAAGTTCACTTTGGTCATTCAGTCGCTTATTTCCCCTTTCTTCCACAAAATAAGAGAAAGTTTGCCACCTGTGAGGAGATTTCCAGTGAAAGGACAAAACTGGTAGCAGCAATCAGCTGTAAGTAAGAATGTGCTTATTACATGAAAGTGAATGCTTAGCAATTAAAATTTTCTAAAACAACATTGTAGTTGTTTTTGTGCTTTATATACAGTATTAAAAATAAAATAGTCTACCACATGTAATTTACGAAAGCAGCTAATAATGAGTTCATTATTGCATAGCAAGACAATGTTGCAGTCGTGGTTACAGGCCTAGCCAAAGTCTTTGATCTTCTGGTTCATTAATGTATAAATGAAAAGACCTTAGCTAATTATCTCAGTAACTGGTCTCACTCAGGTCTCAGTCAGTTCTTATTCAAGGGCTTACTCTTTCATTTTCCATCTTCTATGCAGGGAATGAGTCACCTGAGTCATGATTTATTGTCCTTTCATATAAGAGATTTGTTATTTTCATACCTCTGTCCAAGGGACTCATCTGTCTATAAAATTTGCAGTTGAAACAATCTGAAAAATGCCAGGTGATGTAGCTATTTGCAGTGACACCATTGGATATTAGTAAAGACGAGCTGATTTTAAATAGGCAAATGCAGCACTTAAGAGTTGAGCCAGCCCCAGGGCTGAACCGAGTATCATCAGAGCATCGCTGCACTCTTTGGGCTCCTTCCTCTCCTCCCAGGCAACCAGGTGGTGAAACTCATGACTGGGAATGAGAGTCCATGTTAACAGGGCATTTAAAAAATCTAGGGAAGATGAACTCTTGAATCTGCTCGCCTGGATACTAACAGTGTACTCTGTCAGAAGTGAACAGCAAATAATTTTCTTTATCAGCTCTGAGCTCTCTACACAAAAAACATGGTATAGTTTAAAGCTTTTGTTCACTTTCAAATATTGCAAATGATCACTTCTATTCAGATAAATTTCAGTCAAAATGATATATATAGATAATATCTATAAATAAAAATTAATTCTGATTCTAAATGATTGAAATCTGATTTTGATGGTGATTCTAGAATGTGGTCTTCATTTTATACATAGATTTTGGTTTTCAACTTGCATCTCAAAGAACAGAAATAGTTACCAAATAGTGTTTAATAGATCATTACCAGTCTCTCTCCCCTTCCTCCCTCATCTTTTTCATTATTTTAATAATGACAGTTCAGTGACAGCAATAGGAACATAACATTCCTGACTTAGAAGTTGCATACCAAAGTATTTTACACCAGGATTCTATGATACATCCTGTATTTCTTATTACTATAAACAAATCACATTCCATGAGGAATTATGTCATTAGAAACTCACATCAAATTCACATGTTACAGCATTAATATGATGAATGTTTGGAATAGTAAGATTGCTGATATGCCTTCAAGTTCTAGTATAATTTATTTTTTGTTGTATCTTTCAATGAATCCATGTATGACCATATCATGGCTTACCTGCCTTGACTGGCATTGATTTTCCAGGGATGAGACCTGGTGCTGGGAATGGAATCTGTTTTATGCAGCTATGCTATATGTAGAAAAATGCTGAAGGTAATATTTAACAATGGCTGGACTCACATATAATTAACCATTATTTTCAGGGGAATTTGCTTCTGTTTTTTTTACTATACAGAATTACACAGCAACAGGTGGCTGCTTTCTTTCAACTCATATCCTTATGGACAGTGGATTTCATGGTGCCTTGGTGCCTCTACATATAGCATTATTGGAGATGTGAAAAGAGATATGAGGTACAGTTAAGAAGCTGAAGAGACATGGTGGGAGGAATATGACAGTGGAATATAATTGGAGTATATAGTTCAACATGATCAGGGCAAAACTGAGCCAGATAAAGTTCTTGCCAGAACGTGATGTATCTCTGAGGAGTCTGTAAGGGAAGAGGTATGAGCACCATTCTGAGACATTTAAAACTAGTCTAGATGATAGACTGGTTACAATCATAGTTATAACAGTAGTTTCAATTCATCAATACCCTTGATTGACCAAGAAACTGCTTTAAAGGGACAGAAGTCCTGTAGCAGCCTGTTCTGATCACTTAGCTGACTTTGGTTTGAACAGCAGCTTAAACTAGACACATTCTGAGGTCCCTGAGAGCCTGAACTGTCCTATGAAATCACAGAATGGTTAGGGTCAGAAAGGACCACTGCAGATCATCTATAAATATAAAAAGCAAAAAAATACAACCAAATGTATGGTGAAGAACAAAATGGTAGAAGGTGACTGTACCATTTCCTATGAAGTTGAAATTCCTTCTTATTTTTTTTCCCTTTTCCCACCTCTTTCCTTTTCTTCTCCACTCCATTTCTCCTTTTGTAGATTTTGAGCATACTAGCATATTTTCCTGTGTTTTCTGTGTTGTGATCCAAGAACATGCTTTTTGTGCACTTTCTGTGTATATGCAAGAATGGTCAGATGTACAGATCTCGTGCCTGTCCCCCATTTAGATTAGATCATCAAGGCCATTAACTAAATTATGTACTTGGCAGTAAGAACAGAATATGCAATCCATTTTAGTAGCAATGGTGCAATCTCCTAGTACAGAAATTGACTGAAAGCCTATGCCTATTCTTTCCTCCAGATTTGGCAGCTCCACAGGTGTTTCTTTCAGGTATGCTCTGGAGAGGCATTTCTGCAATGTGTATATGTGTGTGGAGGTGCATGATAAAGCCACCCGTCTCCTCAATCGGTGGGGGGCTGATTCCCAGCACTGGGGTGATTGCAAGAGGCATTGCTGCCTGTTAAGATGTCTGCATGTAAGAAGAAGGATCTCCTGCAGGGCATGAGACCAGTGGTGAAGTTTCCTGAAGATCACAATTCCAGCTTCAAGGCTTTTGCTGTCTTAGGGAGCGGTTCAAGGAGAGACTCACTCCTTTGAAATTCAGGGCTGTTTTGCTGTGGGTCACTGAGCCCAGTTTGCAAGCCACAGAATAAATCCTAGTAAAGTCACTACAATTCTTCTCATTCTTTCCTCCCACAGATGCACTATGCCAGCTGCTAAAAGCCTTCTCAAAAAGGGCATGGGAGAAACTTGGGAGAAGGTTTTTCTTTCTAAATAAATCAAGCCATTAATTCTGACTAGTGCAATGTTGCATGGTAACCCTGTACAGGGGTGATGAGGTGCCAGCTTCATGTCAGCGTGCCTCACTGCAGTGCCTGTGATACTGTTCACATGGTCACCTTCCAGATTCAATAGCCTGGTTTGTAAGAGGCAGATGAAGCTCCTCAGTGCAAACACCCGCAGAGCTGAATTACGTTGGCCCCTTGTCCTGGAAAAAGTGATGTACATGTGCTTTAATCTGGGAACAACGTGCCAGATGTAAGGCTTAGAGACATGAAACCTTTGCTGAGTAAAAGGCATCTGGAAACTATTAGGGCTATCAGACATGGACAGCCCACCTCAAATACTAACGCAGCAGACCTCTAGGGATAGAGGCTGAACTTCTGTGCCCCTCAAGTTTAATTAGCATGATAAGTGCTAGTACAATAGTCTGGTACATAGTATGGTATATCCAAGATCTTACTTTATGGTATCCCTAATAAACTCTGTACAGAGTCCTCATCTCTAGACACATCCACTGAAATTTGGGATGTCTCAGGAACAGGAATGTATCCATCTTTATAGTGTTACATTATTTCAGGAAGGGTAGCCTCCTTAGCATCATGACTAGAGTACCTCGAGAGGCAAATAGCTGAAAGACTCTGACAGAACCCAGAGGAGTAACCCAGGGCTCTGAAATCCTCTTGCTCTGCTCCTTAGCAAAAGTCTCTGCTCCACAGTGCAAACTTTGTAGTGGGAACCAGCTGACTTCCAACGAGGTCAGTGTTAAATATTTGCTTATTCTATTCCCCCATCTTCCTTGGAATGATATTTCCCCTGGTCACAAGCTCCCCTTCCAGCTAAAGGATGTGAAGAAAACTCTGGGACATACAAGGATATAGCACATGTATCTAGTGAAAGATTTTCTTTTAAATGCTAGCAAAGTGAAAGCATAGGAAGGAAAGGGTGGATTGTTTCAATTTCTTTATACAAACAAATAAAAGTACTTGCAGTTCCATGGAATTTTAACACAGTTAATCATAAACTTGATATTTGCATCTCACAGGCACTGAACATTGTGTAGATACTGGAACTGGGATAAACTGGTTTTGAAAGATTTGCCTGCTATAGCTAAGTGCAAGGGTTAACCCTCACTCCCCTGCTCAGATGTTGGCAAAGGAAATCCTCTCATAATCACAAAGATTGGAAGTTAGCCTATGAATTGTTCACATCTCTATCTTGCAGGTAACTGCTTGCTTTGAGATGCCCTCAAAAGATCTGTTCTGGTATGATTCCTAAGGCTAACTCAAACCATGAAGGGTTGGGTTTTCATTGTCCTTTGTACCTATATAGTTCTTAGATCCCCCTTGGCTGATTTCTCTGAAGCTATTCCAACTTTTCCTTATGGCAGATATGTCCATTCCCTGACTCTAAATGCTGAAATCTTGGAGTCTTCTTTAATACCCTTTCCCAAATGCATGAATGTACCCTTTTAAATTCACTTGGCTCACATTTATACACCAAGACAGAAATGTGCATAAAAATTTTCTCAGTTTATCCCCTTCTCAGTCATGCAATACTCACACATATTCCTATTCAGGCAATCGAAGACTGCTACCATAGATCCCTCATAACGAAACAAATCCATACTCTTATCAGTCATGTGCTCTGTCTCTGTATTCTCAGTTAGGATGTCTTGTGCCATCCTGTCCTTAAAATGCCTTTGATCTAAATCAGGACATGGGTATTTGTGTCCGGGGCTGCCCTTGACTCTTCCATCTCTGTTTCATTTTCCCACGCTCTATGGATTTTGAAATGGATTTTTGTAAAGGGTGACTGCCTTAAAAGAAGCTGATTACAGTGTGAACAATTTCCATTTTTTCACATAACTGGCCCTGCCATTTCTCTTCAATCCCATTTTATTGACTCCTTGATCTGTTCTTTCAGCATCTTGTTGTCCTTATTTTTAATTTTCTGCTTTCCCAGCACATAACATAAATTATCCATTATTATCTCCTTGTAGGTCTCTTTTAGAGATTAACTCAACCCAAATTCTCTTCGCTGAACAGCTTTTAATTATGGGAATGTTCAAACCATTTAGATTTTAAAAGACTCCATAGGGCTCTTAGGGAATCCACCACCCTTAAACTGGGATAAGTTTAATTTGGTAAGAAACACTGTGCCATAAGAATCAGCATTCTGTAGCTGGGAGCCATTTACCCACTTGCAGGCTTCCTACAATGTTTGATATATTCTGTATATCAAATGCAATAGTGAGATACAGTCATTGGTAAGGACCTAAGTGCAGGAATGAACTCGAACTCCTTTCCAGCCAACTTACAGTGCTTACCCCCACTTTTCTTACATTTGTACTTTAATGACAAGGTATCCACATGACATAAGACCTCTTCTGAGTTCTGTAGTTGTGCTCCAGTTCCTGCCTCTACGGCCCTAGCAGAAACCTATTTCTATGTTCACCAGATTTTGGGAGTGAGGTGCAACACCCAGGAATGGTTGTGCCTCTCCTGGTGCCTTGTGGTTTTATCATGTCCTGGTTTATGAATGTAACAGGAGAAGTATTGGAGCCCTACTAAAAGTCTATCTCACAATATCTGTGCTCCTTTTATTTTTTAATCTTTGTGCATTACTTTGTGTTTGCCTTCTTTATGTTCTCATAATTTTGCTTTGGTTCTGGCAGCATCAAAGTGTTTGCTAAGAGATTCAAACCACAACAGATAGAAAAGACCCATGAGGTCATTTTGCCCTGCTTGTTGTTTAACACCCTCTATTGCATAGTTATGAAGTTTTCCACTGAGACATCATTGCACAGTCAGTATTGCCTCATAATAAATTTTTTTTTTGAGTCCTGAAAAGGCAATATACCAACTATATTAAAAATACTATTATATATACATTGTCAAAACCTCATAGAAATCCATTGAATGGTGTCAGCTCATATGGGCCAAAGATAGTCTTATAAATAGTTTCTTATCAATTGATAGTGTTGACTCCTTACAAACTTTTAAATATTTTTCCTTCAAATCAGAAGCAAAATGTAACTGATGCTGCCCTGGATTTAATGGCCTCCTCATTGCTACATTTCTCTTTACTTGCCACAGACATTATTTATTATTATTAATCTTCCTCGCCCTATTTCTCATACAAGTTTATTCCCAACAGTTTGTGCAACAATGTTACATTGAGTTGACCAGCACACTGAGGAGACTAAAACAAATAAATAATTAATTAAAAACCTGTATTATCTCTAGGATTTGCATTTCCTTTCTTTCAGTGTTTGTGCAAGCAATTTGTGTTTGCCCTGCCAGTTCATTCTAGACATTTATTACCCTTATCTTTTCCATGGAAAACGTAATAAGTTTTTTATATTTTTTTTTCTTTTTACCCTATCCCCATCTTATTTCTCAGTGCAGAAGTCTGTGGTTTTTTCATATGAATCTCTCTCTCAGTGTATGCACAGTTTTGCAGTGATCCTTGCAAAGTTTCTTATATAATTTTTCCTGCAAGTCCTTAAACTAACAGATTCACACTTGATTTTGCCTTCTCTGTACTTTTAGACTGACATGATGAGAGAAACCACTGTGATGTTTTCAAGAAAAAAATCCTACTCTTGATCTGAGATGTGGTAAGGAGACCAAAGGGTCAAGGGGCGGGGGGGGCTCCTCTCCAGGAACAGAAGTGGTGCTTAAATGGTATTACCAGTTTGGCAGATGGCTTTCTGGGAATGGAATTTGAGGGTGTTTGCTTTTATCCCTTTGTTCATCAGGTTATGCTGTACCCCTTTTGAGGCACATCGGGATTTTCAGGATACATCCTTCTCCAGGGGAGAGCATACAGAACCACAGAACTTTGTTACTCAATCATTTGCAGTTTATCAGATCCAGTTTACAGAAAGTTGGGGTCTGTTTGATGACTGTCGTGTGTGTGAAGAAGCTGTAGAAATACTAAAATATGTAACTGTATTGGTTTAAAATTTGAATATTCACTGAATTTTCTGCAACTCTCATATTCTGCTGTGACCATTGCCAAGCTCCTCATCATTACTTTCTTTACTTATAATTTATCCAGACAGTGATCAGCGGAACTATAATAAATTATGCACTGCTCAGTGCTAAGAGCTGAAATGAGAATGAATGGTAGCTGCGCTTTCAGGACTTTACATAACTATAGAATACTAAGTGTTTTAAATACATGGTGCTCAGGCAACTCAAAATGGATACCTTGAATTAATAAACACCTTTGTCTTGATCTTTTTAGGATTCTCCATTAAAATAAGGACAATAAATTATTACTTCCTCACCCCACTAGGGATGCATAAAGATCAATAAATGTTTTTGTGCTAATACTGTAATTTTAGTGTTAATTCGTTAATATAATGTAATACCTTAATCTACATATATTAAATGTTTATTTACATTATAAATACATGTGTAACTATAATACCTAAAATACCATGAGGATGAACAGCATAAGAAAACTCATGAGGAAACGAACAGAAGTCTTCAGCACAAGTTTGATTCATGTGCAGCACATCCAGCTCAGGGCCACTCCCTGTACGCATAGTATTGGGTAGCTTCTCTTTGAATGAGTACCCCCTTGTCTGTGCTCTAAGTACTCAACCTCCTAACCTGTTGCAAGGTTAATAATGTTCTTTTAGATCTGTTCCCTGTATACAGTTTCTCGGTTTTGAGTAAGTGGGGTGCAGAGATGGCTGTTTTGGCATGGAGCATCCTGTGGGCTAATGCCATGAACAAAGCCTTCAGCTTCCCCTCACAGACCTCTGCCAGTTGTACTGAGAGTAGCTGCTGGACCAAATGGAGGACTCATTGGAAAATTCGCTTTTTCAAGTTGGTGGATGGAAAGGAATAGCCTTTGTTAGCTGCTAGGAAAGTTGTGAAGCCAGGAAGTGGAGAGCACTTGCTGCAAAAGAAAGATGAGAGAATGAGACTCTTCCTCATGAATCCACTATGTGGATTACGATTTGAGGGGAGAGGGGTGGATGTTGTCTCCCTGGACTTCAGCAAGGCCTTCAGCACTGTCTCTCACAATCACAACATCCTCATGGGCAAACTCAGGATGTGTGGACTGTCTGAGTGGACAGGGAGCTGGACTGAAAACTAGCAGGGTGGCAGATCCCAGGGGGTCGTGATCAGTGGCACAGGATTGAGTTGAAGGCCTGTCATTAGTGGTGTCTTCCAGGGTTCAATACTGTGCCCAGCCTTGTTTATCTAATTCATCAGCTGAGCTGTAGGAAGGGGCAGATGCCTCCTCAGCAAGTTCCCTGCTGACACAAAGCTGGGAGCAGCGGCCGATACCCCAGAGGGCTGTGCAGCCCTTCAGAAGGAACTCAACAGGCTGGAGAGATGGGCAGAGAGGAACCTCCTGAAATTCAACACAGGCAAATGCAGGGTCCTGCTCCTGAGGAGGAATAACCCCAGGCACCAGCACAGGTGGGGGCTGAGCTGCTGGGAAACAGCGCTGTGGAGAAGGACCTGGGGCTCCTGGTGGAAAACAATCTGTCCATGACAGCAGGGGGCAAGAAGGCCAAAGGTATCCCAGGGTGCATTAGAACAGCATTGCCAGCAGCTCAAGTGAGATGATCCTGCCCCTCTGCTCAGCCCTGGGGAGTCACATCTGGAGTGCCATGTCCTGTTCTGGGCTCCTCAGGACAAGAGAGACATGGAGCTCGTGGAGTGGGTCCAGTGAAGGACAACAAAGATGACTGGGAGAGTGCACCACCTCTCTTACCAGGAAAGGCTGAGACAGTTCGGCCTGCTCAGCCTCAAGAAGAGATGAACGAGAGGGGACCTTATCAATGTCTGTAAGTATGTGACAGGAGGGTGTCAGAGGATGGAGCCAGGCCTTTCTCAGTGGTGCCAAGCAATAAGACATGAGGTAATGCACAGAAACTGATGCACAGAAGTTCCACCTAAATATGAGGAAGAACTTCTTTGCTATGGGGGTGACTGAGCACTGGAACAGATTGCCCAGAGAGGGTGTGGAGTCTCCCTCACTGGAGATATTCAGGATCTATCTGGATGCAATCCTGTGCAATGTGCTCTAGCATGGCCCTGAAGGTTGGACCAGATGATCCACTGTGACCCCCTCCAACCTTGCCTATTTTGTGATTCTGTGATTTGTCAATAGCTTTAAACTGGCTAACTTTGGCTGTATTTTTTTGGGAATGACAAATAGTACATCCTTAATTTGACAGCCTGTTGTAATCATTCCTTGCTTCAAACACAAATGTTCCTGAGCTTTCCAAAGAAAAGGCAGTAATATTTCTTAATACAAATACAAAGTAGAGCACTTTCCTTAGCCTTTTTTAATTTGTCAGAAAAACATACACTATTATGGATGACAATTATTCAAAATTTTGTTGCAAAGAAAATGCCCATGATGGAAAAGTTCAATTTAGCCAAAGAGCTAAAGGCTAAAATTTAACAAACTGTGAAGAAAAATTTACAAGGTCTTGCAAGCCTAAGTAATGGGCAACCTTAGTAATAGGTGGCATTTGCCTATAACATAGAACTCGGCTTGGAAATACCCACCCTATTTCTTCCGGCTTCTCTAGTGATGTTTTTACAGAAAGTGTATTATTTTACATCAACATTTATGAATAACTTCTGATTTTGCTGCAGCAGAATGAAGGCAGGAATCTCATACTCTGTATTCTCAAATTGCTTGACATGACTAACCTACATATCAGTGTTATACCCACCTTTTGATATTCCACTGGAATTTAACAAATGAAGCAGAGATTAATATTAATGAAAAAGTAGAAATTACCATACATTTGTTCTCTGTTTTCATCAGGTGTCAGACATTACAGTAAGAGACGCCAATATAAGAATCTAGACAGATTTAGGTAATTTCCTTGATGCTTGATGGCTATAATTAAATTAATTCTGGGAATCTGCACTGGCATTTCTGCCATACTGTGATTGTGGCCTCCGAGTTCCTAGTTATAAAGTTTTTAATGTTTTCTCTGCCACTAGAATTGTGTGGGGACCAAATTCATGTTAATTTTGAGGCTACAATGCTGAAGAAGGATATGCAGAGGGAAAGGTCTGACTGTCTCCGAAAGCTACCCGTAATCCTCTCTGTGCTGAACCACATGTAAGTGTCAATAAGCATACTCGGGAGCATGGGGGCAGCATAGTTGGCCAGGTAGGGCAGTAAATTTAGGGAGCCACCACCCTGTGTGGCACCCTGCCTTTGAAAACAGCACAGTAATAAATAATGCATGCTGGTGTGCCGACCAAGCTAGCTTCACCTTGTCCAGACCTGTTGGTACAATGTGCTTTTTTGTCTGTCTGGAAGTATCCTGCGTCTTAGCAACCAGAGCTGTCTCTGCCCTTAGGAGCTGAAACAGAAAAGGCCAACAGCCACACAAACAGAAAGTGGCATTCCACTCTCTGTACCACATTGGAACCACTTTTCTTCTGCTTTTGCTGATGTCCTTTTCAGCAATAGGAAAATTCTGATTTCCCTGTCTATGTTGAGATCCAGTGGTCACATCCTCCTGCGGTGCTTCTGCAGCACATGGAAGAGATGTATTTCAGTGTGATTCTTTAATCTCCCATGTTTTGCTCAGTGGGACAATGTAAGACTTGGGTTTCTTGGTAAGGGTATCTTTCCTGGGAACGGAAGTGCTCTTTACTGCTTGCTAGTTCTTTGCTTACTTCTTAGCTTCTCCTGCTCTGGACTGATCCTTCATGCTGATATTATGCTAAGGCATTATTTTGATGATGAAAGTTTTAAATACTCACCAAGACATGAACTGGTATGCAAATACTTGGAGTCAGTGACATGAATGCTTAGAAAAATCTTCTAAGTGCTAGGCCTACTTATCAAAATACTTGCCTAGATGTCTGCAGGGACAACCTTAACCCTTGGTGTTGTAACTATAAGACCGTACAGCTCTCCAAGATGGATATTTACAGTCTCCCTTCTTCCTCAAGGACAACTTTCTTTGATAGGTGAGAATCAATGTGAGAAGTCATGGAACTTGGCCCTACCTGGATGAAAAATGATTGGATCTTCCCAAGCAACTCTTGTGCACAGGTGCACGTTATCTATGCGAACAAAAAGAACTCAGTTTTTAATTGGTGTTCATGTGGATGATAGGAACAAAGGTGACATTCCTTGAGTCTGAGATCCATTATTTATCTTGAAAGCAGGTTTAGCATAAACAATATTTGTGAAATATTTCCCCTACATTGACAATAAGCCTTGATTAATAATTAATAGTATCTCTGGATGTTGAAGGACAATTCATTCCCTGTGCTTGGTAAATCTAACATTGAGCACACTTGTCAGCATCTGTCAGGGGGAAGATTTATGACGAGACTTGGGACTAAAAATGAGCAAAGACTAGAAAATTCATTTCACACGGACCACTGAACAGCCACTGTATAATAGTATTTAGCATTTCCTGTTTTATGCATACAAATTAATGAAACCTCAGAACCTTCCCACATTACTGCACTTTTAACTGTTTCCATGTTGGTGCCTTTTCTGACTAGTGGAATAATGAGAAACAGATGAGGCTTCCTAATTTCATTTAGGTACCTTGTTTCCTTCTCAAGTTCATGGCTGCAGACTGGAGGGATAAATCCCACATGGTCAAGGAATACTTTGGACTCAGCACACCTATGCAGATTCTCTGTCCTGCTAACCTGTACGTAGCTGAACTTTCATACTCAACCTGTATGCACCTACACTGATGATTTTTTTCCTTGTTTCTTACCTTCTCCCAAATACCCAGAGAAGCTGAAAGATCAATAAACTTCCCTTTCATGCATTTTTCAGGATTCTTAATGTATAAAAGAAAGGACTGAACTCATCACATGGGCTCACCGAGTCCACCTCCCTGCCAGCACAGGGTTATTCCACACCATGCATCTCCTAATGTTATTTCCAGACTAATTTTAATTTAGGACATTCCTTCTTTTCACTTCTCCCCATTCTCATTATGATCCCCCTATCTACCTGAAATAACCTCAATTAAAAAAAATAAAATAAAAAAGAAGGGATGGTCTTAAAAAAACAACTACAAAGAAATCAATCCCTCATCCATTACCAGGTTTTTCTTTTGTTCTGGAGCCACGCGTGTAACCCGGTTAGACCTGTTCTCTTTGAATGCCGAGGACTGAGCTGGCCTTATGCAAACGCTCTCAACCTCATCTTGGTTGTTGTCGTTGCAGATCCAATCAAACGAACAGGAAGTGACCTAAGGAATTCCCCTATTGGCTGCTTGAGTGTTCAGCAAAATGTTTTAAAATTAGTATCACATCCATTTATCTTCACTCCTGGGAGTCTTTACTTGACATAACCTAGTACCTGTGCTTACCTAACCTACTGTTCTGTAGACAGTTTTCCCATTGCCTCAGTTCAGGATTTCCACTCAAGAATCTGCAGCTAAATGAGGTAAGGTGTTTGGGGTTTTTATTTTTTTTCTTAAATGCACTTCCTTCAAAATAACACCATTGGGAAAAAAAAGAAAACAACCAACAACAATAATAATAATAATAATAATAATAATGAAGAATTATGGTCTGCTGGACTCCTGGCCACTGTACTGATCCTCTCCCTTCCCACTTGGGAATAGCAGCTAAGCTCATTTAATCAAAAGGCTTTTTAATGTTATAATAAAGATTTCTGGTTTCCTGGTTTGAACTTATATCTTCCATTTAAATATTTTTGTTGTGTTTATGTTTGAGTGGGGCCAGATCCTGAGAATCTCTTCCATTATGATGTATTAGTTACTTTTGTCAAAAGAGTTTTCATCTGTTCAGTAAGACAAGGGGCAGAAAAGTGGACTTTCTCAGTGCTGCTGAGAGTGCTTGTGTCGCAGAACCGGGAGACCCTCCACAATGACAGTGTTTCGGTTCCTTTTAGTGATAAGCATGTTCATGGAGATTGTGTTCGTAACAAAAACATCCCAAAGTACATTTATAATTTGGCTTGGTTTCAGCCTCAAGGCAATCGCTTGGCAGTTGTGTGGTGAAGGAGGTTCTGCTGATCTTAGTCCTGCCTAAGCAAAAACACTGCACAGAACCCAGATCAGGCACTGGGTAGGTAAATACAGTGTGGGGCCCACAGTGTCTTTGCTTGTTTAATTTGTTTCTGTTCCAATGGTAATTTTATTTTAATAGAACCAGAAATGGCCCCTTAAGGTATAGACACAGTTGTTTAAGTAGTTGTAGAAGAGAATGTAAAGAAAAAGTTGCTCCAAATCTGTGTTGATTTTGTAAAATATGTGTAATGGGCTTAGTGACAAATGTTTGCATTTCACCACATGAGATATTTTAGGCACATACTTTTGTCTCTATTGTTATAGAGTTATTGAATTATATCAGTATTGTGCTTTTTGATTACTTCATCTAAAGAGATATGTTGTGTTTGCTTCCAAAATACATCGAACTATCTTTTTCCCTTTTTTTTTTAGAATTAAACAATTCTTAGAATTAAACAAGCTCATAATGACAGAAATGTACCTTGAGGTAAAAGTTTCATTTAGTGATTTTATTTGTACTTGTCTCATATGACACTGTTATACAGATCTAACTTGTATCAGTATTTCCTGCGATTTGTGAAAACTTCAGTGAAATTAAAAACCACGTTCCTTTAAGTTGTGCTTTGATAGCAAATTTACAGGGTGCAGTTTAAACTAGTTTTCTGACATCTGTTTTGTACTGCAGAAAATCTCAGAGCTGGAAAATACAGCAGTTTTATATTTAATGCAAATGCAGAAACTGAAGAAAATGGTTGCAATTAAAACTAGAAAAACAACAAGATTAAAGTGTTTCACTTATAAATATCACAATGACAGTTTAATTCCTGCCCCTCACAATTTTCAAAACCAAGTGATTGTTGCAAAAACAACATAGGACTTGCCAGAATTTTTCAAAGATAATTACTTGACTTGAAGTAGAGCTTATCTTTTAGAAAACTTCCAATATGGAAAAAAAGGTGCAGAAGTCCAGTGATGGGAAATTCACCAGAACATTTTTAAGTGCCCCAGCAATTAAATACCATTCTTCTAAATATATTTTATCTCATTTTCAGTCTGACATGGTCTTGCTTTAACATTCAGCCACCTGATTTTGTTGTCTCTTGATGGTTATTGGGAAGTTCCCCTGGGTAGTAAATTTGTGTTCCTTGTGTAGTTAGCTGGGGACAAGTCCTTTCTTAGCCTAGTCTCTAATAATTGTGGTAGTCTGAGCTCCAAAGGCTGTTCCTTTTCATAGAGAAGCTTAGAATACAGTGAAGGATCTCAACCTGTTTCACTGTAAGCTTTTCCATCCTTTAATCACTTCAATGCTCTCCTCTAATTTTTCAACAGCAGCTGTGAAATTTGGATGTCAGGATGGATCAGAGTCTGTAGGAACAGCAGTGCCAAACAGAGATATTATGAGTCAATATTCTGGGAATTCCAGTTCAGGGGTTTATGAAGTGTGCCCAAGGCTTTCTTAGAGCCGCCATCCTCCAGACACCCTTCTCTCCCTTGAGCACTGGTCCTGTGTGCAAAGACAAGGTTATCATTAGTGGAGTCGATGTTTCCTTGCATTTAGCTTTTCCATTTTTTTTTCTACTCCAAGTGTCACTTGTAAAGCCTGTAAGAATGGTAAAAATACATATTTTCCCCAAGTTCTGACACTAAAGGCTCTCGTACCAGACCAAAATATCGCTTTGCTTGCCCCAGCACAAGTTAGGTCACGCTTCACAGCAACCTATAGAGTGACAACCATATATTACCCAGGTCATAGTGAGATCAGGTAGTAGAATGTGGTCTGTGTAACGTGGGATATTATTACCCTCTTGTCACCTGAAAGAATATGCTGTGGTATTGCCATAGTAACTTCTTATTGCTTTAGATATTCTCAGGGTTTTGTGGGTTTTCAGCAGTGGTGGAAACAGACAATAGGACAGTTGGACAAATGAAAAATTAAATAATTTTTCTCCCACTCAACTTCCTTAATTTGTTTCATTCCCAATGAATTTTATTAACGTTTATACTTGTTCTGTCTGGGAGGTGCAAGGTAGCAAATTACAATGGAGAGAGATCAAACTAAAACGGGAAAATCATCCAGAAACACAGATGGAGAGAGATTAGAGAGGAAAAAAGAAGGATTTCTGTAGGTGTGTCTGTGTTCGGACAAGAGTGACGTGTTAGTCTGTTGCGTGTCCTACAGCAATTTGCATCAAACCCCCCCTGTGAGGATGGAATTCTACCCCTGCTGAAGAAGTATGTATTTATGTACAATTCTCACAGAAAAGGATTAATGATTTTATTGACTCAGTGAACTCAGAGAATTGCCCATGAGCCATGACACATTTCCAAAATCAGCACTTAGCTTTCTTGTTCACCTTCCTTGTTCACCCCTTCCATATTTTTTATAAATATGTCTAACTTAATGTTGGGCCCAAACCAGGAAAACTTTTCACTGACTGTAATGTAGCCTGGATCTGTTCTGTTGAGTCTAGAGCCACATGCCTTGTGTTGCTGTTAACTTGTTCAGACTCAGTCCCCACACCGGTGTCTGAGCTCTTTCTGCAAGACTATGAACGCCATCTCTGTGAACTGGGGCAGTGACCTACTGTACGGACAGACAGGTTGGAAAGTGGGTGCTCCAGGACAGACCTGTCTGCCTTAAAAATTGGTCAGTGTGCTGAGATCAGGATATACAGATAGAGATGAGTGGCCCCTTCTTAATCTGAGGGCAATGTATCCACCCTTTATAGGATTTTCTATGGTCTTACAGGGCTCTCTTTCTCATCAGCCTTCCTATAGTTGTAAAGTAGGTATTCTTGTTGAGGTCTAGGCATTTCTGCAACAAGCAGCACATAAAATGGCCACAAATGTAGTTGTCGTTTGTCATTACTAGTGACACACAATATTAGGATGTGGTAGAACGAAATGTAAAGGCTTTGCTGTACACAAGGAAATGAACAGAAACACTATTTTTGTAGCTAGCATAGTTTGTGATGTTTAATGAAGAGTCTCTGTCCATTCTCACAGATTGAATTTCAACTATTGAAATTCAACTATTGAATTTCAACCGTAAACTCACAGAATTTTCTCCCTAATAATAAGCACCTTGTAAGCGTTGGTGAAGTTCAACACCATCTTCAGCAAAGCACTCTGGCTTCAGCTGCTCAGCCATCCCAGTGTTCAAGGGCACTTCAGGATCTCTAACCACAAATGTCAGCATTTGTCCCTCACTGTCCCTGCCTTGGCACACTCTGCAGCTTTTGTGTATTATGGTCCCTGATGATCCAAGCAAGTATTTCAGTAATTTTTCAAGGAAAGGGTACATTGCAAACTTGGTAACAGTGAAACTCATGAGTTACACTGCCGATCGGAAGGCTAGGCAAAGAAGGATTTGTTCTCATAGCTGGTATCCCAAAAAGTAAGGATTAATTTGTTTTTTGTGGAAGTCATCAGGAGTCTTAGTATGAGAGCTCCTTTGAGCTCTACCTGGGATGCAGTTTGCACCAAATCCTTCACTGCATGCCTAGAATACTTGGGGCATTTGTTGGTCGTTGGTCTACAGATGGGTGAGAATGAGTAAACATGGAGTCACATAGCCAGTGGAGCAGTCGACGGGTATTTGACATTTTGCATGTCTCCCTCTGAGCAAGAGCCCTCAAAGGCTCCCTTTCCAAAAGCTGACTTTGCACATGGTTATCCTTATTTATTCCTCTGCTGATCTTGTGAAATGTGCTTCACAGGAAAGAGTATGAGAACCAGTAGACAGAACAGCCAACTGGTGTAATCACTGATTATAAACCAATAAGATGGGGTAATAAAAGATAATTGCTTTGTGGTGGTGGAAAGAAGGTAATTCTACCTAAAGGATCTACAAAAACATAGAATAAAAGTTCTGGCCTATTATGGAGGAAGGATACAGACATAAAAATTTGAGATATGCTCTTAACCGACAATCACATGTAGCCAGAATAGTCTCCTGAGCCCCTAGAAGTCTGTAAGGATTAAGCATCTATGTGTAAAAATATGTTCTATTGCCTAAATTACATTAGTACCATCGTAAGAAGAATTTGTTATGTTTTTTAAAACTTTCAAGTTTTCTTTCACTTAGCACTGAGCAGATAACTAATTTCTTTTGCTATATAATTAAAGAACCCTTGTAAAACTGCCCAAGATGCTATGGTCAGGAATCAGACTAAGTCCATGATATAGTGATTACCCCCAAACTTTCTTAATGATTTTTACTGCAACATGTAATTATTATTACACAATAGTTTAGAAGCTTGCATCTTGATGATGCACTTTCAAAGTATGCTTGCTTAAGCAATTGTCTCATAGATTGGAGGGGCTTTATCAGGGAGTCAAATTCTGACACACTCAAGGGTGCTGTTCTCATCTCTTTTGCAGTGAGATCTAACACAGCGCTCACATAAAAGACTCCTAATACTCTCAGGCATCTGCCCTGACAGAGGAAGATGAAAAAGTTTTAGAAGACTGAATTATTAGGTGATTAGATGAGTAAGATATCCTCACAGATTTATCAAAATTGGAATGTACAAAATGAAATAGATGCAGTTTTTTCTACATTTAGTGGCTTCCAGATATCGTTACCCTCTCTAAGATATGGAGCTGTAATACTGTGTAACAACAGGTAGAAACTTCCCTTTGTTCTTTAAAATCTTAAATGATTAAATATTTTTGGACGAGGGTCAATCCCGTAAATTTCTTTGTCTGCCTGTTGCCGATTCCAACAGTCATAACAAACACCCTGCACTAATACACGGAATTATAGAATTGTTCATGCTGGAAAGTTCTCTAAGATCTTTGAGTCTAACCATTAACTCAGCACTGCTGAGTCTACCACTAAATCAAGTCCCTAAGTGCCATATCTACATGTATTTTAAACACCTACAGGTGTGGACACCCTGCCACTTCCCTGGGCAACCCGTTCCAATGATTGATAACCTTTTTGGTGAAGAAGTGTTTCCTAATACTCAGTTAAAACTCCTCTGGTGCAACTTGAGACCATGTTCTCTCATGCCATCCCTTGTCACCCGAGAAAAGAGACTGACCCCCGACCTCCTTTCAGGCAGTTGTAGAGAGTGATAAAGTCTCTCCTGAGCCTCCTTTTCCCCAGGCTAAAAACCCCCAGTTCCCTGAGATGCTCCTTGTGAGACTTCCAAATCCCTTATCTCCTTAACAGACTTTCTTGCTATAATTTTTAAAACAGGAATTCAAATATTTTTTCCCAGTTTCAACCATTTCTGTTTTCTAATCTGAATAGCCCCTTGATTTAATCCTTTAAAATGCAAAGCTCTTGGTATTTGGCATGTCTGTTGTGTCAGTAGGTATAAATGAGTGACTGGCATTGTCTTGCAGCGAGTGAGGGGCTGTTCATGCCAGGAGTCCTAGCCCGAGCTGCCTCCCACTTCCATGCCTGTGGGTTTTGCCCTGTGCTGCAGTAGGTTCCTTTTGCAGGAACACGAGCATGTCCTGAGACCTGGGGTGCCCAGGGCTGTCCTTCCCCAAACCCTGGATTATAAGCATCTGCCTTCTTTACGCTATGACACATCTTCAATATTAAAAATCTAATGAAGATTTAGTCATTAAAGATAAAAAGAAAAGAAGAAAAAACTCCCCAGCACCTGAAAGTAGCTGTTATAAGGATCCATGATAATATTCCTTTCCAAGAACATTGTTAAAATAGGTATAATTCCATGGTAATAAATCTACTTTTGAGGAAAATAGTTGTTTGAAATAGTCGGAAAATATTTTTATTGGTTTTGTTGGGGAAATCTCTTCTAGTTATATTGATGACTGAGATACATAGCAGTACTGGGGAGCAAAAAGAACTGGAGAAAGCAAGGCTTTTTTTCTGATTTCTGACTCCTCCAGCCTTCCTCTTAGAGACCAGCTACAAACTCTGCAGTTGCTGTAAGACCTGGCATTCTTGTGCCACAGATAGATAATTGAAGATGATGTTTTAGTCTGTTTTACTGGTTACAGGATTATGATGTATTGAAGGAAACTTACTTTTCCCTTAAAAGGCAAAAAATTAGAGAGGGAAAAAAGAAAGAAAAATTTAAAAAAAAAAAAAGAAGAAATAAACAGGAAGATGAGGAATTCAGGTGTTCAGTGAAAGAGAAGGAACAGGATCACATAATTAATGTCCGAGTTTGGTTTTGGGACAGTCAGAGGCTGCCTGCATTTCAGGATTAGCATGGTTGGTCTCTGCCGAGGGTTCCCTGGTGACCAGATGCATAACTGCCATGTTAGGTGAGTTTATTGCTGCCAGCACAGCTGCTCTGGGGGATATTACTGCCTGTGTGCCTTAGTTTGGTGCTTCACATTTCTGTCCTTTACAAACAATTCTACATAACAGACAGAGTTGGACATTTGATACTTGGACAGCTTGAGTATACATTTTTACATGCCAGTTGATTCCCTATTGCCAGGGAGCTTTCTTTTTAAAATTCCTTTCTTTCATTGTGATTAAAAGAGAAAACAAAAAATAAAAAAACCAAAACAACAAAAACAAAATCCTAAACCACACAAACAAAAAACAACCAACCAACCAGCCAACCAAAAAACCCAAATAAACTAACAAACAACTAAAAAGCAAAAAAAAAAAAAGGAAGGAAAAAACCTGTAGAAATAGCCATAGTTCCACAGAGCAGAAACTTTGAATTTCAGCCAGGTCTGCTTAGGAATTTCTAGCTCATTTTCAGGATCATACATAGGTCAAGGGCAGCTTTTTGATTTAATACTTCAAGTGTAGTTTTAATTGTTTGACTAACTTATCATTTAAATCTCTACTAGTCATGTAATAGCCATGATGCATAGAAGAATCTTGGTTTCAGTCTGAACAGGTCTCTTTTATTTCTTGAGAATTCTTTCTCTTGTTTAATACCATCTCTCTGCCCTCAAAAAAACCACATTCACCCTAACTCATCTGCATGTTGAAAGATTTCCTGGAGACGTGATGCAATGGATAGCAATGGAGCTTCAGCTGGAAGATATGAGCTGGACTGACTTCTCCATTGACTTGTTATGTGACTTAAGTGAATAATTTCAGCTCAGTGTCTTAGTTTTCCTATTTGTAATGTGGATGTGATGCTGGTTCCTTCCTTCACTTCTGTGTTTTGTGCTATTTACTGCCTTTGCTGTCTGTGTGGACTCTTCCTTCTCTGCTCTGTGGTTGTGAGTGTTTCAGGAGTTCTTCCATCACCATAGATGCTATTAGAGTAGATGAGCCCTGCAGGCTTAATTTTCAGAAGAACTTAAAAGTAGCTCAGTTCCCAGATGAGTACCTGCTTCTCATGGACTTAATGTTTTTTGTTTTTTCCCTGTGAAATAGTAGATTAAGAGTTAGAGTGTGTGTGGGTTCATATGGGAAAGCAAACCCTCCCAGTCTTTCAGGTTTTCTTTATCTCTCAAGAAAGTTTCTTTACTGTTTACATCTAATTTGCTGCTTTTACCTAGTAATTTTTGAACCACCATGTCTTAGCTGCTTTTTCTTTATGTATTTTGAATGACACTTCTTATGACTTTAGTCTTAGAACAGAGTCTTACTTTGACTGGTTCCATTGATGGAAAAGAATAGTATTGAGCTCTTTTTTGACACCAGGTTATTCTGTAGCAAAGGACTATTTGTGAAACAGGAGAGAGTTAAAGTAAGAATTGAAAGAGCACATTTGTACAAAACCCAATGGGAAAAGCTCTATCATCAAACTGGCCCCTGCTGTCGAGGCAGATGCCTGGCTTTGCTTTTTTTGTTTATATTCCAACAAATCAAAGCTGACCTGTGTTGTTATCGGAGTAGAGCAGCAGGTGCAGAAAAATAACTCTGCTGCCAACTCAAACGAAAGGGTAAGACTAATACCCTCTGGGAGGTATTGAGGAGATAACAGAGAGCCATGCCAACAACTGAATTAACGGCTCTATTTACGGTGGGTTTTACTTAATAACCTGCTCCTAACACTGACACATAAATACTCCATTGTATTGTTTAACGCAACCACTGGAGAAATCAATGGAAACAGGATGGGCAGCTCTGGTTGTGCCAGGTGAGAAGGAGTGACGCCACGGAAGCGTTGCTCTTCTAACCACAGGCAGGAGGGAGTCAAGGAAGGTGTTCTTGGCTTTTATAGAAGTGTGGAGACATCATTTCCCACAACTTCTTGACTTACCTGTAGAAAGTGGCTACAGAGCAAGGAAACGTCATTCCCCCATTTTCGGGTTGCTTTTAATAAAGTCAGTTAGCATAAATAGGTGGCAGCATATATGTAAAGTACTGTCCCAGTGCCATGTGGCTCTGGGAGGCTCACAGTCCTGGGAGCCGGGGGCAAGTGACCCTGCTGCTAAACCCAGCAGTAAAGCAGACAGCTCCTGTGCAGCCACTGAATGGCATGCCAGGGAAGTGGTCTTGCAGTCTCTTATTCTTTTCATAACAAATACAATATGAAGAAACCACATGGATATAGCTGGACTTCAAGTAAATGTTTACTAAAACCACACAAACATGAAAGACTGGAAGGCAATCAAAGTAATGGTCTGACAGCAGCTTTTTGAAACAGGGTCTGTGAGCTCCACTGGGCTGTTTCAGTGATAGCCACCCACTTGGGGACAACTTCCTTTGTAAATGGAGGCTCACCTTGGGATACTTGGTAGTCTGGGGAGGAGTGCAGGGCGAGCAGGTGTCCTGGATGGAGCTCCCCCATAGGTGGGATCAGCAAGTCCCAGCTTGGTACTAGGGAATGTGGTAGAGAAGTTAATAGCCAAAAAATCCCTCCCTGTCAGCTGTGCAGAATGATCCTTCCCACCACAAACACTGCATTGCCTCTGCTATATCTCCTCCTTGAATTATGCTTTTGCTATCCCATCAGCAAAAAAGTGTGATCATATTATGGTTAGTCAGGCAGTGGGTTTTAACACAGTATAAACACTACTATCAACTAGATTAGATCCCCAGAAAGCTGCATAAAATTCTTTATGCTTAATTTCAAGCTTCTCTGTCCTAGTTAATTTGTGCTGTGACCCTCATGTATTTAATGAAGAAGCACAATCAGTTTGTTGATTGAATGAATCAAGTAATGTAAAAAGTAATAGTCCAATAGGAAAATTTGCACTTCCCCAAGACACTGTTTTGGGTCTCCATCCCAGGTTCCTTATTCTATTTGGTTCTCACTCAGAAACCAGCCCTAAAGAGGAAGCTTGCAGTTTCCAGGCAGATGCCCTCTATTAAAACAAAATACATGAAACCGAGTTTACAAAAAGGAAAAGAGAGAAAAAACACAGTTGCACTTTTTTTTTTTTTTAAGTAGGCAAATTAGTGGTTGTTACTGTTGAAAACCAGACTAGCCCCATAACAAAAGAGAAATGCTGGTGGTGATAGTGGTTAAAATAAACTTCCACATGAAATACTGGCTGTTGCTGCAGCGTATATCTGAGTGGCGGTTATGTCAGCAACGAGTCAGCATCTAATGAGAGCCAAACAAGAATACAAACACAATTATTACTGTTATTATTGTCATTATTCACTAACAACTGAACAGTCACACAGGCTATATTAGCAGTATGGAAAACAGTTCCCTCAATATGCTGCTAGTCTTTATAGCAGCACAAAGAGAAGCTGTCGTGGAAGGTAGAGGGAAGTGGTTGGGGAACCAGAGCCAAGGGAAAAGGAGAAGGTGTTAGAACATGATGGTAATATTTTGTTAGCTGATGAGGTTCATGCGTAATTATAGACGTGTGGCTTGTCAAGTTACAGGGCCATCTAGAGTGCTTTTTGGCCATTTGTAAATTTAGTGTATTGTAAGCAAAAGAAAGGTGTTTAGCAAAAGCAGATTAGGGAGATGAGCTGGCTCCTGGTTAGAGGAAGGATGTACCAGAGAGATAGGAAGGACATGAAAGGAGGTGTGGAGTTGTTCTATGAGGTGTGGTATTAAGTGCTGAAAGAAGAATAAAGAGCAAAGGCAGTTTTTCCCATTATTGTGTTTCCAAGACTCTGTATCCCTGAGGCTAGCCTGATGAATCTATGGCAAATGACTTCTAAATATTCAGGAAAAAATGGTTGACCCAAATTATCACAAACTTGCTGAGGTGGTGCAGACGGTAATGAAAGCATTGCTATGTATCAGTCAAAGTCAACTCTGAGAAATAAAAAAGAAAACAGCCCACTTATTTTTGGCCAGTTTTTAGTGACTCTATCTGCTTGCTCCAAATATTCTAAGAATAAATTACTGCAAATATAACCCAAACATCTATCACAAGAAATAAAACCTTCTCTTGACTCACTTTTGTCTCAGCTCTATGATAGCAATTTCACTAATATTATATGGAACTGTGCACAGAACTTCTGAAAAAAGGAGGATGATCTTTTTGACAGTAAAATATTAAAATGATTAATGATTAGTAAAATGATTATATTATTCTTTTCATATTCAAAAACTAGTGGCATGGCAAGAAGATGCATATCTAGCCTGTGATATGACAGAAGGCATGGATCTGAAACACCAGATCCTTGTTAAGTGGCAGTTTCCATTTCACTGTTTTCTCTGCTAAAGTAACATGACAATGGGTAAAATTTGCAGAGGTACAAACCTTTAGTAGTTAACACTGTCAAACACATCTATGCCTCAAGGACTCTCTGTTCACAGTCCGCCTTCTGTTTGTTTCTAATTTTGAAAAACAAACAAACAAAAAGCCTCCTCTTTTAAAATTCTTCCTTTTATTTACATTTTACTAATGAGTACCTTGAAAATTGAAGTCAGTTCATATGAAGATTATTGGGAAAAAAAAGGGGTCAGAGAAAAAACAACCTATGAGACTTTGCATATCATCAAGTAATTTCTTTTTCTTGCATTCATAAAGTGAACTTTGTTCTCTCTCAAAAAGGAAACTGAACTATGGTTTTGTCTTTAAATTACATCGTTAAAAGAGAGATAAGAACCAAACCCAAACCCTGGAGCAGAGGGATAGCTCAGATACAGATCTAGATCCTAACTTTTCTACCCAAGGTTCTCTTTACTTAAAATATATATGCAAGATTTTGAAGCATCCATATGAACATGTTAAAACAACCACCACATATCTCTTACAAAAGCTGCCTTGTAGTGCACCATGAAAATAAGATCTTTAGTAATAAAATATTCCAATCAAGCTTTATTTGATTTTGTTTATCATGATCCTATCTGTAATGTAGGTATATGTTAAACACTCCTTTTCTATTCATCCTTCTTTTTCTGGTCTTTCAGTTTACCTTCATGTATACATTTAATGTACAAGGTTCAAAGCAAACAAAAGAATAAACCAAAGTCTTCCTTTCCAAAAGCCCACAACAGTAAATGATCAAGGTCTCAATGTAGTCTCTGAAAGCTCACCAAGAGCTCACCAGTTTTGCACATGCAAAGGTGGGTTTATGTATATGAACCACAGCTGTATACTCCAAAAATACGTAAGCGTAGAAATGTGCACTTCAGAGAGGTGTAGTAGGAAAAAAGATTAGCTTCAAAGATGCAAACCAGAATCCTGCATGCTACGAATTTGGGAGATTATTTAGAAATTTTTTTTATAAAAATGATTCCTTGAACTTGTAATGTGATTCAGTAAACAGATTATTTTACTATGGCCCAAAGGCACATGAGATGGACTAAAAATGAAATGCATCAAACGCTTGGTATGTTTTACAACAAATATTGAGTGTGATCACAGTGTTTCTTCACATGAACTTCTTTCAAAGCTTTCTAAGAGTTTTTCAGTTCTCTTAGTGGTGAGTCTTAAGGTTATTATCAAACACATCAAGCTGCATAGACTGTCACCTGAATGGTACCTTGCAGGCCATAGCAAAGTGATCTGAAGTTGAGCTTTTTGTTGTGAAGCGGATGCCTGTGAGTAATCAGTCTGCAGATGAGTTGTTTCTCTTGAGGCTTCTCTCTGCTCTATAGACACTACAGGTATGGAAACAAGGAAGTGTGTGATAGCTACAAGTGGATCTACATGGCCAGAAGAGATGCTAACACGCTGCAGAAAAGGTGACATCTGAAAGTGAGCCATGGCAAGGATGATATCTTATCTGAGAGTCTGGCACAGACACCAAGGATGAACCTGAGACCTTTGCAAATTAGACAGATAAAGATCATAGGGCAATCTTTGGGTCATCCATAACTGTATGTATAGACACACTGGCTCAGACTAGGACCCTGAAGCCCTGGCAGTAATGCACATTAAATGAAAGGGAATAAAAAAACCCCTAACAGAGGACCCAAAGCTCACAGTAACATGCAAACAGGCTTTCAGCATTCATATATTGTTTGTGCCTGCCCTTACCACCACTGGAGATGTAAAATAGCTGGTTGGAATGCAAAGCAGCTAATTGATCATATACATTACAAGTACAAGGCATTTATGTTTCTGAAGTAGCCATATGTGTAAAACAAGTCCACGTGCTGTGTTGTACATGTTCTTTGTTTGTGACATCTTGAAAACTCTGCCCACTTAGTTGTCTTTTAATTTTCAAGAAAAGGATTAGAAATCCAGATTTTGTTACTCTTCAGTTGCAATTATCACTTGCAATTATTTATTTTAGATTACTGTGTAAGTCTTTGACTGTAATCCAAGATGCAGTAATGATCTAAAATATTTAACATACTCTGTAGATACTTGTTCCATAAACTCCAAGCCCTGAAAAGCAGGGATTGTGTCTTCACTGTGTACATAACACACTTCAAAGAAAATAGGCCCAGGTGAAATCTACATTTGAAGTTCAGCCATGATGGTAAAAGGGGAAAAATGGGGAAGAATCCCATAGGTAAATATGCCAAAGGAGATCCACCCTTTTGGACACGCCAGGAGGAGCTGCACTGAGCTTGTCTCAGCTAGAAGTCACTCTTAGACTTTGCATAGCTTACAGGTGGAGTCATGGCTTAGTAGTTTCAGTCTGTTTTTCCCTAGACGTTGTTGTTTTGTTTTTGCGCAGAGTGCATGGCTTTACCAGCAGGAGGGCTGGAGGCCCCCTTCCCCCATTGGGCCCTTTCCCCTATGGGCTCCTGATCCACACCCTCTTAGTTAATTTCAGAGTTGTGTCCATGAGCAACTATATAAATTGATATTAGAATAATCAGTCTGGTTTTACTATTTTAGGTTTCAATCACTTTCTCTGTACCGCTTATTAGCCTTTCCTGGGTTCAGAATTTTGGTATAATTTAATATAAGCTCTTCTTGAGAGATTCTGGTTCAAAGAAAGGAAAAACTATATGGATGTTAAGATTCATTGGGTTGAATGTGGAAATGGGGATCAAAGTAATTTATTTTCAGAGCACACCTGTAGAGCAATAAAATAATTCGCATAGAGTGCACTATACAGTGTTCAAGGTTCAAGGATTTGTAAATATGTTTTTCTGCAATGCTGGATTTGCTCCACAGGCAGGCCATGGCGCCTTGCTCTTTCCATTACCACTGTTTACTCAGAGTGGTCAGCTGGTCATGGAAAAGAAGAAGAGTAGAACAAATGACCTCCTGCTACTGCCAAGTTGCTGGGTTGTGGCTCAGCCAAAGCTCCTTCAGACTCCAGTGAGAGCTTTCACTAAGAGAGGCCTTCAGGGATTGGTCTTAGAATACCACTTAATACAACGAATGTAGGTGAAAGAATTTTTTATTTTTTTAAAATAAGTGAATCCCTTCTAATAGGACTCTCTCTCTAGAAAGAATTTCACTGAACACCGGTGCACAACTGTATTTAACTGTGCTGATTGAGTAAAGTGTTACTTGCATAGTGTTACAAGATTATACTCCAGAGACAGCATCTCTTCAGGGGAACAGAATGGGAATGTGTGTACAGACACCTGCCATGCACAGACATAAGCATGTCTGTGTATAAAAATCCATGTGATTATATACTGATATGATATTTTGAATGTGCTTTCATTTATAATGTACCATGTTATAATAGAGGAGTAGATCTCAAGATCTTTATATTATTTTCCAAAATCTCAGCTCAGCTTGAATCCCTTTTTAACATGGTTTCCAGAGGAAATGAGGCTTTTGTGGTTATTCTGTGTTTTGTCTTTTGCATTTGGCCTGTAACAATCTTTGAGTTTCATCACCAATTTTAATTAAATTTGATATGGGGGTAGAAGTCCCAGAGATATGAAGTTTTTACAGGATTAATGAAGACTTGCTGCCAAGTACAGAAGGAAAATCCATTAATACTTGATCTGAAAGAAAGAGTGACGCTTGAGCTCACTGCTTTGAGACAATGAGATATTATGAATGCCCCAACCGTGGGAAAAACTTCAATCAGCACTCACATCTTACTAGACACTAGAGAATCCAACCACAAGATACACATTCATAGGAAACCAGGCTTCATTAGTTCCACAATTCACTTTGATACATGGAGTATAATTAAAAGAAAACTGAGCATCTTATGTGTCCTTCCCCTTGAGGTTTCACACCCTTTAACCGGGTTTGTCTGTACACCAGAGAGATGTGAGCATTTGGCCCTAAACTAGTGAGGAACATGCTGCTTCCAATATCCTAACTCAAAACCTTTTCAAGTATGGGATTAGACACTGCTATAAGTATAAATCTTCCACGAATTTTTAGCAAAGTAAGGCATATACAGGATGACATTAAGAAAATCACAGTTTAGTTTTCATTCAGAAAATACTGTTGAGCATATTGCTGTGTATTTCCAAGCAAAGGTGTGGAAGTTGTTATAGCAGGACTTCATACTCCTCCTGAACAAAGTGCTAGAATGATTTCCAAATAGGGAACACCCTTGCATTAAGATAAAGGAGGTGACCTGACAATTTTCAAGACACAAAAAACCCGTTCCTTGAGTAATACGCAGAAGTTTGGCAAAGTCTGGGTTAAAGCTAAATCCAGTCCTCTTTCTGTGATTAATGTCATATTCTAAATTCTCCTTCTTAGGCACAATTTTTCCTACAGGTGATACTGAAAATTAATTAAGTTATTCTGGTTTAGATAATTTATTTAGCTTCCAAAACCAGGATGTGTTGATCGATTAAATTGTAAAGCAAGTTCCATAGACATTATTTGAAAATAATACAAATGTTGTTCAGGGATACGGTGAAGATCAACTGTCTGCTAGACTGCAATGGGGAGAGGACATTTTAAAAGAAAGTAACTAACATCGAAATCTATGGAAAATGCTGTCAGAATTCTTTTTAGATCTCTAATGTGCATTGGTTTTAGTTACTGCTGGAGTGGAAAATCTATGCGATACACATGATTTGGTTTATTTAACTATCCGTAGCTTCAGTTGCCAAATCAGTGTCATAGGATCTTTTGGTTTGGAAATTCACCTGATTAGTTATGAAGAAGAAAAAAAATAACTGAATTTTCAGGACAAAATGACACAGAAATAATTTCAGTTCATAGGCACACATTTTCCCAGACATATTTGTAAGCATTTTGCACAGGTTATGAAATCTGAGTAGAATTCCAGAAACTACAGAAGTTGCAGAATACAAAACCACGTAACACAGTACTTGTAATTCTGAGATAGCTTCTGTAAATGCAACTTCAGATCAATGGATTTAAGTTACGAAGTGCATAGGAAGTGCGTGTTATAATATTTTTTTTAAAAAATTGAGTTAATTCACCAATCTAAGTTTCTAACTGTGTTGTCCTAATCCTCAAGTTTTATAGTTTCTCCAGAATAGCTGGTATTCTACCTCACCTCTATTTGATACTGTAATAAGGTCTTTTTCATTAATATTTCATTCATTCATACTTAATTGTCTTTAATGATTAAAACCAAAGTTAAAGAAATAACTTGATACATCATCAACCTGTACAACCTTAGAAGTGTATGTATCAACTGTCAATCATGCATTATTGCTTAGAAGTTCTTACACATCAAGTATGTAATTTATATACTTTGTAGGTTGAACATCTTTATAATAATGATACTGAATTAAAATGCTTCCTCACACCTTCTCACTCACAATACTAAGTCACTTGGTCTTTACGCAGGGCTAAAAAATATCTCCTAACCTGTATAAATGTACTGACTGATATGATAGTCATCTTTCAGTTGGCCAGAATGGGACAAGAAGTATCTCTAGTTCAATTGTTAATATTTATAACTCCATATACCTACTATGAGAAATTACGTCTTCCTTGCTAATGGTCACTGAATCACAGATTGGCTAGAAATAAAAGTGGAAAATTATCCGTTGTTTGATTTTGCCATTGTGTAGCTACCAAAAAAAAAAACCAAACCCCTAAAGTAGTTACTACTGTAAAGCACCATTCCCTGTGATAAACTTTGAACTTCCTAAGGCTTTGGCTTTTTCAGCAGTTGTCATTAACCCTTCTCTCCCTTTCCCTTTCTCTAAATATATTGGGGGGGGGGGGGGGAATAGATACTTGTAACTTTTAAATTACATGATTTATTTTAAATGACAGAAGAAAATACCAATCCAGGTCATTTTCAGACTGCTCCTTTAAAACCAAGGCTGTAAGTGTGTCTATTGACTCCTTGTACCAAAAAGGTTGCTGGCATGAGCTCTTAGTGGAAGTTTTTTCACTGGCCTCAGTGGATAAACAGCAAAGACCAGTGACTTTAACCTTCACAAGTTCATTTTGTATTTCATAATCTTTTTAATTCCAGGGTGAAGTCTAGTTGCATGCACGTGCCATCCTGATGTCTAATGTTTTGTTTTTACAGACTTTGTGGCTTTCGATATTTTTGAACAGTGGTTTGGTTTTCTTTTTTTTCCCCCTGTGTATATAACAATCCAAAGCCTTTATAATGTTTAACAAATTACTTTCCCATTCTCCTCAATAAATGTCTTTGGTTATAATGTATCTTTTTAAACTTTACAACTTCAAACCACTGAAAGAGAATGTAGAACATCAAGAACACCCCATTACTGGGGAATTTTATATATTTTCACTAGAATGATTGAGCACAGCATAAACATGACATTTTTCTCAAATATCATGTAAGTAGGGTTTTTTAAAAGTATGAAAAATAAAGGACAATTTTACTCATGCTGCTAATGCTAAGATACATGGAAAGGAAAGTTTGCTTAAAAAAGGAATGCTGTCTTGGGGGTGGGATCACTCCAAAATATTGATTCTGTTACAAAAATGGCTGTCTCATTTACAAGATCTTTGACCATCTGATTTTTTTTGGTGATTTGAAATGTATGATCTGTGATATTTGTTACCAAGAAGTGTTATAGACACTGCTGACACAGATCAGATAAGAAACTGGGTCAGCTGACAAGATATTCCCTGTAATGCTACCTCCTTATTATGTGTATCCTTCTGTGTGAAGGATTTTCTGAGCATGGCTTGTAGTCTACTGTATAGTTTCATTTGCAATTATTGAAAAGACCTTTCTCTCTTCTAAAAAAAAAAATGGGAAAAGAAAAAAGAGCATGTTTAAATCACATTTCCCTTTAAGATAGAAGAGCAAAAAGTAAAACTATTTGATATTTAATTTCTTAAAGCTTGGCAGTTTTCATGTATTGCTCTGTCAGGAGCCTTGTCTTTTCATTCGGCTTCTTTTCTGATTACAGATTATTCATGTATGGATGGGCAGCTGTAGAAACTTGCTTCTTGCATATGCAAATTAATCATGGTAATGTTTATCATAAGGAGATTTTGTGGCAGTGGAAAAGGGGTTGTGTCAACATGTTCTTGATTTCAGTTGTATCTTCTCCTACAAATGGAATTGGCCTCCTTGCTTCACCTTCAGTTGATTTTTTTTTTTTTTTTTTGCCATTTACCTCTTGGACAAGACACTGCTCACTAAGCAAGCTGTTTGATTCACTTACAGATCATGATTTTGGAAGGAGCTGGCAGAATGAGTATCAATTCCAGCAGCAATCTACTCCACCAGCAGCCTTCCTGGACAGACGGATATTCTACGTGCAATGGTAGGAGGAATTCAACTGCTCTGGGCTGCATTCTTTTTGGGGAGGCTGGGGGAAAGGGGCTGCTACACCTTTAAGGATTATTTTTCAGTAGTACTAATTTACTAGAGTTTCACTTCTGGTAAGAAAAATTTCCATTTGTTCCTTTATTTGTAAAAAGCTGAACTTGCAAAAGAGACCAGTTTATTGTTAATTTCCTTACTGGCTCTTTTCCTTAAAATTTAAGCGTGTTGAAAGTGCCAGAAGTTCTCACTTCTCAGTCCAGAATTCTTTCTCTCTTACCTTTACCCCTCGTGTTTCTTCTGAACCAGCATTACTCTTTAATGCTAATCACCCCTCTGGCTTTCCAGGGGAATAGTCCTTTTGCTCCTTTGCTGTATTTACTTTTTTAGCTTAAATTACTAGATAGCTTTCTAATTAAGACTGGCATTAAAACTATAGATAGCTTGTGGATTGTGATTTTTTCTTTTTTTTTTCTTACTGTTTTCTGATTATATATCTGTGTATATAAAAATGTATTCATATATATTCTCTCAGTATAAAAAAAATTATTAACCTATATCTCCATATATATTGCTTGACATAATTTTAAAATTATTTTCATTATTCAATGGACAGGTAAAACTTAAAATCTAAGCAATCACATACTGCAGTTGTCCTTCTAACCTAAATAATGCTGCAACAAATCTTACAATGAAAGTTCCCAGTTAATGAAATGCTTATTCTTTTTTTACGTGTAATTTCTAAATATGCAGGAATACAGCAGCATGTGCATAATAAATTTGCCTATCTGCCTGTAAGAGATTTATACAGTAAAAAAGTCCTGTCTGAGTTTCACTCTGCACAGGATTTTGTGGAGGGAAATGGTGGGGGTCTATGTCAAATTTCCAGTGTGAAACTCCTGAGGATTGACTTATATTTTAGGGGCATGGGGAGCTCAAAGCTCAGACCAGCCTTTACAACAATTCATCAGTTCAATTACT
This sequence comes from Pardalotus punctatus, assembly GCA_013400915.1. Classification (NCBI taxonomy): domain Eukaryota; kingdom Metazoa; phylum Chordata; class Aves; order Passeriformes; family Pardalotidae; genus Pardalotus; species Pardalotus punctatus. The sequence goes on along the minus strand of VZTX01021532.1, from coordinate 395,127 downwards.
TTTGCCTGGCTACCTTTCCCTCACACTAAAGTATCTTTGCTAACATTAGGATTCTAGTGGTATCTGAAATCACTTTACTCTTCTGAAGTGATAAGAATACAAATCAACCTCCTTTTCCAAGTGGACACTTGACAAGTCCAGTAAACCTTTTTTCTCTGACATACCATGCTCTTAATAACTTCCACACTCATTCCACAAATCCTTCAACAGGAGCATGAGAAACAGTCCTGCAAACTCTCTAAGTTACTGACACGGGCCTTGTTGGCTAATATTGATAAAGAAAGAGAAGGAACTGTGGGGATTGTTTTTGTGTCTACCTGGAAAGTGTGTCCTGTATCTCAGCTGAAGAGACCTGAGGTCTAGTGACACCTGAATGAAGGTGATTTCCTAAAAATATGCTGACTCTGATGCTTGTAGCATCCATATCCATTGTTGTCAGTATTTCTCACAGTGTGGTTAATCTTTTTCTAGGGGAGACTGGGAACAGACCAGTGCCATATCCTGAAGTGAGGACACTGCAGAGCTAGGCCATGGCAGTCTCTCCACTTTCTGTAATCTCTCATTCCCTCACCCTTTTTGCACTTGGGAACATTTTATCTCACCGTCACCTCTGCCTGGCATAGTCCATTTTCCTCCTTTCCCAGGCAATAAATTGCACTGAACTCTGTGAGGACAGACCAAAGCAGTCCTGCCTTTGCTCTTATCTTACACAATGATCGTATCCCATGTACAATTTCTTCCATTTGCACATGTAAATTATTGTCGTGCAACGACACAACTGAGAGCAGTTTAAGAGATTGCCAAGAAAAGATTCAGACATTCTAACAAGAAAATTAGGCAGCTTCCATAACTAAAAATGAGTTTTACAATTGCATTCAGAAACCACCCTACATGACTACAGCAGTAATGCGCATCCATCAGAATGCCAACTCTGTCATGAAATCGTAGCCCACACTGGTGGGCTTTTACTGTGGAGCAGTATGAGAGTGCTTTAGCTTTTAACCTTCCTTTTTCTAACCCCACAATTCATATTCAGCCCCTCCTAAGTTCTTATTCAAAGAAAGTTTCCACTATGAGGGTTTTGCAAGGCTTTTCCATAATTTTCTGATCCAATAAGATCGTTTTCCCACACATCCCTTTTCAACAGTACTTCTGTAAGGTATCTTGCCTCAAAGAAGGGGTCCCTTAAAGTGTGTTTAGCCAACATTAATAAGTTAATTACTGCAAATCAATCAGCCAAGAGGTGTGTAATGAAATAATGTCCAATTTTGAGTTGGAAATCTGAGGCAAAAAAACCCACAATATCTTCTCCATCAATGTTGTTTATGACTATTATGCTATCTGAGACAGTAAATATTTTTTTCTTTTCCAGTATCCAGTAGCTTCTATGGAACCCAGTGGCATGAAATACACCCTCAGTACTGGACTAAGTTTCAAGTCTGGGAGTGGCTGCAGCACCTCCTTGATACCAACCAACTAGATGCCAACTGCATACCTTTCCAGGAGTTTGATATCAACGGGGAACATCTGTGTAGCATGAGCCTGCAGGAATTCACCCAGGCAGCTGGGACAGCAGGACAACTGCTTTACAGCAACCTCCAACACCTAAAATGGAATGGTAAATAGATATTAGGCAGAGACACACGTACAACAGCTTGAATTCTGAGATTTTCAGGAGTCAATTATATTCCCCAGAGACCTTCCTGGCAGATAATATTTGCTATGTTTGCTATTCTGCTTATAGCTCATTTATTGTATTGCTAAATTTCTTAGATATGACTTAAGGCAGAAATCTGAAGGACCAAGAGGAGAAGGTATGTTTCCTGCTCCAAAATCAGCCCTCTGGCACAGGTGTAGAAGTTGCTGCTTGGAGCTAATACATTTGATTCCTCTGTGCTCATTCTTATACGTCCTACCTGCCAATTTTCTTTCTTGCAGGCCAGTGTGGAAGTGACATGTACCAGTCTCATAATGTCATTGTGAAGACAGAGCAAACAGGTGGGTAACAGTTGGATAAATTGTCTTTTGACAAGGGGGGACCCCTCTTCCATGAGAGACAAATCAAAATGGCATTAAATAAAATGGGAAGTGTATTGTGCAGAATTAAAGAAGTAATACAAATGTTGGTCAGTGCCTACTTCTGGAGTTTCAGGTAATACCACCTACATGTAGTCACTTTTCCTGGGAGACCTCTGCAGTATCAGCAGCTTAAACTAATGTTCAGAATTGGAATTGTTTGAGGTGCTCAGTGAAGGCAGCTTTGTAGAGGACTTCATTCTATGCTTCATTCAGCAGATTTCAAAACAAATATTTTAAAAATATGCTCATTTTTAAAAAACCAGAAAGAAATAAAAAAGAAAAAATATTTTGTTTTGAAGTGCAGTTAATGTTTGAAACGTGAGATTTCCCAACAAAACAGCTTGGAGAGAAAACAAAATGTTACATTTTAATTTCTTCCCATGTTTCACTGAAACTGAAATTCAGGCAGTAGGTTGGTTTCATCAAATTAAAATTTTTCCTGTTGCAGTTCTTTCTCTGAGTGTGTTCATAGCTAGATCCCTTTTCTCCCAGGACTTTGTTTCACTGAGAAAGAACTTCAGCTTGATTCAACTGTCCTCTTCAGGAGCAATTATTTTCCTGATTCCTTTGCCAGATCACACCTGCCCATATCCACACACCGTCTATCCCACTAGTCCCAGCCTCTTTGTATGTAGGTGTGTCCATAAGCCACGTTTTGATATCTGCTGGCAGAACAAATACAGATTTGTTGCATGTGGCGTCTCCAACAAATACTGTCAGCCTGTTTATCCAACTAACCTACAGAGCCCAGCCTATCCAGGCAGGGACACTATCTACCTTCTCCTTGCAGCAGGCAAGGATTGCAACCTGCAATCCACTCCTGGCCTGTGCCTGCGTGGTATAGGAGATGTGCATGAGGCAGCCTTGCTGCTTTTTGTAGCCGTAACTCCAGTAATCCTTTAAGTCCTGATTTATGAGATCCTGGTATAATATTATTTCCTCCTGCTAGAGATACACAGTGCAGGGCAAAGTACCTCAGCTGCACATCTTGGAAAGGACTTACTGATGGATCATTCTCCTGGATGTGCTGAATCAGGAGTGGGCTGGTGGGGCTCTGGTGGTGCTGACCACGGGCAGTGGGAATGAGTTTAGTTTCTGCATGTGGATTTGCAGGAATTGTGGATTAGGGCTGCTTGGAAAGTTGCTCCCTGTAAGGCAGCAGGGACAGAGCTGGTGGTTTTGAAGGGAAGCCTGGCTCACTCTAGTAAATCATGGCAGCTGCAAAGATGTGGGAGCTGAAAAAGGCCAAAATGAGAAAGCAAGCCCTGTCCCCATGTTCTGGCTGGGTTTGTTTTCAGAGGCAACATTAGGCAGATCAGGTGTCCAAGCAAGCAAAGGGTGTGTGCTATTGTAGGAACGCAAGCTCTGGGTGCCCAAACATGCAGCTATTAGTTAGCATGCCCGCTAAATTCCTATGTCATAAGTGGTAACTTAGCCAAACATGATGATTTAGCTGTAACTCATTTTGGGGTTTTTGATTTCATTTATATGAACATGAAAAAATTAGGTTTAACCTAGATTTGAACCTTATATCTCATCCTTTCTGACCTGGTTTCAAAAGAAAAAGATATTTTTATGGCTTCTGACCTCAAAAATGCACTGTGAAGGAAGTAATTTCCAGACCAGTGTACAGGTCATTAAGTCAATAATTCTGTTCTGCTTATATTGATCCATGTGATGAGAGGATCACTAAAAATTATTCTTCTTTAATCATGAAGGTGGTTTTTAGGTTAAGGATGGGGACTTGATGTGCCTGGAATAAAATGGCCCTTCATCTAGGATTAGTCTTTGATGTTTCTCTCTGTGTGCTTAAACATGAAGCTGTGTTTCAGAGAGGACTTTCGAGTTCTACCATTATAGAAATAAATACTCATCATAAACATCCTTCTGTTTCTCTAGATATTTGAGAACACTTTCATCTCTGTGGCTCCAACACACTGTCATAATCATAAGGGGCAGAGAATTCAGGACTGGATTGGGTAGAATTAGAGTTAATCTGGCATAGGAAACCTTGTCCAAGGCCAGGCATAAATAATATATTAGTCAGGAAGAGAATACTACATTTTTTTCTAAAAGTCAGTGCTTTGTGTAAATACATTTGCCTGAAAATGCAAAACTCTATGCATAATTTGAGTGAAAGGAAATAATTTTGTACATAGCCACTTCACTTCTTGGTTCCCTTTACAGCTTTTTATTTTTTTTTTAACCTGCATATTTTTAATTTTCTCAGTGCTCAATATTTACCTCTGTGCTAAAAAATGTTCTTTTAGTGATCTGATTTTCCTTTTTACTCTCAGATCCATCATTAATGGTGTCCTGGAAAGAAGAGAATTATCTTTATGACAGTGGCTATGGTAGCACAGTAGGTAACTAACATCACAATACTTCATGCATTCTGAGAAGGTTTTATTGTTGTCTGAGGCTATTAGTTTAAACGTCTTCTTTCTAATTCCCAGAGTTATTGGACAGTAAAACATTCTGTCGTGCTCAGATTTCCATGATGACACCTAGTCACCAATCTTCTGGTAAGGAACTTGTAATTATATTTTTAATTGTTTGTCACTTGTCCCAGAGCTGCCGACATGTAATAGTGTCTGTGGTCTTCTGTTGTAGGATTGCATCTGAGCCTCCAGTAATTTCAAACCAAGCAATGATGATTCTGACAGATTTATTAGCTGTCATTATTACAATAGCTTTCTTTAAAGAAATGCTTCTGTCTTCTCTCTGTCAAGAGAAAGATGATCAAATAATCTGTAATCTCCACATATCTTTTAAAGTGACTGAGTCAAAGGGGTAAACATTAGTGTCAGAGAGACGAGACATTCCAGCTACACCACGCTTTTCTGTAGCAGAGCATGGGCAAACGAGTGCCGCATTCCTCCCCAGCAGTGGCCGCGTTTCCCTGCCGAGCCCGTGACTCATGCTGAGTAGGTGCTGGGGTTGGGGCCAGGCTTGGCTTGGCCTGGGGAAGCCGTGGGGCAGGCACCATGCTCTGTGCCCAAATGCACCGGCACGGGGGCTGCTTCCTCCTGCAGCCTCTCTCAGCTTCCCTTCCCTTCCCTTCCCTTCCCTTCCCTTCCCTTCCCTTCCCTTCCCTT